>CM026553.1:12649056-12959489 GCA_015143295.1 Tetracentron sinense | reverse complement strand
CCGTAAAGAATGTTTTTAGCTAACGGACATTATTTAAGAAGTTTGCCGTGATGCTGAGGATCTAGATCAAAGCGAGACTTGATTATTTTGAGAATAACAATCATAGTACAAGATAGAGTGCTGGAGAGCTGTGAGAAAGAGAGGTTGTAGTCTACTTTGCTAATTGCAGTGGAGTACGACATTTGTAGCGCACCAAGAAGCAATCACCTCATACCCATGAAAGGGTATTGTTTCTCCTTTTTTTTTGTTTTTTTTTCATGGTGTGAAACCGGAGGTGGTAACTTTACAGGCTGTCCTACGTACCCGTCGTGGGATCAAGCTTGAACGTAGTTCGATTTTTTTTTTGTTTTTTTTTGTGCTCTAAGTTGCCTAGACTGTCCTTGAATAGATTTTCAGTTAGCGAGCACGGTACAAGAGTTATTGAACCTTTTACAATTTTGGGTGTATAATGCCAAGAGTTGACATGCATTTTAAGCTCAATGAGTCAAGGAGCGTGTGGACACTTAGAACTCGTATCAGGGAGTGTTGTGGACACTTTAAATAGTATCAAGGAGGTTGTGGACACTTAGGCTCGTATAAAGGAGCGTGTGGAAATTTAGGTCATATCGAGGAGCATTGTTCTATCATGGATAGTATTGCTTAAGGAGAAGTGCAAGTGAAGGACCAAGAAACTCAATGGGTGTTGAAAGAAGGTAAGCGCCGTTGGGTGACTTCTCTCACCACAATGCGGTCACATACAACTTTTGATAAATTTCGCTCCAGACCGAAGGTGAAAGAATGATGGCAGCTCTCGTACTGCAAGTACTAAAGTCACCTATTTGGAAGGAGCGAGCGAACTTTCTTGTTGAAAGCTCGAGATAAGCCGAGCTTGATAGCACTCGAGGCGTTGCGCGCTTCTAACATCTTTTCGTGCACAAATAGCGTCGAAGTTCGCGAAGGACGATGTTATCTTTGTATTTCATCACTGTGAGGACCTTCATTGGAGGGGCACCATCAGTTAGTGACGGCGAATGTGCACCATCCACCCTACCCAAATGGAAGGTCATGACGTTTCGATCCATAATAAACAAGCGAGTAAGTGTGGCTTGTGTAGGAGGGGTGGTGCTGCGGTAGAAGTGTACCAGGTCAAATTCTATTGCCACAGAAGTGCACTTCACCAATCCGTTCATGCCAATCCTTTTTCGACTTGGAAACAACCTTCTCAAGGAGCTTGCAAAGAGTTTTATGAAGTATACTGAGAGGGTCCGTTGCGGGCGCATGTAATTGAGAGCATCTTTGCCTGATTTCGATACTTAGCACCAAAATGGATCCATCGCGCATTCTTGAATGGTTCACGTATCCGTTACTATAAACGAGGGACACATGAGCGGAAGACAATATTATTTTTGATGAAGTCTACAACCGTCTCTTTCTTGACTTCTTTGAGAGGGATTGCTTCCTGCCCATTTGGAGAAATAGTCTGTCGCAGCAAGAATGTAGAGGTGTTGTTTAGAAGACTTTGGGAGTGGCCCGACAACATCAAGTCCCCAATTGTCAAAGGGCCAAGATGCTACTGTTGGGTGAAGCGGCTCGGGTGGTTGGCGAATGAAGTCTCCATGGATTTGACATGCATGACATCTTTTGGCAAACTCGAGCGAGTCTTTCACTATGGTTGGCCAATAGTATCCCATTCTCTTTAGTCGATCATGCAACTTTGGCCTTGATTGATGAGTACCACAGATACCTGAATGAGCTTCTTCAAGGGCCTCTCTAGCTTCATCATTTCCCAAGACATCTCATCAAGATGTCATTGAAGGAGCGACGATACAGCTCATTGTTGAAGTATAGGAATCGGGGCGCACGACGACGAATTTCAGTCTTGTGCTTGAGATCATTCGGCAATTTTCCATGTTGAAGATATTCAACGAGAGGTTGTCTCCAGTCTTCAACCTCAATCTCGAATACTTCGATGAAATTTGTTGCTTGTTGAGCGATTTCATGGTGGATCAGTGAGGGATGACCCATCTCCGACAGACAGGAACCGTCGTCACTTCTTCTTCAAGTACAGCTAAAGTTGCTGCAAGGTTGGCCAAAGCATCAGCTTATTTATTCTCGTTTCTTGAAACATGCAACATAGTGATAGCTTCGAACTGACTTATGAGCTCAGCAGCATAGAGATAGTAGGGGATTAGATTGGGCTTGAGTATGTCCGTACTCTGTCAAGAGCTGGTTAATGACAAGCTTTGAGTCTCCATACACATTGAGTTGGTACAACTGCATGTCTCGGGCTAGTTCCAATCCAATTATGAGGGATTGATATTCGGCCACATTGTTTGAACATAACTCTGCCAATGTGAAGGCGAATGGAAGGACTTCATCTTGTGGAGTTACAAAGACGACTCCTGCTCCTGCTGCATTCTTTCTTGCAGCACCATCAAAAAACATCTTCCATGATGGTATTACATCAGTGTAGAAGATCTCTTCATCGGGCAAGTCTTGAGATAATTCCCAATCAGCTGGGATTGGATGATCTGCGAGGAAGTCAGCTACCGCTTGTCCTTTTACTGCCTTCTGAGGGATGTAAACGATCTCAAATTCTGACAGGAGAAGTGCCCATTTGGCGAGCCTTCCCGATAGAACTGGTCTCGTCATTATGTATTTGAGTGGATCGGCATGAGAGATAAGTCGGACTGTGTGTGACAGCATATAGTGCCTCAACTTCTTTGTAGCGAAGATAAGAGCAAGACATATCTTCTCAATGGGTGAATAGTTCAATTCAATTCTGCCCCCACCAGAGTTCGGCTCAGGTAGTAGAGCGCATTTTCTTTGCCATCATGATTTTCTTGTGCCAATAATGCCCCCAATGACTGCTCCTGAGCACTGATGTAAAGAATCAGTGGTTTATTGGGGATAGGCGCTGCTAAAACTGGTGCTTTGAGGAGATACTCTTTGATGCTTTCGAAAGCTTTCTTACAAGCATCATCCCATTTGAACAATGCATCTTTCTACATTAACTTGTTAAAGGGGTGACACCGCCCTGCTAGGTTTGAGATGAACCTCCGGATGTAGGCGAGACGACCTTGGAGGCCTTTAAGCTCGTGGATATTCTTAGGTTCTGGCATATTGTGGATAGCATCGATTTTAGCTTGGTCAATCTCAATACCGCGATGTCGGACAACAAACCCGAGGAATTTGCCTGAAGTGACCCCAAATGCACACTTTAAAGGGTTCATCTTTAATTGGTACCTTCGAAGCCTGATGAAAATGTCACGAAGGTCTTGAAGATGATCCGCTCTCCTTTTTGATTTTACCACCAAGTCATCGACGTAGCATTCAACCTTTGTGTGCAAGACATCATCAAAAATCTTTTGCATAGCACGTTGATAAGTGGCACCAGCATTTTTTAGTCCAAACGGCATCACTTTATAGTAGTAAATTCCCTTTGGTGTACGAAAGGCTGTGAGTTCTTCATCCTTTGGATCCATTCGAATTTGGTTATAACCAGATGAACCATCCATAAAGGATAAGACTTCGTGTCCTGTTGTAGCATCGACCATGAGCTCCGTAATTGGCAATGGAAAGTCATCTTTTGGACATGCATTATTCAGGTCGCGAAAATCTACGCATACTCGGATTTGTCCATTCTTCTTCTTGACCGGGACAATATTTGCAATCCAACTTGGATACTTCACTTCTCGGATGAAATCAGCTTCGATCAGCTTGTTGACTTCAGCTTCGATCTGTGGAACCAGTTCAGGTCGATAGCGACGCTGCGCTTGCTTGATGGGGCGAACGCCATGTTTGATAGCTAGGTGATGGATTGCTAATTTAGGATCAAGGCCGGGCATGTCCTTGTAACTCCATGCAAAAACGTCTTTGTATTCTTGCAGTAGCTTGAAGTAATCAGCTTCTTCCTCAGGACTTAAGAGTGCACTGACAAAGATAGGGCGCAGTTCTTCTTCTGTACCAAGGTTTAATTGTTTGAGCTCGTCGACGGTAGCTTGCCCCCCTTCTTCGAAGACTGGAGGAGCACTTTCTAGTTCATCGTTTGAAGATGATGACTCTTCTTCGACAGGCTCTTGGATGGTAATGTGATTGACAGTAGCAACATCTTCGATCTCGCTCATCTCAATTTGATTTGTTTGAGATTGTTTTCCTTGGTTAGTGGAGATGATAATGCGTCGTTTTACCGTCAAAGCATCTGTTGTTGAGACTTCCAAAATTGCTTGTCGTTTCATTTGCGATGGAATTACACTTTGTGGGTCACCAACATCTTTGCGACTGACATGCCTCTTCCCATGTCTACGTCGTCTTTTGGACTTGTTCAGAGGAGCAGGTTCGTCTTCTTTTCCTTGTGCTCCCAAGCGGGTGAGTGCAGACTCACGCCATTGGAGAACTTGAGAGTTTAAGGTTGTATCACTTTGTGCTGCTCCTAAACGCTCAAAGACCGAAGTACTTTGTATTGGTGGGGTAAGTCGATCAAAGACAGATGCATAAGCTGAGGGGACTTTGTTTTCACAATCGTTGGCTACTTGCACTGTAATGTGTTGAGTAGAGACTTTCTCCTTTACTGAGATTTTGATTGGTGTTTGAGGTGTAGAACCAACTCCTTGACGATTGATAATGAACTTTTCTCTTTTTCGAACTAGTTGGGCCTGCGCCTTTGTGAGGCCATGGATTTGGTCAAGAGGTTGAAGCTTGCCTAAGCGTATGGGTTCACCTTTTCCATATCCAGCTGCTTCGAAGAGCTTTTCTGTCTTAGCTCCATACCAACCCTCTGAACTTTCTTGGGTTGAGATGTCTTCCTCTTCTTCAAACTTCATTGTAGATGCGACAAATCCTACAATTGGTGGCCTTATAATTGTGGATTTGACGAGCGGTGCTACTGGAAGAACTAACTCATCTTGCAAAGTGTTTAGGTTGGCTTTCGAAAAAGTAGAGTTGGTCTCTTTAGTCATTGCCACAAAAGGAAGTTGTCCCGGCTTTCGACGTGATTGCGGAATGTATTGAAGCACTGAGATTGGATTGGAGATGTTGGTAGAGTTCTTCGTTGATTTGTTCGTTTCCTCTCCTTTTGATACTTTTTGAGCTTTCTCATCCTTTTGGGACTTGGGGGATGAAAGAATTTTAGCTTCTTTTCCTTTGTTGATGTCGAGTCTGCTAGAAGATGGTACCGAAGTTGGAAGTGCTTCCGAGAGGACTTCAGTCTCCGTGTAGAACTTAGCATCAGCAAAGTGTGTTTCAGTCTTCTCAAAAGGTCGACTCTCAGCAACAATCTTTCTCTGCACACCATCCTTGTAATACTTGAAGCATTGATGCCATGTAGATGGAACCACACCCGTCTCGTGTAACCAGGGACGTCCAAGCAACAAGTGGTATGATGTCTTGCAATCAATGACATGGAAGAGTACTTCGGACTCCAAGTCTTCGATTGTGAGCTTTAAGCGGACCATTCCGATGGCTCTCTGCCCCCCTTGGTTAAAGCCTTGGATCACCAGCCTACTTCGACTCAATTGATCTGGAGAGATGCCGACTTTTCTCATCGTGCGGATGGGCATGATATTGACAGCGGACCCACAGTCAAGAAGAATGCGTTGAACTTTGTGTTCTTTAATGGATCCTGTGACATATAACGGCCTGTTATGAGGATGAGAACCAAGTTGTAGGTCTTCGTCATCGAAGGTGATGGTGGCCATGCAAGAGGCACATGTCTCCGACTTTCTTTGAACCCAGTCTTTTTCCTTGTACTTTTCGGGATTAGTCAAGGTTTGAGCGAGGCTGAGCCGAGTCTTTTCCGGTAGTTGTAGGGCCTCAAAAAGACTCAAGTGTATTGATGTCTCTTCAATGTCGGATGCATCATCTTCTCCTTTGGGATGCTCCTCTTCATGAATTGAAGGGGATGATTGGTTGGCAGGTACATCGTTCACTTCTTTTTCCGATGTGTCTGATTCGACTTGGTAACATGCGACAGAGTAGGACGGCTCTCGTTCCTGTTTTTGGAGAAACCACATTGGTATGAAGTCGCCAAATGTGATTGCCAAAGGAGGAAACTGCTGAAAAATCTCTTCAGGATCAGCAGGAGGCACTTTGAATGCTTTTTTCTTCACTACCTTCTTCTTCTTCTTTGACTTGATGCTTGGACGAGTCTTTCTTTTGGTCCGTTTTGCTCTTGGATGAAAAGGAGGAGGTGGATGTTGCACACGTCGTCGTCGTCGTGTAACCAATGTCCAACCGTCATCATCGATGAGAGAAGATTTTTTTGTTGACTCTCGTTCAATTTTTGTAGGGAGACATCGTTGTTGCTGTAGTTGCAACAATGGAATTTGCCCTTGACTAGATGCTACCACTGATATTGAATGGGGGATACCAAAGCCAAGAGTTCCGGCTGTGACTTGCTTCAAATTTTGTGGTGGCCATGGTGCTTTTATTACTTGAGGAGACAACATTGTTACAGATGATGAAGGTGGAATCAAACTGGGGTTGAAAGACCTGAAGGCAACACTCGTTATATTCGAGGCTGCCACATCATTAACGGAGTCAAGTTCAATCTTTCCTTGTCGAGCTAGGTCCATAATCTTCTCTTTGAGGACGAAACATTTTCCAACCGGATGGCTAATCAGTTGGTGGTATCGGCAGTATTTTGGGTCATCAACGCGACCCGCTTCCTCTAGACGTTTAGAGGTTGGCAATTCAATCAACTTTAGACTTAGCAGTTGATCGAGCATGCCAGATACCTCAAAGTCTGGAAAAGGATATTCTTTTGCCTCGAGCTCCTTGAGCGTCATCCTGCCTTGCCCTCTTTCTTGAGATGTGCCTGCCTTCGGCGGTTCCTGCTTCTTTTGGCTCGAGATCTTTACCGGCTTGGTGGTAGTAGTGGTGATCATAGCCTCCTTAGTTTTGGAGGGTTTGGATGTGTTCCACTGCTTCTTCTCCGACTTGAAAGAATCGATCGGTCGTGGATCTCCATGTGCGGCTATACTGAGCTCCATGTCATGAGCCCGTGTAGCTAATTCTTCAAAAGAACGAGGCTTAATCCCTTTGAGGATGTAAAGAAGCCCCCAGTGCATCCCTTGGATGCACATCTCAATAGCAGATGGTTCAGAAAGACGATCCTTGCAGTTAAGAGCAAGATTCCTCCACTTGTCGATGTAGTCAATAACAAGTTCATCTTTCACTTGTCGTACAGCGGCAAGCTCCACCATGCTTACTGTCCTTCTGGTGCTGTAGAAGCGGTTGAGAAACTCTCGCTCCAGTTGATCCTAACTATCAATGGAACCAGACTCTAAATCGGTATACCAGTCGAACGCATTCCCTTTGAGGGAGCGAACGAACTGTTTCACCATGAAGTCTCCGTACGTGCCGGCATTGTTGCAAGTCTCGATAAAGTGAGCAACATGTTGTTTTGGATTGCCTTTTCCATCGAACTGTTGAAACTTTGGCGGTTGGTATCCTGCCGAGAAGCGCATTTGCTCAATGCGTTGAGAGTATGGCTTGGCATAGACCAAGGAAGATTGTGACACACCCCCGTACTGAGCACAAATGGTATCGGAAATCATTGCTTGTAATTGCTGGACTGAGAGCGAAGCAATTGACACTTGGTGACTGTCCCGAGTGGGATCTCGCGAGCCGGATGCATTCCGGTTTTGTTCCTCTGCATCACGATTTCCTTGGAGAGTGAACCCCTTGTTTTGTTCTTCCGCTTCACAAGGGCCTCGGAGATTGAAACCCGGGGGATTTGTTGGTCCTTGATTGGATTCATCTGCTTGGTTATTCTGTTCCAAGCGGCTTACCAGGTCTACAATCTGGGCATCTTTATCCTCAACTGCCTTTGTTAAATTTGCAATTGCGTTAGACATTTGTGCGATCTGCTCTTCAATCGTCGCTGCTTCCATCATCATGACAGACCTGATGGAGGTATGTGTCTCAGAATTTGAATGATTTTGATTCTGCACTTCTTTGGAGGCTCGACCTTGAGAAGGAGAGGTCACGGAGGATGTTGACCCTGTGCTAGACTGTGCATCGGAAGGATGACTGGAGGACATACCCTCAGGCATCCTGGCCCGCGCAGTATTAGCCATTTGCATCGGTTTGGAGACGCGTTGCTTGCGATGTTGAGAGAGGGCCCCAACCAAGTGAGAGGTACCAGACTGCGTCATATGACGTGTTGCTCGCCGATCATCGCTAGTAGCTGGTGTAGATTCAGGTGCAGAAGAGGTTGTGTTTCTCTTTCCATGGATGGCGATGGCTGCAACAACAGGTCTCTTGGGGGCCATTGATGCTGCTTAATTGTTTGCTGACTGAAAGATGAGAGGTAGAGAGACTCCCACCGGGCGTGCCAAAAATTTGTCGACACAAAATTTCGTGGACGAAATAATGATGAACAAAATATTTTATTTATTTTCAGTTTGGTACAACTCTCAAGAAATCCTCTGATTAACAATCAGAAATTTCTAAAGTAGAAGATAAGGGCCGAGGCGTGATCTCGATCTTCTTTGAAAGTGTTGATGTAGCTTTTCCTTTCTTCCGGGCTTCACGCTTAATCGGCTAGAAAGTGATTTTGGAGGAGAACTGGCTTCTTTGCAGCTTTGTCTTCTCCGGAATGATTTGATTTCTTTTCTTTGAAGGCTAGAGAATGCTTCTGAGTTCTCTTCTTTGGCTTCTTCTGAATTGCTCTCTCTGAATTTCTCAATCCCTAAATCTCTAGCTTTGGCTCTTATTTATAGACTTTTAGAGATAAGGATCTCAAAAATCCTACTCCATCTAGTGGTTTAAAGGATTTAAGAGATCTTAATAAGGCTTATCCATTTAGAGATAAGGATTTCAAGAGTCTCACTTTATTTAGTAGTTTAAGGGATTTAAGAGATCTTGATAAGGCTTATCCATTTAGAGATAAGGATTTCAAGAGTCCCACTCTATTTAGTAGTTTAAGGGACTTAGGAGGCTTTCATGGGCCCCACCTATCAGTTTTTTTTTGTTGTGTTGACGGATCGACCCATTTATCGAGTGTGTGACCCATTTAAATTTGGACTTAGGTTTTGGGTTTATGGGTTTTCTACTTCGTGCCCAGACCCGAGCCGTAGGAGGCCCATGCCTTGTCATTAGGCCAAATTTAAATGTATAGGGCTTTAAAAATGATTTTAGGCTCTTTATACAATTTTACGGGTGTGTAGGGACCTTTGTGTAAAATTGATAAATTTTAGGGTTCTACAGTATTATATTACCAAGTTATCGTTTCGATCATCAATCATGTTTCATTTCGAGTCCTGAGACTCTATTAATTGGCCACAGCCCATAAATGTTCAGCTTAAAATCTCTAAATCCTAACCATAATACATTGAGTCATTTTGACTCACACACGTTGTTCTGGTTTTCACCCGAACACGACCAAACCTTGGGTTTACCAACCCAACTCACCTGGAATCCGACGATTCCATACCGAATCATGAGTCCACCAACTCAAACAAATACACTAATTCTGAGTATACCAACTCAGACCACTTCATATCCGAAGCTTATACACACAACATGGGCATTCACCTAATAAGGACATACTTTTCCATTCAATTGACTGGCCACATCTACTGTGTATTCGCCGCCATCGCCCTGGGTATCAGTTATGAAGGAACCCCGACCAACCTGCCTACCGTCATCTTCTGGCTAGTCTACGGGGGAACCCCGACATCTATACCAATGCCGACATCTCTTGACGTTCCACCAAGAAGGGACCTCGATTAACACGGTGCCGACATCTTCTAACCCACCCAGAGAGGAACCTCGGACTATATACTATCTGATGTTCAGCCACTTTAAACTCCCTAGGACTCCGACATCTCCTGACTATCAGTCACGAAGGAACCACGGGCTATGCAGGACACTGCCACTCCTGACCTAGTCCAAGAGGCACCACGGACGACCTAGACAAACAGACCGATATCTCCCGACTATTAGTCACGGAGGAACCCCGGGTCTTATTGGACACCGTTTCTCCTGACCTAGTCAAAGAGGAACCACGGACTATACTTAACCCTGGTTAGATTTTCTAACCACAGGTTAACCCTAGTGAACCCAAGCCTCGCTTGATTAACTGAAATACTTGGGCCTCGCGCCCGTGAACCAACTCCGGTAACACACCGTCCCGTTAGGGAGCGTTTCCAGGCTAATGGATGTCTCCATAGCCTTAGACGATATGCAAAACAATTTTTTCATCACCCTAGAGTGGCGATACAATTTACCCCGGACCCGATCTGGGCTCCCTGATAGACCACATAAAATCACAACATCACATAGGGGTCTCTGGCCCTTTTTCATTCACGTCAAAAGACATGCATATATTGCAGGTAAAATAATATAGCAATTAAGGGGAAAAAGAGAACAAAAGAGGGGTTTTACTTGCTTCACATGTTTCGAGGTCTCTTAGGAAAAAACGGATGTCGCCAACGCGCTCGGAAGGATGATCAACCCCAAGGTAGAGCGCATGCAACTTTCTCGCTCCACTTTCTCTCTCTACCTTTTTTTCTCTCTACACGCAAAACGAGACGCCAGAGAGAAAATCAGACGCCGCCAACGCGTCGGGGACGTCGAAATATGACAAGGACCCGCTTCCCTCTTCTTTCTCTCTCCTCTTTCTCTCTCTTCCTTTCTCTCTCCTCACTCTCTCTCTCTAAAAAAATCTGGGCAGCATACTTGTCTCTGCAGAATTTTGTGAGGGAATGAGGGTTTTAACCCTCTTTATATAAGTAATGAGATAGGATCATGTGCAAAAGCACATGACCAATAAGGTGTGGAGAGTTGACCGGTCAACTCGTTTGACCGGTTGACTATTTGACCAATTTCTGATTTTTTTTGCATTTACGGCCTCCGAAATCCTACTACATAGAGTCCAATTTTGACGAAATTTTAGGTGACCGAACTTGGGATAGTTCGACACCTGCTGTAAAAATTTCGGGGAATAATACTGAGTTTTTACAGCTGCACTTTAATCCGGAAGGAAATTGCAAAACCCACTAATTTCCTGATTTCGAACATAAAACAGGCCGTCGTTTCTTCGTTTGAGATAACTAATTGCCGAGACGACAGACATTAGTCCCCACGGCTGACCGACACGCATTAGTGTCAACGCATGGATTTCTATTAGGATCTCTAAGAGATATTGGGTCCCACTTAATTTCTTGAAATATGGAAATTTCTCGTTTTTCTCAATTTTATCACATATAATGGCCCCACGGTCCCGCGAAATGGTACTTGATGGAACCGATACGGTAGGGGTGTGTCCCAGCAGTCGACCGGCACATTGTGCGCGATTTTCGCCAAAAGATACTGAGATTTCCTCGGTGCACTTTAATCCCGAGCAAAATCCACTTTTTATTAATTTAACAAATAATTAACTAATTAACCTCCATTAAGGACCCATAAACACATAATTTTATTATATTAAAATTCCGGGTCGTTACAGATTATCATGAAAAAAAAATTTATTGTTCTGAATTCATCATACTGCATATTGTTAACCACACCAGAAATCCTCAAACAAATTGAAAAATTGAAAAAATAAGTAAATATTGAGAAAAAAATACACAGATTCAATTGGTTATATATATATATATATATATACACACACATACACAAAAAAGGATTTATAGAAAAATACCGATAATTCCATTCTACACAATCATGGCGCCATTTAATACGCAGAATAGCAAATAGGCCTTCATCTTGTATAGTCTTAAGAAACCTAATGAGATCTAGATTTCCTGAAAAATCATACTAATAAAAGGAACTTAAGTTAGATATATAATTATTGACATAATTAAAAAAATAACAATTGTTTATTAGTGAATAAAGAGAACCTGTCAATGTTGAGGTTCATGGGTGTTCCAGATAAACGTAAGTCTCAATTGCATTTAGACCACCTTCCTTTGCTTCTTGATCAAGTCTGGCCCCATCGGAAACCCAAATGGAAATCAATAAAAATAATTTAAAATTTTTATTATTTAATGAAACATCTTAAACAAAATATTTTTAAAAAAAATTTACCTTGTTCGTGTAAAAATTATTTTTTAAACAGTAATCAAATGATTAAGTTAACAATGTAAACTAACCTAAGCTTGCACTCCTCGATTGCTTTATCTCCATCTATATTGAACTGTGTGCAAGGAGAGAGAGAGAAGTGGGACAGTGAGGGTGGTATGTGATAGAGAGACATGGGTAGTTAGAGACGGTAGGAGACAGAGAAGATATGGGGATGGGGGTAATTAGAGACGTGTGAGAGAGCTATATCTCTACTATTAATAACTCTTGGGAATTGTTGTCGCAACCCAAAATACCCCCTTAGGAGTGACGATACTTTGACGTCATGAACTCATTACCAAACATCCTGTACAAGTATATAAGGCACATCAAAGGTATGAACCTCAAAATTTCTCCTAGCATAAAGTATTCCAAGTTCATATACAACTACAAGAACTAAAAGCAAAGAGCGAACACGCTCGCTCATCAAAATTTATATACAAGTCGCTCCCTCTCATCACTCAGACATAGGGAAACCTCTCAAGGATCTTCTGATGCTCCTGAAGTTCCTCCTGAGTAGACACCTCCTCAATATACTCCTCCTCGACCCAAGGTTCCTGAGGACGATCACCATAGATATCAAAGGGACCTGCCGACATAAATATGTATGACTGAGTATGGAATACTCTGCGTACACAAACCACTAGATAATAATGCCATAAACATTATTACAACATATACATATAGCAGTTAAATCCAAACACATGCATTACATTAATCAAAGTACGAAAACCTTTGCATTTAAAAACATCATGTGCATATGTTATAGAAAATTATCTGTTACCATCTTTTATATATGTTACCATCTGTTACCTCTATTACCATTACTTGCCATTACGGGTATTGTAAAATACCTTAGGATTTCAGGTATAAAATACCTTAGATCCACCTCCGGGGTAAACAACCAGTATCCATCACACCCGTCGTTGAAGCTGACTAGGCGGCCTGCTATTTGTTTCCCTCCATCGGCTTACCTTCGGAGTAGACAACCAGTAACCATGATCCTTCAGGGCGGCCTGCTATTTGTGTCTAACGACCAGTATCCATGACACCCTTCCGAGCGGCCTACCATTGTTCCTCCCCGTCAACTATTTCCATTACTTTCCCTTTACTTTCCATTATTTCTCATTACTTTCCATTACTCCACATGTACCTCTTTACTTCCTCTATTACTTTCCCATTACATCTTATACTTTACTTCTTCTTTTAATTCTTTGGATACCCATAATTTATAAAATCTCGATCATGCAAACATATGTGTCTGTGTAGAAATTGTGAATAGCATGGTAGTCAAAAAGGAAAACACTTTATCATATAGCAATTACATCCCAATTTCATTTATAGAATTAGGCTAGATGCTCTTAAGTCGTAAACATTTAATCATACATAGAACATATGATTTTTCTCTTAGTTTTCTTCAAAACTTAAGTCTTTTAACATGCTTTTCATCTTTGAATCATCATAATATCAAGAACATCTAAAACAGAATTCTCTACTCTCTTTATTCTTTGGTTTAAAGCATAGCATCATCACAATTTAACTAGTAGGATTTTTATAGTTCATAACACAAAGCATAGGATTTTATCTTGAATTTATAAGATGGTTTATGCCATTAAAAGCTAGTAGAAAGTATCTATCTTAAAAAAAGAAGTTTTTACACTTCTGTAGGATGAAAAACAAACTTTAGAAAGCTTGTTTGAAGCTTTGGAAAAACTGGATTTGAAAACCCCCTTCTTCAAGAACACGAACAAAATTTCTTTGGAGAAATTCCAAGCTTGAGGAATCATCTTAAAGATGAATTTTGAGCTTTAGAACACCCAAGGAATGAAGCTTGAGCTTCTGGAACAAGGTTGGAACCTCCCTTGAGCTTGGGAGAAAACGCACGAACAATTTGAAAACTCACAGAGCTTTCCTTCTTCTTCAATCTCTCTCTCAATTGAATTCAAGGATTTGGTAACCCTTACCCAAGAAAATCAGGCCTTACTTATAGCCTAAAGGTTGCCAAAAACCCAAAAATATCTTAGGAAAATATCTCCCAAGATTGGTGGCAAGTTACAGGTTATTTTTGGGCCTTTTTGCCCTTTTCTGGGTTAAATTCGTCGCCGAAATTTGGCCCCTGACTCAATTCGTTGACGAAATGGTATTCTGATTTGACCTGTTTTTCCCATTTTAGTATTTCGACCATAACTTTTGACTCGTTTATCGGATTTTGACGATTCAACTTGCATTGGACTCGTTATTCAAAAGGGAACAATTTTGTGTCTAATAGAAAAATCTTAATTTTGAGTTCTTAATTGTCTAAATGGGCTCTAAAGCTGACTGGTTTGAATTGGTTACAGCAGACCAGAATTTCAGCAGACTCGTTTCCAGAAATTAGACTTTTGCCCCAACTTCGACTCAAAATCTGAAAAAGTGATAAACATGAACCTCGAAGAGGGTTTTGATATCTTTCAAAAAAATTCAAGAATCACTCGATTCCGATCAATGGTGAGAATTCTAGAGTTCCTTAAAGTTGAGGGTATGTTAAGACCTCTCTCTTCTTTGACACTTAGAGTATTTTATACTCTTGTTCTTTCATCCCAAACACCCAACATCAATACTTAAAACTAATTTAAATCATTCTTATTATCACTCATAAACCAAATTACATAAATGGCCCTTGGCCTCCACAAGACTTGCGTCTATGGCACTATTCACTACACTATTCACAGCACTATTCACCGTACAGTGAACCCAAGTTCTAGGGTTCTACAAATGTAGTGGCTCTTTGAGGGGAGAGAAAATAGGAACTCTTGGAGAGAAAATAGAAACTTTTGAGATACGTGCTTACTGGCAAAACAAACGAGGAGATAGAGTATTTTTAAAATTTAACAATTTAAATATAGTATTAGAGAGAATTTTAATCAACGGACTTACCCCTCTATCTCTCACTATAATAGTAGTGATTATTTTATAAAACATTTATTTATGAGCAGATTTGGCTTTACAGTTTTAAATAGCACATGCTACTTCGCATGATTCTTATATTTGATACTATATATATTTCTATTTGTTATGTAACATAATGGATGTAGTTATACTTAGTTATTCATTCTCTAAAGTTTCATCCTAGATTTCTATCGTTTCCTTAATTTTTACAGTATTTCTATAGACTTTCATAAACTTCCTCGAAATGTTTCCTCTTCCTTGGTGACTGAAGTTTTCACAAACCCGGAAGTTTAAAACCTTGATCTATGGTACCCCCAATGTAGAGGTTCATTGATATAGTATTAAAATCAATTTTAAATCGTGCTCATATTGAGCGTGATTCCTATACAGGTCATGATTTCCATGAGTACAACTAATAAATTCAATCTTAAATCTTGCTCATATTTAAGACCTAGAAGTTTAAAATCGTGCTCATTAATTCCTATCCAGGTCATGATTTCAATGAGCCCAACTAATAAAACAGACTTATGATTCCCTTTCCATGGAGCTTACAAATACCCAGGCATCAGAGACTGCAACTACAGATACCCCAATAAGCAACATGTATATCTTGTAATGATGAATCAATAATGGAAGAATTTCTTAGGAGGCTATGGTTGCATTTTTTGAAACGACGTGGGTAGTGCTCTTGGGGCTATTGCTGGTTGTAGAAGGGCTACCTCAGTCTTAGCTATGGAACTTGAGGCGACGAAGAGATACCTGGAAATTGCTGTCCAGATAGGGGATTTCATAAGGTGATTGTTGAGTCTGACTCAAACTGGCCGGATCAGTGCATTTCCCTCAATTGTGATTGGCCGCAGGACAGGAAATTTTGCTGTCTTGGGTTTTGGAGATCTCTCGTGGCTTTGAAAGATTTGAAATCAGGCATACTCGCATGAGGCAAATAGGGCCGCTGATTTCCTTTCAAAGCTTCTGACCTCCCCTTTGGACTCCTGCTTGGACAATGATTCTTTTCCTCTTTTGTTAAATTCTATTGTTGAAGCTGATGCTAGAGGATGTAAATATATGAGGGTGTAATTAGTATGTTTTTTGTTTAATATATCCGGTTGGGGTCTGCCTAACCCAAACTTCTTCCCAAAAAAAAATAATGGAAGAATTTATTGTCTAAATTTAGTTATAGATGTCAGAAGTATATGAGGGTTTAAAAGTAGCAACAGTTCCAAAAGATCCCATGTTTGTGTTTAAATAGGACTACAAAATTATGTGAGAGCTTATTCTTATAATCAGGTTGACTGATGTCTGATATGCATGTAAAGCAGCATCTTTGTAGGGGAGGATTTTTGAGTGTTCTTGTTACATAGAAGTTGCTCAAATTTGTGTATCCATGTTATGTTTAGATGCAAAAGGTAATTTCTGTGATATGCTTGCAGCTGTCAGGGCTTCTTTCAATTTCGTCGAAGTTTCTTCCAACAATAGTGAACATTCTGAAGCGACTTTCTGAGGAGGCCCGAGGGCATCCAACTCCTGAAGCACCCAGACCACCCCCATCACTGGGTTCTCAGAGTTTCAGGAGCCAGACACAGAGGCTGTCTCCTGTGATGGACTCGGTTCCAGATTCATCAGTATCATCTACTGTTTCATCATCGGAGAGCTCCAGTCCTCTGCTGACGCACAGACGAGCTGTAAATGTTGAAGAGGCAGTCAGTACTTGATCCGTGTCATCAAATCTCTAGGAATGTTGTTCAGCAGGATGGTGGTTTCCTCCAGTCCAAATGAATGAGAAAGGGGCTGTTGTTTCTCGAACAGATGATGTATCACTTTTGCATTTAAGCATAGAAATGTTTGTATACATTAAGGTCTTACATTATACTATAATATATCTATCTATAATATAAAGAAATAAGTGCCACCTAACCCCCTCTCTTTGCTCTCCAATCTTTAATCCTAGGAATCCTATGAATTCTATTTTAAGGATGCCACGTGACATTATTTTTAAAATCTCAACCGTTAACTCTTTCTCTCACACACGTCTCCCTCTCAATTCAAAAACTATTTGAGAGATTTTCGGGGATACATAAGTTTTCTTCACAATTCAAAAATATCATTGGAAAGATTTTAGGAGATACTTGTTCTTTACAATTCAAAAATCATTGAAAAGATTTTAAGAGATTGTGATAAGAGAGATAGAGAATGTAAAGAGAGACTTTAGGGGATTATGATAAGGGATAAAGAGAGATAAGAAGGATAGAGAGTGAATGTAGAGAGAAATTTTAGGAGATTGTGATAAGAGGGATAGAGAGAGATGTAGAGATTTTTATTTTATTCACACCCATGCATCGCACGGGGTCTCTACTAGTATACATATATATATATATATATATATATATATATATATATATATAGAGAGAGAGAGAGAGAGAGAGAGAGAGAGAGAGTAGCATTATAATGAGCCATGCTCATTGAAGCTTGTAATGAGGGCTCGCTACAAGCTTCAATGAGCATGGCTCATTGGTACCTTTCCCTATATATATATATATTTTTTTTTTAATTTTGAAATGAGGCTTTCCACTGGATTTTAGGTTTCTGTGAAGTATTTGCGGAGTGCAAGCTGAGCTATCCACTAGCCTCAGTTGAGTGCCAATGCATAATTAACAAAATAACCCTTATAACACGTAAATGACCAAAACAAACTACGCTTCAACACCTCGGGGAGAGGTAAACTACTGGTGCGCGGTTACATCACACCACATATTCTTGCTATAAGCAGTGTCCCGAAGGGGCTAACCATCCATGTACATGCATGGATTCCCGTTGCACCAACCTAATTATCTTCAGCCATGCCAATGATACCATATGATTCTCTTAGAGAGAGAGAGACCCTTCTAATATTAGATGACGAATTAAATGTGTTTATTTAATGTTGTGTTCATTTTGAAACCACGCCTTGGAGGTTCTGAATTTGATTCCCTTCCCCTTGTTGGCCCTTGGGGATTATCCCTACTTACCGCGTGCATGTGCATGTGCACATGCCTCGAGATTAGTTGGGCCCGGTGTGTGTGGATGGAGGGGTCTGCACATGCCCGGGGATAAGTCGGGTGATCCCGAACACCCTCATTACCCAAAAAAAAATTGATCGTCTTTGCCAATAACCATTAGGGTTGTTGGGATGAAAGTTGTGGATATGATAAAAGAGGTGTTCACTTGGGCAGAGAACGAACTTGTGGGGTTAGGATTCGTATCTTCTTCCTTCTGTGCGTGACTCAATTACTCAAACTCTAAAGTCATCATTTCAAAAGTTTTGGTCATTCAAAAGTTTTGGTCCTTGGACCAAAAATAATCTAAAAAGATCATGGGGGAAGCCAATTTTCTTTGTCGCCCGTCCGGGGCTGCACTTCGCACGCAAAGAACAAAGAGATCAAAGATTCCTGGATGGGCTTGAATAACAACTGGAAGAGTATTCAAAAGGATCAAAGACTAATTTATCGAGATAGCATAGGACAATGGAAGACGTCCTAAGCATCTTTGAATTGAAAAGAAGACAGGCAAAGGAACAAAATTGATGAACAATCCAAATTTGTTTCAAAGCTAAATTGGGAACAAAAAAACCAACCAAGAAGACACATAAAACTATGGATTTCAACCAACAAAAAGGCTAAGACGATGAAACACCAAGATCGAAAAAATCAAAGAAGGGGATTTGCTACTATTGTGAAAGTTTGGCCATTTTAAATTTCAAGCAAAGTCTAGTAAATATGGTTGAAGAGAAACTATCTGTAGGGGAAGATACCTAATCTATCACCATGAGAGTACTGAGTCGATCCCAGCTAGCGGCAACGGCTTCTTTTCAAGGTGTGACGGTCCTTCGACATGCAATGGCGCTTCGATGGTCAAGTCAGTATGGGATTAAGAATGGAGAATGGATTCTGAGTAGAGTTCTTAGTGATGTAGGGATTCTAAGGGAGAAAAGTCCAACCCTTGGCCTTGTGCCCCTATGTTCTATTTATAAAGAAGCATTTAGGGTTGGCTAGCTGTCCTTCCATTTGAATTCCTCGACGGTATAGGGATTTTCTATTTGAATTCTTCAACGGCACCAAAATCTTCCCATTCCCTGTACAATGAGAGAGTATCGCGATCTTGCGCAAGATCTTCAAGATATGATTTGACTGAGTCTTTCGCATGGCAGCTTGGAGGTTTAAAGGAGTTCGCCTGTTCTTCCAAGTTGGCAATCATGCCGGGATTCTTGAAGTCCCTTTCCGAGCTTCGCCTCTGGTCAAAAACACGATATCCAGCTCGAATGCACTGATTAGATCGAAACACTATTGTCCTTCTCGTGCTGTTGAGGCTGCCAGCTGTCAGTACGCTCAAGTCCTAATTTTTACCCTTACAAATGCCCCCATTCTCAGGTTTTTGGATTTAACTGAGGTCCTGAGAAGCCAGACAGACTTCGAATGGTTTACAGATTGAAACACCTACGGAGCGTCGCTAGTTTACATGCGTTGGTTTTCATGTGTCGTGCGCATTTAATGCACTGTCACAAGTCTTATCATCATTTCTAAGTGATGCAATTGTTGGGACTCTTTCTTCCATCCGATGACAATCTTTTCCCCAAGTGATGTGACGTTTACAGTTTGATAATAAGTGGTTTTTGGTCTTTTGGTCTTTCTTTCAACTCACTTGTGTATAAAGAGGTGAGAAAGGTTTGTTAAGAGAATTCTTCCCTGTCTTCGAGCTTTCAGATTTTCTGCATTCCAGCTGTGTTTCTCCTTCGATCGACATTTCTCTTGTTCTCCTTTGCTTTCTGATTGGTAAGTTATCCATAGTTTTTGTTTCCTTGTTATGTCCGGTGAATCTAGTTCTAGAGTCGGTGATGAAGGAGACGCTATGCCTCCTTCGACGGATACAAGCCACCAGTCCACAACTAATTCTCCATATGCCAAGAATGATAAGTTTTTTTTTGCTAGGGTTAAGAAGAGGTTTAGTATCCCTGAGAGCGTCATGAGTGACTTTGAGTACACTACCGTTGCTTTGTGCTCTCCAAATTTGAGTACCAGAGTATATCTCAGTCAGTTTGAGGCTAGCCTTCGTTTCCTGCTCACGCCCTTAGCCAGGAACCTCCTTATCGAGTTGCAACTTACTTCGGGGCAGATGCACCTGAACTTCTATCGCCTGACTTCCAAGATTGACGAATACAAACGTGATGGTTATCATATTGGGGCCAGACATATATTGTCTCAATATTCAGCTAGGAAGTTCCTGAGAGATGGCGGCACTTATTACTATCCAATGAATTGTTCAAATTCCTCTCGCTTGATCATAGATCCTACTGACACCATCAAGTATTGGAAGTCAATTCCCCTGTTCATCTCAAGGGAATGGTGGGACGAAGGGGGAGAGGATGTTCCTGTAGATTTCCATCCATGTACAAGTCTAGATCGTAGGAAAGCCGGCGAGGTGATTTTTATTTCCGTATAGCTCTTGTAGTTTTGCACTGATTTTTCTTGTTTTTATTCAGTTCTTTTTTGACGTTACATTGAACACAGTTAGTTTGGACATGAGTAGCTCAATTTGTTGCTGCATAAAGAGGAAGCAGGGTATTTTCTCTAGAAAGGGAAGGAATCTGTTGCCCCTGTTGGTCAATCAAGCAGATCCGAGGCCACTTCGTCCAATGCCCCCTTTTCTTCTGGTGCTACTCCTCCGCCAATCAGTGCTTATTCTTCTGCTTAGGAGGTTTTCATTTAAGATATCATTGAAGAGATGAACCAGTTAGTGCTTCGCAAAGCGCTTCCCCTCCAGGTTCCAGTTTGGGTTGGGGCTTCCGGATCTAGGTTCCGCACTCAGAGCTCCTGAGCTCAAGAGCAGCAGGCTCAGGGATCTTCTGACGCCGAGGCTACAAAAAGGCAGAAACGGGCCCTGACTACTGAGGAAACACCACCCCCCGGCAACCCTTAAACAGAGGCAAGCTTTTGGCAAGGGTAAGGAGGTTGCTCTTCATGAGGCTAATGTTGGGTGGGGTGATGGGTGTGTTATTGTACCCTTCTTTGAGTAGAACTTAATCATCGGTGGTAGGTAATAAATTTGCGAGATAAGGCTCTGAGGGACCCAGAGGTGGCCTTCTTCTTCCTGTGAATATCTCTGACTCGGAATGGTGGGTGGAATATAACATGGTCTCCCAGGGAGCTTCTGGGTTGAATAGTGTAAGCCTTGTTTCGTATCGTAATCAATGTCAGTGTTCTACGTTGCCCCCTAACATTTCTTTTACTTGCCCTGTAGTTTTTCACATTTTTACTGCCTTCCGAAGACTTCTGGAGCAGGTTCGTGAGGAGCACCAGGCCACTCTGAAGTTGGCTAAGGAGCTGGTCAGTTGTGCCACCAAGGAAAGGGAGGAGAGGCTTGAGACCATGGCCTCGAGCCGAGGTCGATAGGCTAAAAGGGGCTCCGGTCGAGGCAACGTTTGAGGCCCGTTATCTGCTGAATTAGGTGCATAGGCTTCAAAAGGTGATGGAAGGGCTCACTGTCAAACTTCAAGCTGAGTACTAGGCGAACTTGAATTCCATCATGAAGAACAATCGGGAGGAAACCAGGTGTTTTAATTTGGAGGAACTCAGGGAGCAAGGCCTCCTGCGATCAGATGTTCCCTCTCCTGAGTCGACCGTTGGTCCTTCCTTGGTAATGTTGCCAGTCCTACTGGATTTTGTGGAAGCTCTTCCTCTCCCTCTTGGCGTCTAGAAGGTTGTGGTAGTTCCTTCCTCCATGGACCAACAATCTTCCTTAGTGATAGTCGGGCCCAACCTGACCAATCAAGTCGTCGACCTCGAGCCATTAGGGGTTGAGGGAGCAGTGAAGATAGTTGTTGGAGGTGAAGCCAGCTTAGGTGACAAGGCCTCAGGATCCGAGGCGTAGAACGAGAAGTCAATGGAGAAGGCTTTATAGGCCTTAGAAGAATTTATTGTCTCCCCTTAGAGGCACGAGCTACCTCCCTTAGAGGTTCTTTAGGATGTAGATGGGATCCCCTCCCCTCATAGGGTGTTGATGCAATTGTGTTACCTCAATATAGAGGGCTCATGTAAATGATAGTGAATATTGTTTCTTCTGTGCTTTTGTCTACTTTGAGCTTTCTTTGTGAGGACTTGTCCAATTGCGGCTGTGAGCATGGATTTTACTCACTGGTTTGACTGAGAATTGTCACCTATTTATTTTCATGGATAGGTACCAGGTTTAGATCAAGGTTGATGGTCTTGATTAGGGTAAATTGTTCTATTAAGTCCCAGGGAAGGTGTTAGGCACCTCAGGGCCTCCGTCCAAGACAGTTATCCCTAGGTATAAACCAAGTTAAGTCCAAAATTAATTAAAATATCTAAGTGTTTAGATTATACTAATCCAAGAAAAAAAAAATCCTAACTAGGGTCAAACTCGGGTTGGCTTGCCTACGTATTCACTAGAGTGAGATCAGACTGAGCGTAGTTCTGACACATCAACTCGTGCCAGGGTTAAGGGGTGTGTGTGTGTGTGTGTACAGAGGTGTCTTAGGGTTAGCCCGGGGCCTAGGGTTGATTGACCGAGGAGGTCAAGTGCACCAGAGTGGCTAGGGTTTAAGCCCGGAGGCTAAAGGTGGGCCTGGAGGATAGGGATTGGGCCTGGAGGCCTAGGGTTGAGCTCGAAGGCTAGGGTATGGGCCCGAAGGCTAAGGATTGGGACCGGAGGCCTAGGGTTGAGCTCAGAGGCTAGGGTATAAGCTCCGAGGCTAAGGATTGGGCTTGGAGGCCTAGGGTTGAGCCCGGAGACTAGGGTATAGGCCCGGAGGCCAAGGGTTAAGCTCGGATGCTAGGATTTGGGCTTGGAGACCGAGGGTTGAGCCCGAAGGCTAGGGATTCGGGCCCGGAGGTCTAAGGTTGAGCACAGAGGCTAAGGATTGGGGCCGAAGGCCTAAGTTCAAGTTAACCATGGTTAAGGTTGTTTATTGTGGTTAGAGGGTGTGCACCGGAATGGTTTAGCTCATTTCCTATTGAATTCTATGCCCCCAACTTTGGACGACCATAACTCCCTACTCGAAACTCTGATTTAAATTCTACTTGATGTTATGGATTCACAGTCTTAAGGAGAAAATTAACATGATTTTTCATAATTTTATGGTATCTGTGTTGGTGCAAAAATCTAGGTAAAGTGATGACAAAAACGGGTCCAAAGTGTCAAAAACAGCATGTTGGACCCAACTTCGGAGACCCATAGAATTCACTCCCGAACTCTGAATTGCGATCCATTTTTTGGGTTGCATTTTAGAAGATGCAAAGAATACGAAAATTATATTTTTAGGATTTATGAATTTACTGGTTTATACATATTTCCATAATGGGTTTCGGCTAAAGCATGGGCTATATCACATAGCATCCGAAAAAATATTAAAAATCATATTCACAATGTAAATGAAAAAATAGTAAGAGATCCAATATTTAATTTTAAAAAAACATTTATTTGATCCCTCAATTATAAATCCCAAGTTTGCATGAAACCGGGTAATTGTCACGAGTTAAGGCCGACAACAGGGAGTTTGGCTCAGGTCAGGGGTGTCCTCTGGCTATAATCAGACCCGTAGAATCTCCCTGACCCTAAGCTCACTGGTCTGGATTCCTGATGTCAGCCACACACTAATACGAGTAGAGTATTCACATGAAATAATGAACCGGACAACAAATCATCAACTAAGAGGATGGATGGAATAGAGTCTCACCTACTATGAGTATTGGTAGTGGATAGAAAGAGAGTTGGGCGTGCAAGGAGCTTCACAATAGCTATACATGCGCTGCTCTAAAGTTGCAAGTGGGGCAGCCACTGATGTCTTGACGACAAAGAGGTGTTGCATGCCGCTGATCTGGGCACGAATTGGGGCTGTTATAGGGTTGAGAAGGGACTGTTACAGGAGTTTTTTGGGGCTGTTCAGGGGGTGTTGAGGGAGCTATTCAGGGGCTATGTTGGGGTTGTTACAGGGCTGTTCTGGAGACTGATTTTGGCTTGATCAATAGCTTGTTTTGGAGACTGGACAGTGGTTGTTTTGAGCTAGTTTTGGGAGTAGTATAGGTGATGTTTTGAGGGTAGTTTTGGGAGCTGAACAAGGGCTGACTTGGGTGTGAAAATGAACTAAACAAAGGGCTATTACAGGGTGGTTTGGGGAGCTAAAGAGGGGCTGTTCTGGGTGTGAAACTTGAGAGATATGGAGGGCCATGGCTGACCTAGGCGTGGAAGCGAGAGAGATGTTGTTTCTCGTGGCTAACCTGGGCGTGTGACTATTGTTCGGAGTTCGTTGTGGTTGTTGTGGCAAATTGCAAGATGAGTGGCTGGTGGTGCGAACCCGAGAGAGAAGATGACAGACCGAGCTAGAAGGTGAGGTGTTGTATATTTGATGGCAAAGAAAAATGGTTGACCACACTGATCGAGTGGAGAGAGAACCCGTGAGATGGACTGATTAGTGAGGGTTGTTACAGTGGGTGCAAACTGTGCCATTAGAGAGGATCTCTTTCTCTTTTCATGACATGTATGGGGTTGAGTTGGTGAGAGAGAAAATGAGAGATGGGGCCTAGCTTAGGCGTGCGTGTAGTTACAAACGGCGAGGGCTTGGACGGTGGAGAGATGAATGAGATGTTGGGTGGCCTTCAAGTGAGAGGAAAGTAAAGAGAGGAACCTAGAAGGTTTAAAGATTATTTTTTATTACTTTGAAGAGTCTAGGACTTATGTAAAAAGTCCTCAAATGCTTGGAAAGTTGAAATGTTCAAAGTGCCTAGATTGACCTTAGGAACCTAAGAATTATTGGAAAATATTCTAAGGTCCTAGGACATCTTAAAATATAGTTAAATTCATGACTAAGGAATGTCTAAAGACCTAGGAAATCACTCTCATCATATTGGTCTTTGAAAACAGAGGTTTATGGGAAAATCATTCATGAACCGTCAATGGCGGAGCCAGGGGAATGGCCAACCGCCAACGGTTGAGGTTACAGAAAGTTTTTAAACTTTCTGTCCCATGAACCGTCGATAGTTCATTAGATTGATTCGAGGTTGTCTGATTAATCCATCTTTCTCGATTCTTATTAATGGTTGTCTTCATGATTTTTTTCAAAGTTCGAGGGGTCTCCATCAAGGTGACCCTTTATCCCCAACTATCTTCATCATTGCAGAAGAAGTGCTTAGTAGGGGTTTGAAAAACATATCTGAGAGTCTTTCATCTTCTTATAAATTAGGGAGATACGTTCTTCTTGTATCTCACCTTCTTTTTGTTGATGACACCCTCATTTTCTGTAATGGTAGGAAGCAGAATATTAAAAAAAAATTCGATTTCATTATAGAATATGAGAAAGTTTCTGGGCAATTAATTAATAGACATAATATTTCTTTCTACTGTTCTGACAAGATGAATAGAATGAGAATAGATAATATTTCTAATTGGGTGGGTATTCCAAGGAAAAAAATCCCTTTTAATTATCTTGGAATCCCTCTTTATAAAGGTCGCCTTAAAAAGAGCTACTTTAACGCTCTCATTGACAAAATCTCTCTTAAGGTAGAAGGTTGGAAGGCAAAACTTTTATCATCAGGGGGTCGTCTAATTTTGATTAAACATGTCTTAGCCTCTATGCCCACCTATCTCCTTGCAAGTATCCATGTGCCCAAAGGGATTCTTTATCAGATTGATAGAATTTTGGCAAAAAAATTTTGGAACAATACGCCTGAAGCTAGGAAACATCATTGGATTAATTGGAATACTTGTACCCTTCCCCAATTGGAAGGGGGTCTTGGTATTCGTAAAATGAATGATTTTTCTGATGCCCTTAGAATGAAACAAGTTTGGCATCTTTATCAATCAAATAATCTTTGGTCAAACTTTTTCAGGAATAAATTTCAATTTAGTCATATTTGGCATGTTTCTTATAATCCTAGTACTTCAAAAACCTGGATTAAAATTAGCCAGTTGTGTAAAGATGTAATATATAAATCTACTGTTGTAATTGGAAATGGCAACAAGATAAATTTCTTATTAGACTGTTGGTTTGGAGAGGTTCCTCTAATTGATTTTGCTCTTTATCCTCCCCAGTCTTTTCCTTTTATTTCAGACATGCTTGATTCTAACGGTAATTGGGATTTCTCTCTTGTTAATGAACATATTTCTGATCATCTGAAATTAGACATTAGAGCTACAGGTTTTTTTACTTCTGATTCTGATGATAATTTTATCTGGAACCCAAGTCCAAATGGTAAGTTTACAGTTGAATCTGCTTGGAATTCTATTATAATAAGTAATACTTATAATGACTGGAGTAGGAATATATGGAATACTTTTCTTCCAACAAAAATTCAGATCTTCGGGTGGAAGGTAATGTATGGTGCTATATCAACAGATAACATGATTCAATCAACAAGTATTCCTCTAGCTAGTCGTTGCTATTGTTGTACTTCTGATAACATAGAAACTTTGTCATCTTCTTTATCTAAGTGATTTTGCAGCTAGAATATGGAGCCATTTTGCTAGGCTTTGTTCCATTGTTCTCCAGCCCAGCGATTCAATCCAATGCTTTCTTAAGAGATGGTTCAGAGCCTCTGAGAGAAATCACAATGGTATCTACAATTTACTCCCTCTTATTATTATTTGGGAAATTTGGAAGGAGAGATGTTCGAGAAGATTCAAGAATGTAAGAAACTCTCCAGACATCATCATTGCTTGAATCAAAGCTTGGCTAGTGGACTTATGGAACATTCCCTCTAAAAAAAGAATGGACATCTCTCTTTTCGGTATTGGGACTCCTCCTCCTCAAGTTAGAAATCATATTTCAATTATAAAATGGATTCGGCCTCTTCCAGGTATTATAAAGCTTAATGTGGATGGAGCCTCTAGAGGTAACCCCGAGTTAGCTAGTGGAGGAGGAATCATTAGAAATCAGAATGGTGATATGCTAGCCAGTTTTTTCTCATTTTATGATCATTCTACCAGCTATATTGCCGAAGCTAGAGCCCTTCTTGATGGCCTCTCGCTCTGTCACTCCATGGGTTTTACTCAAAATTGAGGTAGAATCTGACTCTAAAACTCTTGTTGATGCTTGGAATGGAAAATACCAACATCCTTGGTCTGCTTGGTATTGGAATCAAAGAATTAAAAGAATCAACAATATTTACTCGTCTTTTACACATATTTACAGAGAAGCAAACCAGGTTGCTAATTATGGGTGTGATATTCAGGGTTCGGGTTTTTTTTCAGAATTTACAGGACAGTCCTCCTAATCTTAGGACCATTATCTTCCTAGATAAAGTGGGTCTTGGTCATATTAGAGTATTTTGATTCATTTTGTATTGGGTGGGGGTTTTTAATTCCCTCTTCCCTCTGTTGTTTCTTTTTAGGGGTAAGGTTTATGTCCCCCCCGTTGTTTTTGAGTTTTTTTGTTTTTGTAGGGGTAAGGTTTTATGTCCCCCCTCCCTTTTGTAGGGGTAAGGTTTTATGTCCCCCCTCCCTTTTGTAGGGGTAAGTTTTATGTCCCCCCCCATTTCTTTTTTATTAATAAACCGGTAGGGGTCTACTAAACCCCCCACTCCTTCTGAGTGGCTTTTATTTTTTATTTTTAAAAAAAGGTTCATTTATGAATATCAAATAACTCTTGAATCATTATTGATCAAATCCCTAGTTGTATTCAACTCTCATCAAGATCAAACATTGAAAACCAAGAAATCCCAATCTCTTGTATTTGAGCTTTCAACTCCCAGTCTTTTGAGAGATTTTTAGAGTCTGTATTTCAATCTTATTCAGCTCATCAAGGAGCCTTTATATTTGGATTCAAATCCAATCACACTTTGTATTGAAAGAAATCAAGAATCGTGGATTCTTGTCCGTAAAGCCGGATAGCTTTGTGAAGTCAAGAGAAGGTGCTCTCTTGCATTGAAGGTTGTGATCTCAACCTATTAAAGGAGATTGTAAAGGTGATATCCTAGCCTGGAAAGGATTATAAAGGTGGTATCCTAGCCTAGAAGGTATTGTAAAGGTGGTATCCTAGCTTGCAAGGGATTGTAGAGATTTGAGCTTCACCCGGTGAATAATTTTCTGCGAGTAAAATCGTGGGAATTCTTGAAGCAGGAAACTGAAAGGTGGGGACGTAGACAGGTTGTCGAATCTCGTGAACAAAGCCTTGGTATTTGCACTCCTTATCTCTATCTCTATTCTTCTTGTTAATTATTGTTTATTGCATATGCCTTAAATTCTTTAATTTCGCAAAATAGACTAAGGCAGAAATTTTATTTTGACATTAACCCTAATCACCCCCCTCTAGGGTCCATATACTGAGCAACATCTTGGACCTTCAACACCTCCATTTCTTGAGTATGCTCCTCCTAGTGAGCCTTGATCGATGCTAATTGTGATACATTTATGCACCTCAAATTACATATGTTAGCCCCTTAGAGTCCTCTACTGAAGCATGTTACAGTAATTGTTTGCTTTTGTCCATGACAGGATTATGCGAGGAATACAAGGTAAAATCAGAGAAATAATAGAGGAAAAGTTACATAAAGAACTCTAGTCAGGAGAAGATAAGAAGAAAGAAAGAAGAAAACAAAAGAACTCAGGGATAATTGATCGTAGGTTGAGTGATGATCGATCGCTAAGTCTGGACGATCTATCATCTACAAACCCGTAGCTAAAGAAGACATTCCTGAAAGGGACGATCAATCGTCCTAGATTGACAATCAATCGTCATCGGCATTTTTCAACCTCGGAATCCATGCACAAAGTAGAGAAGAACCCTTGGGGAAGTTTTTAAAAAAGAGAATTAAACCCTAAAAGGGGGTTCTATATAAAAGGGAAAGCTCTAAATTACAAAGGAGTTCTAAATTTTGGAGTTTGGAAGCTGATAAGGCTCTGGAGATCAACAAGGTTGGAAGATGGAGCATTCGAGTTCGTGGTGTTCTTGGTTAAAATTGGTGTTTCTGTCTCCTACCATGAACTAATTCTTCTGTTTCTAGGGTTTCGATGAAACCCTAGCCAAGTAATCATGTCCTGTGTATTTCAGTTATGTTCCTTCTTGTATAAACTCTGATTGCATAATGAGAGGGTTGTCTTCAACCAATTATTAAAGTTTATACTCAATTTCAATGTGGTTTATCCCTGTCTTAGGTTCTCTTGTGTTAAAATTGAATTCGTTCATATATCTTTCTGTGATTGAAAATATGGATTTCATGCAATGGGATTTATTGTCAATGAATTGAATTGTAGGATATTTTATTCCTAGTGAAGACGAGTGATGTCACAACCATAGCTTAGTGTGTATCACTCATGCTGACCGCAGATAGGATATACCTAGAATTTGGTCCGTTGAATCATTTTAGTTTCTAATGAGTGAGACTTGTAATCGATCTCATCCCTTTAGTTTATGCTTGTGGGACATAAATGGGTACTTATGGATGTGGTTATGAGGCTAGTGGTGGACTCAAACACCCTAGAAGTTTTCTCCGACATATCACCAACAACTTTTAGTTTAATTAGGATTCATAAATTCTGTTAATTTAAATTCTACTCTTAGGTTAAATTCAATCAAATCACTCAATTTGTTAACCATTAACTTAGAATTAATCTTGAGAAAAGGACAACGAAAACCAGTGCAGTCCTTTGTGGTTCAACACCTCATACTAGTCACTATTCTACAAAATTATAGCTACTACGAGGTTTAATAAATTGATGATCAAGCCTCCCATTCCTACTCCAGTAGCTCCCGGTCCTTCATCTTCTATAGCCATCCCTATTGAGACTCCTATAGAGATCCTAGTAGCAGCAACAGAGCATCACTCTCCTCAGTCTCATATGCTTTGACCTCAGAGAGAGGAGTCCTCACCAGAGAGAGAGGACTTACATCAGAGAGATAATGTAGAGCCCCAGACTTTTTCATGCTTAATACATGACACTTTCGTTGTCATTTTACCTTTTTAAGAGGTATAATTAATAAATGAGGAAGAATTTGGAAATTTCAAAATGTCAGAAATGTTCCTTTTCGAAGTACGAACACAACGCAAGTTGAATCGTCAAAATCGGACGAACGAGTCAAAAGATATGGCCAAAACAGTCTGGACCTGTAGGAAATCGTAGCTCGGTTATGCGCTAAGGACGTAGCTCGGTTATGCACTAAGGACGTAGCTCTAGCTCTGATAACGTATGCGTTGTGCATCCGTTGTGCAACAGACAACGGTACGTTGTACAGCTCACAACGGTTACGTTGTGCTGCAGACAACGTGTACGTTGTACAGCACAACGGGCACGTTGTACATAAGACAACAGCACAACGAGTTGGCACTATTCACAGCACAACGTGTTCAGCACTGTTCACAGCACAACGTGTTCAACACTGTTCACAGCACAACGTGTTTGGCACTATTCACAGTACAACGAGTTGGCACTATTCACAATACAACGAGTTGGTGCTATTCACAGCACAACGAGTTGGTACTATTCACAGTACAACGAGTTGGTGCTGTTCACAGCACAATGTGTTTAACACTGTTCACAGCACTCGTGTTTTTACAGAAATTCCAGTAAGGGTATTATGGTCGTTTGGTCGGTCCACTCTTACCTTAAGAGTTTAACCCAAGCCTTTAGGGCATCATTCGACACTTAGAGAGTTTGAGAGAATAGGAGAAAGGGGAGAAGGCGATTCCAAGCTAGGGTTTCCATTTTGGAGAGAAATCAAAGGGTTTTGAAACCCTAGATCACTTCCAGTCCGGTTTTCTTCAAGATCTCGGCTCAAGCTCGTGTTCCAAGCTAGGGCAGCAACTCACAGTCGTTTGGAAGAGGGATTTCTTCCTCATCTCTTCAAGGTCGGTACTTTTTACTACCCTCCTAGTTATAGTTCCTCTTTTCCCTCTTTTTCTCTTCATTTTCCTTTATTTACACTTGTGCTATGAGATGGATGGTTGTGAATGGAGAATGGAGATGGAATGGGCGATTGGATGCCAATGGTTGTGTGTGATGAACAAATGGGGAAGGGCATTGTTCCAATAATGAACATACATGTATGATTTGAGTAAAACCCATCTAGAAAAGCATGTTGTAGGGTAAATCCATAATGAACACACCATGTTTGATGAAATGCCAAGGTGAATAAAGTGAGTTGTAAATTAGGAAATGCATGCCTAATAAATTATGAATATTGCTAGGGACTATGATAGTGTGTTTCTTACTTTCCCTAAATGATTTGAATATTACATTGTTAAATCATTGATGTTATATGTGTTGTGAAATTACCCAAATGTCATGTTTAAATTTAAATGCAAGTATGTACACGGTTCCCACGAGCACGGCATGCATGACATGATTTATCGAGGTTTTCAAGAACATGGTTAGAGGTGGGACATATCCTATGATATGTTTTACCTCGCTTTTCACAAGAAAACAAGAACCAACATTCCATGAGGGGTCTCCCCTCACTCACAAGTGCATATCATGAAGAAGGGCCTCCCTTCCCTCGCAAGTACATACATATCATGAAGAAGGGTCTCCCTTCCCTCGCAAGTGCATTGCATAAAGAAGGGTCTCCCTTCCCTCTCAAGTGCATCTCACAAGGACATCTCACAAGTGTATCTCGTAAGTTACATGATCACAAGCAAGCACGCATGACATGCATGACATGACACGACCTACAAGAATCAAGCAAGATAGACAAGACAAGTTTTCAAGCACGAAAAGAGTACTTTAAGTCAAGTCAAGCGCACGGTGTTTTCAAGGGTTTATCGGTTTTTATGAATGCAACATGATGAATTATATTGCTTTACTTCCTTGTATGTTATGAATTGTTTCCGTTTGACATATATGAATTGCTCCTGATTATGTATTGCCATTGTTATGCTATAACTGTTGGTTAGTGCTTAGTACCCGCTGAGTATTCCAAGCTCAGCCGTACTTCTTATGTCGGCAGGTTCTGAGGGAGCTGCCGCCCCATTTGATGTATATGCTCCTGGTCCATGGGTGGAGGAGGAGTACGTCGAGGAGCATTTGGAGGAACCTCCAGTAGAGGGCTACCAATAGGTGGTTGTAGATTCTGAGTGGATTAGCTGTGGGTGAGATGAGAGTTTATATCCTTGTATTTTGGCGGGTCTGTCCGCACTTTCTTTTTGTATAAACTTGGATTTGCGTATGTATATACATTGAGGTTTGGTAGACTTCCGCTGTGCTATGTTAGAGTATGTTTCCGCTGTTTATGTCCTCTATTGTATATGCTCTGTGGGTTTTTGCAGGTTGGTTTGTCAAGCAAGTCATGAAATCCATGATTAGTCGTCCAAAGTTCACTCTAACTCCTAGGGGTTTTGGGTTGCGACAGATAAGGCTGGACCTTCTTCTTGATCTCTGTCTCCTAGGAGATCTTCTTTAGATGAGGATCTTATCATTTTTCTGATGGGGAAGATAGACTCAATGAGCTCTAGCATGATTAGCTTCCAGTTCGAGGTCAGAGAGAGATTAGCCTCACTTGAGACCCTTGTCGCAGGACTCCAGTCATATGGTAAAGCTAGATTTGAGGCTACAAATTCTAGGCTAGAAGATGTTAGTGTGGAGTTGGGGATAGTGAAGAATAAAGTGGATACCACCACAACTATAGTAGAGAGCAGAGCAGTGGACACTGCTGAGCAGTTTGTTAGGATGGGTGATGAGATGTCTCTCATCAGAGGAAGGACTAAGTGATCAGATCAGCAAATTAGGACTCAGGCCCCTATTCTTCATCAGGTAGCCTCCATGATGGGAGCTCAAGCACCTATTATTCACCAGATGGCCACTCAAGTAAATCCGTTGACCATTACAGTGATGAGTGCGCAATCTCGCTCTTCCACTATCCTAGACCCCAGGGAACCTATGATTGCAGAGGTACCACTGGCATCCGAGGTACCCAGAGCCTCCAAGGAACCCATCATCACTTCTCTTGACTCCAGTGATGATAGTGATGCCCCCTCTCAAGTGTCCAAGAAAAGGGGAATCGTAAGCAGGAAGACCAAGAAGACTCAGTGATGAGTTCATTTGGAAGAAGAAGAGCAAAAGAAAAAGTTTTTTTTCTCCTTGGTTTTTATGTTTTTTTTTTAATGATGCCAAGGAGGAGAAAAATATGAATGAAATATATTTGTTGGTAAATGAATGAATGGTGTACTCTTTGTAATTTGGAATATCTTTTTGTGAATGATGTAAATGACATACTTTGAAATGAAATATTATTGGTATTTAAAATGGAATTGTACTTATTGACATGGAATTATACTTATTGCAATATTTATACAATGTCTCATTTCCTATCCATTCCATATTAGTATCGTCTTGTGAGTAATTGGTACTTGTATGAATGGTTTGATGCTAGAATGACTTAACTAATTATTCTATAATTTGGTATCATGTACCTAAGAATGGATATACATAATTTAATTTTTTTTTGTGGTATCATGTCCTTGAAACATTTCTTTGAATTCGTGAACTTGACAATGACTTATCTACAATATGCAAAATGAATTGAACAATGTCATATTTATAACATTGCATATGTTTAGGGGGAGCTTATCTCAAAAATATTATTGAAATCATTTATTGAGGGGGAGCTTATTCCCATTTCATTGCATTATTATGTCATCATAAAAAGGGGAAGATTGTTAGCCTCAAGGTTTCAACCTTGGGTACCCATAATAATTTTGATGATAACATAATAATGGAATGACCAATTGTGGTACTAATGACTCTACTAAGTTAGTGTAAAATTCAGTGAAAAAGAGCATTAACACATTATTCAAGTCATGAAGAATGGAAATGATCTCAAGTACTCAAAATGGATTAGCAAAAAGCATTTCATCAACCAAATCCAAGTCAAAGCTCAAAAAAAGAAAATTCAAGATCAAGAAGCTCAAGATTCACTTCAAGCTAAAATAGAAAATCCAAAAGAAAGAACTCTTGGAAGATCATTAATTCAAATACAAATCTGAAGATCCAAGATCAAGTTGAAGACCAACTCTCAAGAAGTCATTTAGAGTTTTTTTTAAACTTTTGAGAGGGTCTAGGACTTTGTAAGAAGCCCTCAAAGAATAGTAGGTTGAATGTTCAAATACTTAGAAAGACCATAGGAGCCTAAGACTATAATTGGATATCATTCTAAGGCCCTAGAAAATGGTAAAAATCATGGTATAGTAAGCCAAGTGACCTTGGAAAAGGTCCCCATCATATAGACCATGTAAAGACGAAAATACAGAGTTTTTACTCTGATCTCGTCAACGAAATTATAGGTCACCTGTGATTTTGGTGATGAAACTGGCACAGAAAGCCACTGTTTTATTCTACCTTTGATCTTGGCGACGAATTGAGATTGGCACCGCAATCTCGTCGACGAAATCATGTGGGAAACGCTAAAATGCCTGTAACGGCTAGTTTTTAAATGACTATTTTCGCATTAAATGTTTTCCCAATGGCTAGAATGAATTGAGAGCTATAAATTGAGTTCATTTATGAACTACAAACAATAATTGAACTACCAAAGATCAAATCATTAACTCTCATCAATTCTCACAAAGTTTCAACCGTATTATCATTTGAGAAAACCTAGAATCTCCAATCTCTTATTTAAGCTATTCAACTCCTATCCTTTGAGAGGTTTCTAGAGTGCTTCAAAGTCAATCTCATCAGCTCAGTTAAGGAGCTTATTTTTGGATTGAAATCCATTTTCAAATACTTGTCAAGTATTGTGAAGTCAAGAATCGGTGGATTCTTGCATTGAAGTGGAGGCTTCGAAGAAGACAAGAGAGGATTGTTCTCTTACAAAGTCAGGTCTAATCCTTATCCGGAAAAGGATTGTAAAGGTGTGATTCTTAACCGGGAAAAGATTGTAAAGGTTTGGACTTCACCTGAAAGAAGTCTGTGCGATTAGTAAATCGTAGTGAATCCTTGAAGCGGGAAGCTTAAGGTGGGGACGTAGGCAGGTTGTCGAACCTCGAGAACAAACTCCTTGTGTTTCCACTCTCTAACTCTTTACCTTACTTTTCTTTATAGCATCAATTTAGAATTGCTAATTGATTTCCCTTATAAATTTAAATTTCACAAAAAGGGACATAGTTGAAATTTAAACTTGCTAAAACCCTATTCACCCCCCCTCTAGGGTTAATACTTAGGCAACAGTTGGCTCGGGCCAAGGCGGAGAAGGCAAAAAGGGGTCCCGACTACCCTGGCAACACCACCCCTGGCAACCCTTAAACAGAGGCAAGCATTTGGCAAGGATAAGGAGGTTGATCTTCATGAGGCTGATGTTGTGCGAGGTGATGGGCGTGTTATTGTACCCGTCTTTGAGTAGAACTTTATAATTGGTGGCAGGGCCATGTTAGACATGATGCCCAGAAAATTCATTTAGATTGTTAGACTTTTATTAATTTGATTAATAAAGACTTCTTCTTAATCTATTGTGTATTCATTATGGGTAATTGACCGTGATCATGAGATGATCTATACGATATGAGATATCGATAAAGGTCCATAGGATATATTGTAGGAAAGTTATGTGATTAGATTATCACAGGAAAATATAACTTTCCGGTTCCTTATAACTTATATAGTCACAGCTGTGGGTGAAGCTGGGCACTTCACTTATATGGCTGCCAGAATGCTAAGATGTTCTCAATAGTTGAGATGTAGTTCTATCTCGAACTATTGTAGTGGAGACTATACATCAGCATATGGGTGCTTAAATGTACACTGACTGGTTGCATTCAATGAGAGACCTCTTGCATAAACATACTATCATATAGTTGGTCTCTCATTCACATTGAACAGTTTTGATGATCCTTAGATCTGGTGAGTTCATCTATGACTGAGCAGTGATCTGACTGTTTTGATTCCACCAACGTATTTTCTAACTTAGGGAATACAATACAGTGACAGTTGGATAGTCAAAAATTTGTTCGAGTCATGATGAATTTCAAACAAGAAATTCATGCTCATTAATTTGAGAGATTATCCAAGTTCCGGGTAAGACAATTGATTAAGTTCAAATCCTGCACAGGTGATTTTGAAAACAAAATAAGTTTTGAAATGTACTTTTATTAAAATGTATTATACTTATAAAATGATTTTCTCAAAAAAAATTTCATGAGAAATTATTTCTCATGGCTTAATCATAAGTCTTGGAAACCCGGATGATTTACAATGGGTTATGGGTTAGATAGTCTGTCAATCTCGAAGGCCCATTACAGATAATGTATTTGGAGGATAAATCAAATTTAAAAAGTTCATGTGGCGGGATCTGTAATGGTTAATGTTCGTACACTGAGATTCAATTACAACATGGATATCTCACGTCACTTGCAATTCCAATGTATTTCCTATTTAGGGTCAATGGGATAACATTAGGTAAGCCAGGGTAAGAATGTTCCAGCTTATTATCCTAGGTCGGAACAAGTTGATAGGATCCCCTTTTTTACGTCGCCATGTCCCTCCCGTGTGGCGACATGGGGGAGCAAAAAGGAAAGAGAGGGATGAGATTTCTCTCACTTTCGGCATAGCGGGCCCCCAGCCACGGTAAGATGCGATCCGAAGGGCAGGTAGGGAGGCCCGCACGACGGGCTATTAGCTCAGTAGTAGAGCGCGCCCCTGATAATTACGTCGTTGTACCTGGACTGTGAGAGCAATCTGTGGAGGTGCCCACATAAGAAATACAAGCTCCATAATTGATTAAAAGTTAATCAATTATTTAAATGATTAAAAGTTAATCAATTATTTAAATGATTAAAAGTTAATAATTAATTAAATAGATTAAAAGTTAATCTATTGTTTAAATTAATTGTTAATTTAAACTAAGGGATTATTTTAGTAATTATTTGATTAAGAATTATCCATAAACCCATTTAATATGGGCCAAAGCCCATAGGTTTAAACCCTAAGGTGGGGCGCCCACTTGAGGAATCCTAATTGGATTAGGATTATGTTAATTGAATAATTGTTAAAATATAATTCCTATAATTATGGAATTAAAATCCAATTGTTGGATTCCAATAAGGATGAGGATAAGTTGTAATTGGATTACAACATGGAGTGTTTAACTCCCCAAAGTCCACGCCCCTTGAAGCTCACGCCCACCCTTGTGTAGGGTTTCCTAGTTTGACTAGGTTTCCTTCTTTTTGTTGGATGTTGACTTATCCCTTTTAATTAAGGAATCCTCTTTCTATAAGGACTCTGTAATTAGTAGGATCACTATAACTAAGTAGTTATAGATTAAGTAGGAGTTTAATTAATTAATAGTAAGAGTTATTATTAATTAATAATTCCTACTAGATAAGTTGTAGTTAGGATAGGATCAGGATAGGATCCTAGTCTATAAATACCCCAACACCCTAGACCATTAAGCACTTTTTTCCAGAATTTTTTCTCTCCTCTCCTCTCTCTCTCCAAACTGTGAGCCCTAAGGGATACCCCTAAGGATTTTCGTGAGCTTCTAAGGTTGTGCAAGTTGAGTTTTGTTTATTCTAGGGTTTTGAACCTTAGTACTTTTGGTGATAGAAGGTCTACACCATTACTTCATCTTCTTCCTCTTGCTTCTATAATTCCAAAGAGATTTTAAAGCTTCGTGGGGATAGCGAAGAACAAGGATTGAGCTTCTAGTATTTTTTCGGAGAAATCTCTACAAAGAGTTCTGATGGTTCGAGTGGATTAAGCTTCACCGGTGAACATCATTCATCGAGGTGATATGACTAAAACTCTTAGATAGTTTTTGATTCTTTCTATGGTGTTAAGATCTTTAGGATCCAGTTTCCGCATAATTTTTATCTGGATCCCCCTTCAGGCCATAAATTCGCAGGATAGTACTTTGAGGGACCTAGAGGTGGCCTTGGCCATGGCAGAAGGTATTCATTTTTTTGTGAACATCTCTGACTCGGAATGGTGGGTGGAATTGTTAGACATATATGCCCACAAAAGCCATTCCAGAATTGTATTAGTCTACTTAATCAATAAAAACATATTTTACATTCACACATTGTCTTCTATATTGGGTAACATATTAAAAGTATCTTATTAGATGAGACTACTTTGTCTCTTAGGTAACATTATAGGAAAACCATCAAATTAATTATTAACTAATTGCTAAAGAGATATGTTTTTCCAGTTCCTTGTAGACCTAGAATTGTTCTAAGTTATTTAGGATAGATCTAGACAATGTATTCCTATTAACTTACACATTGTTAGTTCCATATGACGGAGTGATGAATCTCAATCACTGAGAGAAGGGTCTCTTAATTAAGATGTGGATATAAGTAAGAAGTACTTATATTGCAACTGGATCGCTCAGTGGATACCCTCAGAAATATACTGTCCATATATTTAGGGTAGTCCATTTAATAGATTACCCTTAACCTGAGAGATCGACATCTTCTCTAGTATTTGCCTATATAGCTGTTGTGACCCAAAATACCCCCTAGGAGTTAGGGATACTTTAGCTCGTGGTCGTCGTATCATACCATCCTGTATGACACATAAGGCACACATACCAACCTATCAGAGTACACAAGTTATACATAGCGGAAACAATTTAAAATCAAATACTCCTATCGCTCGGTTAAAGTCTGAACCAACAAAACATATATATACATATCCAAAATATGGAGTGGACAAGTCTCACTCTCAACATACATAAAAAATCTTCTATTCCTAACATAGTCAGCAGAGGTCAAAGTCAGGCCGCTTATCTAACGATTCATCATCCTGGTAGTAGTCCATAGAAAGCTCCGGGTCGTAGTATTCTTCCTCTACCCAAGACTCCGAACCACACAAATCGAAAGGAACCCGAGCACCTAGCGTGGAATACTCAGCGTATACATACTACTAACAACAAAGCAATAATATCATGGAAGCATGCGAGACATGGAGACTGAAATCCTTAAAACATATCGAAGCGTAGAAACCATGAAATAGCACATGTAATGACATCCGAAAACCAAAACTGTGTAAGTCTTGTGATAATCATAGCATTGTGAGTTCTTTGAGTCGTGTTAAGTTCATAGAGTTCGTTAGAGTCATTTATGATCCATAGAGCCTTAGAGCAATACCGTAGAGCAAAACCATAAAGCAAAACCATAGAGATCTTAGAACATTTACTTTTATGATCCTTGGAGCTTGTACATCGATCTTAGACTTTATCATAGAGTTCTTTGCAAGTTTAGTAGGATCCTAGGAGCTTGTGAACCAATCTTAGACAATATCATGGAGTTTCTTAAAATCATCATGTAAGTCCCTTACTTAAAAACCCTTTTTATAACTTTGAGAAATCCATGAAAAACCCCGGTTCATGCGAGACATGCAAAACACATGAGAATAATAGCATATTTAAACATAAAAGTCCTTAGAGACATTAAACCAAACACATAGAGTGCCTAATAATGGTAGTTTACATCCAAGTATAAAAGCAACTTCACATACCATATCAACCTAAGATTTTAGTATAGAATGAGGAATGCATCATATGGTGAACTAGTATTATCACAAGTTTAGTAGTAGAATATATCTACCTTGGTGAAATTGATGAATTCGATTCTAAGGGCTTGGAACAAGTGAGAACCTCGAGTTCTTAGATGGAGAACACCAAAAAAGAGAAGATCTTGATCTTCTCTTCAAGCTTGAGCAACACCCTAGCCTTCTCCTTTTCTTCTCCTATCAAACTCTCTCAAGCTTAGGCATGAGTTGGGGCCTTTTATAGGCAAGGGTGGTGGTTAAAAGACTTAAATACCCTTAATGAAGCAAAAATGTGTATAACCGATCGATTGGTGGTCAGGACCGAGCGAGATCGGTGGCTTACTGAGCGATCGGTGTTTTGACCGAGAGATCGGTTGAAAACTCCCTCTCTAGAATTTTTCCCCATACAAAAACTTTCACCAGTCGATAGATACCGAGTGATCGCTAGTTGACCGAGTGATCGGTTTTGGAGTGAGCGATTGGTGCTCCCCTGTTTCTGCTGCAAAACCCTTTTTCCACTACTTGGACCTTCTCCATTCCAACTCTAACACTTGTACAATCAAAACACACTCCCTTAAGCTATATATATACCTATCAACACATGCACACCATATGTCCAAACATTTTCATTAGCATAACCCCATTCGTGTACAAGACTCCACTTTGAGCACTATTCACTACTTAGTGAAATGAAGATTCAGGGTTCTACATCCTCTCCCCCTTACAAGAATTTCGTCCCTGAAATTAAAACGATACCAAAAGAACAAGAAGAAACAAATTATATGAAAAGAACATCAAGAAAATAAATGAGGGTACTTTTTCCTCACTTCAGCTTCACGGTCTCACGTAGCCTCTTCTGCAGAATGGTGCTGTCATTTCACAAGGACTAACAGGATAGTCTTGGTATGCAAGACTTGATCTCGACGATCCAAGATCTGAGCTGGTTGCTAAACCAGAGTGAGATCCTCTCGAATCTCCACGGGATCAAGAGCAATGACGTGGGAAGGATCTGGAATGTATTTCCTGAGCATGAAAATACAAAATACATTATGGAGCTCTGCCATGTGAGGTGGTAGGGCTACCCGGTAAGCAACCTCACCAACCCTAGTGATGATCTCGAATGGCCCCACGTACCTAGGGCTGAGCTTCCCTTTCTTCCCGAACCTCATGATTCCCCGGCTCGGCGAAATCTTCACAAAGACCCGATCCCTAACCTGGAATTCCAAATCTCTGCGGCGAGTGTCTGCATAGCTCTTCTGCCTATCCTGAGCAGTTTTCAACCGCTCCCTAATAACCTTGACCCTTTTTGCGGTTTGCTCGATCAATTCAAGACCCAGTATTTTCCTCTCACCAACTTCATCCCAATACAAAGGAGATCTACAACTTCGACCATACAGAGCTTCAAAAGGTGTCATTCGAATGCTCGCCTGGTAATTGTTGTTGTAGGCGAACTCAACCAACAGCAAGTGTTCCTCCCAACTACTCTGAAAGTCCAACATACAAGCTCGGAGCATATCCTCTACAACTTGGTTCACCCGCTCAGTCTGCCCATCGGTTTGAGGATAAAAGGGGGTGCTAAAATCTAACCGAGAACCTATAGCGACCTAAAAAGTTTTCCAAAACCTGGAAGTAAATCTAGGGTCACGATAAGACACGATAGAAACCGGCATCCCGTGCAGATAGACCACCTCCTTAACATACAAGGCTACCAATTGATTCGAACTGAATGTAGTGCGGTAAGGAAGAAAGTGCACAAATTTTTTCAATCTGTCCACTATCACCCAGATAGCATCGGAGCCCTTCGCCGTCCGCGACAACCCAACGATGAAATCCATCGAGATATTCTCCCATTTCCATTCCAAAATAGGGAGCGACTGTAAAAGACCTGCTGGCCTCTGGTGCTCGGCCTTTACCTACTGGCACACCAAAAATCTAGAAATGTACTATGCCACGTCCATCTTCATATTACGCCACCAGAAGTGCCTTTTCAAGTTCTGGTACATCTTCGTACCCCTTGGATGTACGGAGTACTTGGATCGATGAGCTTCGTCCATGATCTCAAGTCTCAACTCTGGGTTGGTTGGAACACACCACCTGCCCTTGAATGTGATAGTACCACCACCACTCACGGTAAAATCCTGACTACCACTACTCATCGACTTGTCCCGGTAAGCAAGCAACTCACCATCAGAATCCTGTAACTCTTTGATCCGATCCAAGATATGCGGCCTAACTAAGATGTTTGACATCACCGGCCCATAGGTAGCAAGTCTGAAGGTAGTGTCAAGGTTACACATATCCTTCAATAATTTCCACTCTTGGACCCTCATGTGAGCCATAACCCTGTAAGGTTTTCTGCTAAGAGCATCGGCTACCACATTCGCCTTACCCGGATGGTACTGAATGGAACAATCATAGTCCTTCATGAACTCCATCCATCGACGTTGCCTCATATTTAACTCCTTCTGGAAGAAGAGATATTTCAAGCTCTTGTGATCTGTGAACATAATGAACTCTTCTCCATAGAGGTAGTGACGCCAAATCTTCAGCGCAAAGATGACTTCAGCAAGCTCTAGATCGTGCGTGGGGTAGTTCTGCTCATGCTTCTTCAACTGGCGAGAAGCATAGGCAACCACCTACTTATGCTGCATAAGAACACACCCAAGCTCGACAAGTGATGCTTTACTGTAGACTTCGAAGCCACTGCTCCCAGATGGAACCGTGAGAACAGGGGCTGTGGTAAGCTTCTTCTTCAATTCCAGGAAGCTTGCCTCACACTTCTCACTCCAAGTGAACTTAGCGTTCTTCTGCGTGAGATAGGTAAGCGGAGCTGCTAACCTGGAGAATCCCTCCACGAACCTCCTATAGTATCCTACCAAGCCGAGAAAACTGTGAATCTCAATATCACTCTGCGGTCTCTCCCAGTTCATCACTGCCTCGATCTTCGTAGGATCGACTGAGATACCCTCGGTAAACACCACATGGCCAAGGAACGATACCTTTTCCAGCCAGAACTCGCACTTGCTTAACTTAGCATACAGGCTATGCTCTTGAAGAGTTAGCAATGCCAGGCAGAGATCTCTCGTGTGATCATGCTGTGTCTATGAATACACAAGGATATTATCTACGAATATGATCACACACTGATCGAGAAACGATCTGAACACCCGATTCATCATATCCATGAATGCAGCCGACACGTTAGTCAGACCAAAAGGCATGACCAGGAACTCGTAGTGCCCATACCGAGTCCTAAAGGCAGTCTTGAAAACATTTTCAACCTTGATCTTCAACTGATGATACCCAGATCGAAGATTGATCTTTGAGAAGAACTTTGCACCCTTCAATTGGTCAAACAAGTCGTCTATCCGAGGCAATGGGTAACGATTCTTGATAGTGACCTTGTTTAGCTGCCTGCAGTCAATGCACATCCGCATTAACCCATCCTTCTTCTTCACAAAGAGCACCGAAGCTCCCCAAGGGGAGACACTTGGCTGGATGAATCCAAGGCCTTGCAATTCTTCCAACTGCTCCTTTAACTCCTTAAGCTCGATAGGGGCCATCCTATAGGGAGCCCTAGAAATCGGAGCCGTGCCTAGAGCAAGCTCGATCGCAAACTCGATTACCCGATCAGGAGGTAATCCCGGTAAGGTCTCCGGAAAAACATCCATATACTCGCACACAACCGGAATGGATGTGGAGTCTCGTACTTCTACACTCGCAAGACCGAGAGCTGCAAAACGAGCAATGTCTCTCTTATGAAGTCCCCTGAAATGAAACGGCTTCAACCCAGCAGGTTTAAAATTCACCACCTTCTCGAAACACACCACATGTCCATGGTGAGCTGAGAGCCAATCTATACCTAGGATAACATCAAAATCTCAATCTTGAAACCCCAGAACAATCAGGTCGACTGGCAACTCATGCTGCATGACTTGCACAACACTGCCCAGATACACTTTATCTGCCTCAACAGACTTGCCCAATGGAGTCGAAATGGACAACACCCGAGGTAGCTTACTTGGCTCGAACTTAAAGCCCTCGGTAAAATAAGGCGAGACGAATGAATGAGTGGATCCCGCGTCAATCAACACCCGTGCTAAACACTTATTCACTAGAAACGCACCTGAGAATTATAACTACCCAAGTTATAAAATAAACTACATACCTAATACATGTTGATACACGCATAGCAATAAACACTACATAGCATATATACATACAATACATCATGGCAACGATAGAACCTTAACAATCTTAAACTTGCACGTACATTACACAATATCATCAGATGCTTGTGTGTCTCGGTCGGTCATAGCAAATACCCTGCCCTGATTTTCCTGATGAGGCTACTGGGTGGGTAGCAAGGATCTGGAGGCCTGAGATGAAGACCCCTGAAGCGAAGTCTACCTGCCTGGAGGTCGAACTTCCTGTGGCCCAGTCTGTGACTGCCTGCGTGGGTAATCCCGTATCACGTGACCAACCTCACCACAGTGGAAGCATCCACTGATCAGTGCTAATTGTTACACATTTACGCACCTTAAACTGCATTTGTTAACCCCTTTGAGCTCATTTATCTATTACGATACTTCACTTTGGTGTATTTATTGTTTTCAGGTTCATGCAAGGAAAAGAAGACAAAAATGATCATTTACAAGCTTTAAAGTCACTTAGGAATCGCTACCGAGCAAAGATCCGATCTAAAGAGAAGTTGAAAATGCAAAACGACCCTTGTTCGGTGTTCGGGCATAACTCCTTAAACGTGGCTCTGATTTAGGCCCACAATATATCAAAACGACCGGCTCAAAAATTTCTACAACTTTCATTAAGGAAGTTTGGACAAATTCTGTAACCACCGATCGATCAGAGCCATTTTGGTCGATCAATCGGTGGACGCCTTTTTGGGAGTTCTATAACCACCAATCAATCGGCTCCTCTTTGCTGATCGATCAGCGGACACCATTTTGGTGATGTTAGAAAATACAGAAAAGGGAGTTTTGAGCTTCTTTTGGATGTTTCTAAAGCTACAATTGATTGAGACTCTCTCTCTCTCTATAAAAAGGAAAGCCTCATTTCATACAAAGTAGTTTCTAAATTTTGAGATTTGAAAGAGAGAAGGCTCTGGAGATCTATGAAGGTTGGAGAATGGATTGCTCGTGTTCTTCGTGTTCTTCATCGAAAGCGGTGTTCCTTACTCTCGTTATGAACTAATTCCTTTTTTCTAGAGTTTTGATGAAACCCTAGCCAAGTAACTGTCTCTTTGTACTTTATTTTAGTTTATTCAATTGTGAGCAATGATTGCATAATAAGAGGGTTATCCATAACCAGAGTTTATTGATTATATTTGATTTCAGTGTGATTCTATCATTGTCTTAGGTTTTATTATATTGAAATTGAAATCATCTATCTTATTTTTCTGTGATTATTAATGTGAATTTTATGCAATGGTTTTTACTGTCAAGGAATTAAATCATAGGATATTTTATACTAAGGGAAGACGAGTGATATCACAACCCTAGTTTAGTGTGTATCACTCATGCTAACCGAAGATATGATATACCTAGGGTCTAATCCCTTGAATCATTCTAGATGGATGAGTGGAGTCTTGTAGTCACTCTCATCCCCTATTATTTACATTGTGATGGACTTAAATAAATCCATTAGGGACCAGTTATAAAGCTAGTGGTGGATTCGAACACCCTAGATCTTCTCTTACTGATATATCATAAAAACCTCTTAGTTTAATTAGTTAAAATAGAATTTGTTAGTTTAATTTCCACTCATAGGTTAAAATCAATGCAACCAAATCAACTTGTTACTCATTGACTCACAATCAATCTTAAGATAAAAGTAATCAAACCAGTGCAGTCCTCTATGGTTTGACACCCCATACTAGTCACTATTCTACGGAATTGTAGCTACTACGAGGTTTATTTAATTTATGATCAATTTTTGGCGCCGTTGCCGGGGATTGCTGGAACGGTTTAGTTGTTTAAATCAAAAGATTAAAATTGAGTCATTTTATTCAAACAAAAAAAATCTGTTATTGATCTCTAAAACTTTATGTTGCAGGTACCAATTGCTTAGATTGAAAACAGTACTTAGCTAAAATTTCAACAGGAAAGCTGTTGTTCCGCAAAAACAAAAGCTACCCAACTGTCACTTGCCGAAAGCACTGTAAGTATTCTCTCATCTGGAGTGAATTATTTTGCAAACTGGTGTCTGGCGAACATAGAGTTTGCCTCTAGGGTGTATGCACGGTAGACGATCTTGTAACCAGAGTTAACCCTTTCAATTCAGAATTAGAACGTACCGCTAGGCTTCTCAAGGCTTTGGCCTGATTTTACTTAAATCTAGAGACTAATCCTTTCTCTAAAATGGCCGAAAATCAAGACCCAACCAAGTCTTTGAAGGAATACTTTATTCCGTCATCATACTCTTCTCCTTCATGCATCCGGCTGCCGAACACTATGGCAGCCCACTATGAGATTAAGTCCAGCACAATTCAAATGCTCCCATCCTACCATGGACTTAGTAATGAAGACCCCTATAAGCATCTGGATGATTTCAATGAAATCTGCGCTACCTTTAAGCTGTAGAATTTTACAGATGATGCTCTCAGGTTGCGCCTCTTTCTATTCTCCCTGAAGGACAAAGCCAAATATTGGCTTAACTCTCTTAAGGCCGACACTAGACACACATGGATACAACTCCATTAGGAGTTCTTAAATAAGTTTTTTCCCATTGGCAAAACCAATCAAATAAGGCGAACCATCATGAGTTTTTCTCAAATTGATGGTGAACTTTTTTATGAGTCATGGGAGAGATTCAAGGATCTCCTCAAAAAATGTCTCCACCATCAGATTCCTAAATGACAACTTATCCAGTCATTCTATGATGGTCTATCTCAATTCAACTGCCAGATGATTGATTTTTGATGTGAGGGGATGTTTATGACAAAGAGCGAGGTGCAAGCATGAGAATTATTCGAAAATTTGAGTGAAAATAACTTACACCATGCTTCGTCCAATCGTTCTGCGAGATAAAATTCCACTCCAAATCAAAAGCGAGGCATCTATGAAGTGGGCACTTTTATGATGTCTCTTCTAAAGTGGATGAGTTGTCTCGAAAGTTAGACCAATTAATGGCTGTAGGGCAATCTTTCTACACACCCTCTCAACCAACTCCCAATAAGAGAGAGGTGTGCCCAATCTGTTCTAGCCCTGCACATTATGTGCAAGAGTGTCCTGCTGCAAATCAATTTCCAGAATTTGTTCAAGAGCATGCTAATGCTGCATACACTCGCCCGGGTAATGATCCCTACTCTAATACATACAACCCAGGGTGGAGAAATCATCTCCATTTCTCATGACAGCCCCAAGCTCAAGAAAATTCTTTCTCCCAACCTCAAGGGCCGAATGTTCGACTCTTTCAAAATCAGCCCAACTACCATCCTCCCCAACAACAACAATTCCAATACTCTACTCCTCCCCCTCAAAGGAACTCATCTTTCAAGGAGAAAGTGTTGAATGCTCTGAACGGGTTGGAGGCCAACACCCAATTACTGCACTCTCATTCCCAATCTATCCAGAGGCTTGAGTCCCAAGTGGGATAATTAGCCAATGCCATACACAAGAGAGAGGAAGGGAAGCTTCTAAGCCAACCAGTGAGCAACCCTAGGGGTGTAAACATGGGTGATGATGCTCAACACAATGAAACTCATCCTGAGCATGTTCTTGTCATTACTACCCTAAGGAGTGGGAAGGTAGTTGATAACCAGGTTAGGGAGAAGAAGGGTGAAGAAGAAGAGGTCATGGTGGAGCCACCAAAATCCAAAGGAGGGGGGGTGTGTGTCTTTGAGAAGGACCAAGGTCTTTCCCCATCTTTATCTATTCCTACTCCCCCGACATCTTATATGCCTAAAGCTCCTTACCCTCAGTGCTTAAAAGATCCCTCCCCTTTTGGAAAAAAGGGAGTCAAAGTTGATGATATGATGGAAGTTTTTAAACAAGTCAAAATCAACCTCCCACTCATAGAGGCTATCCAACAAATTCCGGCTTATGCCAAGTTCCTTAAGGACCTATGCACTCAAAAGTGTAAATCTCGGACTCATGTGTCCAAGAAAGTCCTTCTCACCGAGCAAGTGAGCTCCATTATCCAACACAACACTCCTCCAAAATTCAAGGATTCTGGTGCTCCGACCATTTCATGTATTATTGGAAATCACTCCATTAATCAAGCGCTCCTAGATTTAGGAGCAAGTATTAATTTGTTACCCTTCTTGGTGTATAAGCAACTAGGCTTAGGAGAGCGTCAACCTAAATCCATCATGTTGCAGTTGGCGGATAGATCTATGAAAAAGCCTCGCGGGGTGATTAAAGATGTTCTTATCAAAGTTGATAAATTTTACTTTCCAGTCGACTTTCTTGTCCTTGACATGGAAGCCGTGCATAATTCAAAAAGCCAAATTCCAGTCATCCTTGGTCGTCCTTTTTTGGCCACGGCCAATCCGTGTATAAATTGTAGGACCGGGGTAATGGATGTGTCATTTGGTAACATGAAATTTCGGTTGAACATCTTCACCACACCCGAACAGCAACAGAAGGGAGAGGAATGTTTTATAGTAAATGTGAGTGATGCAATAATTGAGGAGACCCCTCCTTATGCCTTAACTGAGAATGCCTTAGAGGCATCCCTCGCTCATCTCACACCCCTGGACCCCAATGAAGAAAAGCCCAAAGAAGATAATAATTATTTGCTACCTTTCATTCATCTCAAGGGCTTTCAGTTCGAGAAGCATAAAGTGAGAATTACATGCCCATGCTTGTTCCACCATTTTTCCTATAAGCGCAGGTTATGCAAGTTATATTATACACCTGCAACCTTTTAAAGGTCTATGGTCTCTAAATTTTTTGACATGGATAGGCGTGTACTCAAAGGCAAAGCCCAACTTCACCAACCCTATGCTAGCTTGCTTGTTCTTGATCTCCTCTTTTTTCAGTAGAGGCCTTTAGCTTTCAAAAACCATTATTTCCTAAATAGTGGGATTCTAGAATTTGTAGAGCGTTTCCAGAGTGAATGTCGGGTGTTTTTCAAGTGCTTCCAATACACCCAGATTGGTGGTGAAAAGGGTTTTAGCTAAGCCTCAAGGTGAGGGAGATGGAGCTGTTGTTAGGAGAAGCATTGGAAGGTAATTTCATCTCTTACTTGTCTTCAATTTCTTTGTATTGTATTCTTTTTTTTGTTCTTGGTTTCTTGTTTTTGGATCCTTTTCTCATGTTGGATGAATTGAAGTTTTTGGGAGGATTCCTATGTAATTGAAGTTTTTGTTTTTTGGTTTATTCATTAATGGTGTCTCAGAGATTCTGTTCTTCATTTTTCTAAAAAAAAATTTATTTGGGTTCTGTTTTTTTAGGTTTCGAGACTGTTACATACATGTTACAGGTATGAATTAAGATGAGATTACAATCTCTTCATTTTTAGTTTGTGGGGAGAGATATCAGGTTATCAGAAACTGAATTGGGGTTCCTTGGATTTCAGGGAGCTTTCACTCATCAAGATTTTAATTAATATAGTATCTAAACGACTAAACCCAATTATCAGAAACAGAGCTCCGGATCAAAATTTATCACAAAAAATAAAAACTTATAATAATCTGTAAATTCGAATGTAATAAATAGTTTCAAAATTTATACCTGGGAAGTACTACAAAACTCTGAGGAATCTGGCATATGTGCCCCATGAGTAGAAAACTCGGAAGATGAACGCCCCTTCATATTCTCTTCAAAAATTGAAAGTCGTTTGCTAAGGGCCTCAACTTTTGCCTCAAGGCTTTTAGATTCTTTCTTCCCCCGTTTAATAGCTTCCTTGTAAGGAGCTGACACACGAATAGTGGTCTTAGACACACCACTGCCCAATCCTTGTACACGCCCCCTTCCATCACGACCACATACCTGATAACATAACAAAAGTTAACATTAAATGAGGAATTTCAGTAGAAGGAATACAATACAAGAAGAGAGAAAGGAATCACATACCTGTGCAACAGGGTCATTATCTAAATCTGCATGTCCTAGTGATGGATCCATGCTAATAATTTGTCTTATTTCATCCTACAAAAAATAGAATTAGTTAGAAAAACTTATATTAATTGCTTATTGATAAAATAAAAAAAAATAAAAAACTAGAGTTTTTATTCTCACTATTTGTTGGCTTGTGACAGGATAAGGGCAAGTCCCATCTATCTTTGTATGGGTGGCCACATATACTTCTGTTCTTGACACTGTACCACTAGAGCTCTTTCTTTTCTGTAAAAGAAAATATACAATTAAATAAGCAAGCATTAACATCTTATTTAATGATTAAAGCTCCTCACAGCATCTTTGCCATCATAATATTACCATAAAGTAATAATTAATAATAATCAAGCATTCACATCATATTATTACCAGATCCTCGGCAGTTCTCGCTGCTCCTCGTCTACCAGACGTGTGCGGGCTCTTCATCTGCTCCCTAGAATACTTGCCCTTTGCCCGACGAGCCTTGACTTCATCTGTTGAACACATATCAACAAATTTCTCCCAATCTTCACTCCTCACCTGATGATGTGGATTTCTTTTTCGTTCGGCATCCGTTTCGAATTTGTCGTAATGTAGGTGGAGCTCGTGTTTCCAATTCCTCCAGGTGGAGTTGGCAGACTTCAATACTGCATCTTTATGTATGATTGGAACATTAGACTGGGACTGTGATCAACATTAGAAGATAAATCATATTTGTCAATATAAAAAGAAAATAAATTATAATAACAATCACATGCACTCACCATGACAAGGGTCCAAATAAGCTCCTTGATTTCATCTGGAACTACAACCCAACTAGTGTATATAGGTGGACAATGTGTCCTCGTGACCTTCCCCACAAATGTCGAAAACTTTGTCTCACCAATGAACTGCCCATCTTCATTAAATTCGGCTAAGCGACGTTCATCTACACAAAAAATATATTATTAGGTAACAATTAATAACAAATATTAAGCAAATGAATGTAATAAACTCACCACTTTGTCCAGACCCACTAGGATCAGACCCACTAGGTTGAGACCCACTAGGTTCAGACCCACTTGATTGCTCTTGGCTCATTTCTGCAATTTTTTATAACAAAACTAATATAAAATGGGAACGAACTTATAATTATCCAACAAGTAAGCAAGTACATAAAGAAATGAGATTAATAATTAAATGCTACAAAAAATGCAGAAAATCCACGTACATGAATGATAGAGGAACAAACTAAGCAAGCAAGCAAAGATGTTTACAATCAAAATAATCTTATTCCATTGATAATTCATGTCAAAGATGTTTACATTCAAAATAAGCAAGCAAGTACATGCTAAATACATTCATTTTCATCATCTTCTACTATATCAGCGACTAATGCAGATGTTAAACTATCTGCTTTCATTCTTGCTTCAAACACTAAGGGATCTTCATAAGCATCCACATCTCGATGCAATCTCTTTGGAGCATCTAAGACAACATACCAATTATCCCTAGTGTGATCCTTGCAATAAAAGACCTGAGTGGCTTGAGATGCAAGAATAAACGGCTCATCATCTTCCTTTAAATTTCTTCTGAACCTCCCCAGGTTAGCAAAGATCAAGTTTGTTTCTGGATCAACATAACATCCATTTGATTTATCTTCTATACGCACCCAATCACAAAAGAATACTACTTCTTTGAAATCATAGTAATTCAATTCAAGAATTTGTTTGATGATGCCATAATAAGTGACTTCTTCTTCCACAAGGTTCTTATCTTTGGCACTTGCCCTGAAACTAGTAACAGCCTTTATGGAGACTCCACTATTCTGTGTCGTCATGCTCATTTCCCATTCCGCTGTACAAAAAACATATCCATTTACCGCATATGCACTATATGACAAGGCATTTAAGTCTGGACCATCAGCAAGCCTCTTCAGGGTAGATGTTTTTTCTTTTTCTAGTTGTTGTCGTAACCAAGGAATGTAATCCATCGCTTTTTTTGTTTGTTGATTGCCTCTTCGACTTTTATCACTAGACATGTGTGATTGAAGGTATGTTTGATACTTCCTGTGAATGCAAATAATAGATCTTTAAATTAAGTATTAAAGTGTGTTAAAATCAAAATAATAATTGTAAAGATATAAATATCAAATTTTGCTTACTTCTCCCACTCAGCATTTTCAGGGCATTGTTGTAGAACCCATCTGCGTGCTTGCTGGTAAAGCAAATGTGGGAGACGGATAGGCCTTTCCCTTTTTATCGATAGGATAGGCAAATTCAACTTCATCATCTCTCAATGCCCTTCGTCCCCGCTTATGGCTTCCTTCCCTACCATTAGGCATGTACTCCATGCAGAACCTCATTGATTCTTCCATTAGGTACTGTTCTGTAATAGAGCCCTCTGGAAAAGTTTGATTCACTACATATCGTTTGTATGTTTTCATCATCCTGTAAACGATAACATCAATCAACTATTGATACGATACCTTTAAATTAAAAAAACTATGTAATCCAAAATAATTTTAATTTACCTCTCAAAAGGATACATCCATCGATATCTAACAGGTCCGCAAACCTGTGCCTCCTCTGCCAAGTGCACAACGAGGTGTGTCATGGAAACAAAAAATGATGGCGGGAAGTATTTTTCGAACACACATAGTGTTTCAACAATGCGTTGTCTCATCTCCGAAAGCTCAATACGGACAATAACCTTGGAACATAGGATATTGAAAAATATTGACAATTGTCGAATAGCAGCACGCAATGGCTTATGTTTCTTGAATGCGTGCATCAATAACACTGGTAGTAGTTGTTGTAGAAGGATGTGATAATCATGTGACTTCAAGCCTTTAAGTTGAAAATCCTGCAAACTAACATTATGTTTCCAATTTGCACTGTATCCGATAGGAACCTTCAAATTATGCAAAGTTTTACAAATTATCTCTTTCTCCACTCGAGACAAAGAAAAAGGAGCTTTTAGAAAAGATACTTTGTCATTTTTTTCAATCGGCCATAGATTTCTTCTTATCTTCATAGCCTTAAGGTCCTTACGGGCTTCAATATCATCTTTTGTCTTACCCTTCGTGTCCATAATTGTTGCAATTAAATTCTCTGCAATATTTTTTTCCACATGCATTACATCCAAATTATGACGAATATGCAAATCCTGTACAAATGAACGAGATATATTATTATCAATGCGATATATTCCACAAAACATTAATATTATAAAACATCTTATAAAGCACATTCCAGTATGGTAAGTCAAACAAGATTGATCTCTTTGACCATGCAGTGCTTTCCTCGGTCGTGGACTTCTTCCTCTTCTTTCCTGCTACCTTTCCAAACTTAGTCTGAATAGCTTCCATTTTGCATAATACTTCAAACCCACTCAAACGGCGAGGATGTTTCCTAAGTTCTTCTTTCCCATTAAATTGTGATTTTTGACTCCTGAAAGGATGATTTAAATCTGCTAGGAATCTTCTATGACCCATGTAGGCAAACTTTTTTCCATGTGATAGCCACACTGAGTCTATCCCTTCACTGCAAACAGGACAACCATACTTTCCTGCGGTCCTACAACCCGAAAGATGGCCGTACGCTGGAAAATCATGTATAGCCCACAACAAAATTGCTTTCATGATGAACCTATTCTTAGTGTGAGAGTCATATGTTATGGTTCCAGTAGACCATAATTCATTCAACTCTGCGACCAATGGCTGCAAGTAGACATCAATGTCATGTCCTGGACCATTTGGGCCAGGAATCAATAGTGTTAGTATGGTAAATTCCTTACGCATGCATAAAGATGGGGGAAGATTGTAAGGAACAATCATAACAGGCCAGCAACTATAAGAGTTACTCTTGTTCCCAAAAGGATTGAATCCATCTGTTGCAAGGCCTAGCCGAACATTACGTGGTTCAGCAGCAAAGTCACTCCACCTAATATTTAATGATTTCCAACAAGAAGAATCTACCGGATGGCGCATGTGGCTATCATTTTCAACTGAATTTGCATGCCATTTCATACTCTCTGCAATCCATGGTACACTGTACATTCTTTGCAACCTCTGTGTCAATGGAAAATATCTTAGCTTCTTCCACGGTAAAGGTTTAGCCTTCGGCTTTGAGTCGTCCACCGGTTTCCATCTGCTTTCACCACACGTAGGACAACTATCCTTACTAGCATGCTCTCTCCAGTATAGTATGCAATCATTACGACATGCATGGATAATCTGGTAGTCCATACGCAAAGACTTGATCAACTTCTTCGCAGTGTAGGTACTATCCGGCAAAGTGTTCTCATCTGGTAAAATCTTTTTGATCGTTTCTAATAGCTCTGTGAAGCTATTATTAGACCACTGATGTCTAGCTTTCATGCTCAACAACTGAACAGTGACTGATAATTTTGTGTGCTCACCTCGACACGAGGGATATAGGGGTTGCATCGCATCCTCCATTAACTTCTTGAACTGAATATCCTCCTGTGAATCACCTGAAGCTTGACCGTCATCTTTATCATGAACTTCATTTAGGCATGTATCCATGTCATCGGGACTAACACGTCCAAATGTGTTATTCAACATATCTGTCATTCTTGGGTACAAATCTTCATGTTGATTGCTAGTCGACGTACTAGGAACCCCAACATTATCATGATTTATCAGAAATGGTTCTCCATGGTTGATCCACCTTGTGTACGACTTATCTATACCATCACATATTAAATGCTCTGAGATAACTTCTAGGGTTTTCTTCCCTTGCAGATTACGACATTTAACACAAGGACAACAATGCCAATCAACACCCTTACAATTCTGTTTTGCGAATGATAAGAATGATGCAACACCTTCAAGGTATTCAAAAGACATCCTCGGTGCTGTCATCCACTCCTTGCTTGGGGGGGTCGAAGAAGACATCTTCTAGTTAACTGGGTAAAAATTCAAAATGATATAAGAAACTTGGAATCTAATGTTCACAATGATATAATTATATGCTTGGGTATGGTTAGACCCTCTAGGTATCTATTTGTACTATATATTTTATTTTATATATAAACATATATTATAATGTATTTATAGAGGTTGGCTTTTTGAAACCTCCACCCGAGCCCAATCCAAAGTAAGCTTGGGTTTGCCATTTCTCAATTGTTCATTTTTTTTCTCTCATTCTCTTCGATCTCATCATCATCTCTCTCAAAGAGAAAGAGGAACTCAAAAAATGAAGAAATAGAGTTGGTTTCTTGGTGGCCACCGAGTGTGTGAGGTTTGAGTTATGGAAATATTCTCATTACAGAATGGGTTGTCACAACCGTTGAAACCAAACTACTAGAACAAAGATATATCAGTTTCAGTAGTGACCTGTTTTCATTTGAAACCAACAAACCAACAAATATCTTTGTTCTAGTAGTTTTCCAATAGGTTGATATATAGGTTCAAAACTCAATTGTATAAAAAAAAAAAAAAAAAAACCCTTTGGAGTAGGAAAAGTGGGAAAATTCTGAAATTCTTTCCATGTTCATCAAGACAACTTAAATACTTCATAAACAGGGGAACTCAGAAAAACCAGATCAGAAAACCAAAGTAGAGCTCAAATCTAATGAGGTATCCTAAATATGCTAGAAATTCATTCCACACATAGATCCATTGTCACCATATGTCCATGAAGATAAACAAACCCACCTTTCAAAAGTCACTATTAGAAGCTTAAAGCCCAAATACATCTTAAATATAAAAACAGCAACCATTAACAAAATCAACAGGTGTATAGATCAAAGTTATTATGATAGAAATCCATAATCAGATCTCCTATCTTTCTTAGCTAGTAAACCACATCAAAACATCTTTCTCAAAGAAAAAAAGTTATCATACTCATTAGCAGAATAAAAGGGCAATGCATATCTGAGTCGTGTCAAAAAAGTAGCAGATAACATGCTAAAACCCAGCATCAGGCAGGAAAAGAAATCAACAAAACCAGATCCAGAATCAACCATGCCAGAAAACCCTAGAAAATTCAAACGGCCCAACCAAAAACTTACCATAAAAAACAAAATCATTAAAAAAAACAAAATATAGGCATTACTCTTTCTCTAATAAAAAAATTGTTGTTTTAGGTTTATTTTTTTGCAGACCATATAATATCAAAATACATAAACCCTAACAATTTAAACATACCTAGACTTTAACAAGAAGTCGACGCCGGACGATGAAGCTTCTGCCCTAGAAGAAACTACCCACCAAACCCTAAGTACATAATCAGAGAAACTATAAGAATATCTGTTAAAGAAATCAAAACTACAAACACTGAGAAAATAGAAAGGCTAAAGAATAAACTAGATCCACCAAACCCTAAGTCAAAAACTTGAATAGAAACTCTGAGAAAATAAATGACAAAAAGGGAAAGGAAAAATACCAGGAAGCACCACTAAAAATATTCTGAAGTTGAAAACCCAAAAACCGTATGGGCTCAAAAATATTCTGTAGAAGAGAATGAATCAAAAATTCATCAAGACAAGGGAAGGCAACAACAAAAACAAATCAAGACAGTCAGGGAAATAACAAGCAACAACAGAAACGATATAAACCCTTAAAAGGGTTTAAAAAGATCATAAGACTTCTTCCAAAATAAATAAGAAATTTATCATAAATATGTTCATCCATATATATTACCTGAAACAGAGGCAGAAATTGAAGAAAACAGTTGGAGGGTGAAACAGAGGGGTCTTCAACTGTAAGCGCAAACTGGAATTGAAGAAAACGGAAATTGAAGAAAATTAGCAGCTATTGTAATGTGGCTCTAAAAAAGGGGGAAAATGCAAACTGGACATCAGCAACAAATATAAACTAGAACTAACCTAGATTTGGGATATGAATATCATCAAATACCTTCAAAAAGTAACATTGGTTAGAGAAATCCCAAATTGGAAACTGCATAAGCGAGCACTCTACAAAAATTCAGAACAACGAGTCAGGATCTTGAGGAAAGCTCACAGGAAAAATTCAGAACAACAATCAGAACAGTAAAGATGCAAGTTCTCAGACAGAAAAATACCTAAATCAAAGAAAAACAGCTCAAATAATGGCAAAAAAAAATAAATTAGAGAAACCTCCACTGAACACTCTCAGAAATCTGACCACACAAAAAAAAAAGAGAATCGACAGAATAAAGTGTTTCAACAAAAGGCGAGTTCCCATAGAAAATGCTCGGCAAAAATGCGAGTCTCCAAAACACTACAAAAACCCAAAAAAATGGTTTTAAAAAACAAGTAGGAAAAACAGCTTCAACCAAAACAGCAAACTAGTAAAAGAAAACCAGATATATTTTCTAAAAAATCCAAGAAAAATCATTAAATTGAATGGAAACAGTAAATCGAGAATTAAAGTATAAAAAGAACTAAAAAAACTCCGATCAACAGTTTTCGAAATACACAATCTTATTGCAAGAATCTCTCCCTCTGAGAGAGAGTAAAACGACTAAATCAGCTTCGATCTTGTACTGATAAACACAATAAAGAAGTAAAAAATCACAAAAATAAGGAAAAAAAATCACTTCATCAGACAAATCGATAGCTTTACTGAAAATACACAAAATAATGGATCAAGAACAGAAAAATACCTCCGAATCTTGAAACAGATAGCTTGAACAGTGGATTTCGTAGAGCAGATCCTTAGGAATCAAAAATCACTGGAACAGAAAGATCAAATAACATACAAAGGGTATCGACAGTAGCACGCTAGTGAAGATCACGAGAAAAAAGAGATAATCTTCCGATGAACGAATGGATTCTTTGGTTTCAGAAGAAGAAGCTAATGTGTTAGAGAAGAGAAGGCGATTACATCCTAGTAACCACCAGATTCAGAAATCGAACAAAGCAAACCATTATGAACTAAATTTTCAAGGAGAAATGAACGATCCATTGCATAGAGTTCGGATCTAGATCTAACAGAAACCATAACTAAACAACAAGATCTAAACTTCTAGATCTAACAGAAACCATAACTAAACAACAAGATCTAAATTACCTCTGGGGAAATTCTTCAGTGGTTAGAAGAGAGACGTTGAGAGAGAGACGTCGGCGAGAGGGGAAACCGAGAGACGGCCAGCGAGCGAGCAGCAGCAGCGAGAGGGGAAACCGAGAGAGAGAGAGGGGAAACCGAGAGAGAGGAAGAAACCGAGAATTTATTCCCGTAAGCAGTCCAAGGTTTCTTCTGACAGCAATGGATCAAACACCAAACCAAAACAAAACCCAAAATCAACTACCATTGGATCAAAAAAAAAAATTGGAAATCGTAACTTTTCATACATTTTTTCTGATTGAGGGATCGATGGAAAACAGTTGATTCTTGGATTTGAGAAAACCCGAGAGAGAGGAAGCAGAAACCGTCTGAGAGAAACCGATAGAGAGGCAAACGAGTTTGGGGGAAAAAGAAAAGAAAAAGAGGGTTTACGGTCTAGGGCTATTTTGCAAAAAAACGAAGGCTTTAAGCCGTCGTTTTTTGCGACAAATCCACGCGACAAGTCTAGGCCGTCGCATACTTAGCGACTTCTATAAACCGTCGTTTTTTCCGCCAAATAGTGTCGTTTTCAGGCCTTTTTCACGTAGTGAGTTGTACTACGTCTAGCTAAAGACAATAAACTTAGCGCTTGTTGGGAGGCAACCCAATATTTTTGTAGACTTACTTGAGTCTAAGTTTGGGGTGGTTCTCCACCCCCACATTTTTTTATTGATCCTAAAAAAAAAAAATTGCTCTTTGCTGTACTTTGGATGTCTTTTTCTACATTGATTTATATATTAACATCTTTGGTTTCTCTCTGTGTGCGCTTTCTTTCTCACTAACCCTGCAAGATACAGTTTTAATGAAGTTTGGGGTGATCTTTGCTTGATAAATCTTTTATCTTCCTCCTCCTTTTTCATCTTTGATGCATGGATTGCCCTCACCTGTCAGGTATTATTGTTCCCCCTTACTTGTGCTTTAATTCTTTTTACATTGAGGACAATGTAATCTTTAAGTTTGGGGTTAGGAAATAGCTGTCATTATTTGCTGACTAGGCATCCATGCAAGAGGATAGGGCGTGCAAACAAATAAAATTGCAAATTTGATCTATTTCTGAATCTATATTGTGATACATATGTTATAATCCACTCATTATTGATTGACTTTATTTGAGAACACATGATCTTAAATAGATACAATTCTTACTATTGACTGAACTTTGCATGCTGAAAATTTATGAAGTCATGAGTCACCTTGAGAAATTGCACGAGCACTCTTCCATATTGTCTTGTAGGGTTCGAAACTGAATCAATCAATTGATGTTTTTGAAACTCCTGAAGAAGTTAGGTGACCTATAAATTGAAAACCACCCTTGACTAAATTGAAATTTTTTTAATGACACAAAGGATTACCTGACTAGGTTTGCACTTAGTAACCGGGTCTCCTGCCTCACTAAGCAGAGAGTGTTCGCGTCAAACCGTGTGAACTCTGGAAAGGATAAAAAAATCACAGAAAAGTTGTACCTCCACTAATATTATTTAATCTTTGAACCGAACTCCTACCTAGTAACCGGGCCTCTTGCCTAGTTAAGCAGAGAATGTTCATGTCAAACAGTGGAAGTTTGGAACAAACATTTATTAAGAGTGACTAGTCTGAGTTCGGAGCCTATTTGACTCAAGTTAATAAGCCCTAGGGATGTCTTAACACTTGGTGCCCTAAGACCGTCTGGTTTGGGAGTCACTGGCCTAACACTTGTTACACGGGTTGTCTAGAAAGCTTAATGAACTTAGACTCCGCACAGTCCACTCAATCAATAAAAAGAAAGAAAAGTGTTAAGAAAAATCCTTGGGTCGGTAATTAAATTGATGGGAAATCTGATAACAGAAGGGGTGATAGAACATCTGTTGAAAGAAAATGTTGAGATCACATATTCAATTGATAGTCACACTACACATCAAATGAGACAAATGACCAATCTTTAAATAAGCATAAATGTTCAGAATTGTGTAAGGTTGTGTGAAATTGAGAATATGGAGAGTCAAGAATAAAGCCGGTTAATAATGAGAGAATTATGCTGTATGTATCATGATATTTTTACTAGTGCATGTCATACTTGAACATAGGTGCAGAGTTGCCGAGAAATACTGATGTTTGTGGGTATCGTCACTGGTAAACCCTCACGAGACTTCACTCGTCCATTAGGGCCACCTAGGGGTTTAAAAGGCTTGTTGGATATGCCAAATGCAACCGGGGATCTTACGAAAGGGGATATAGTTTAGCTTAGCTTAGTTTTATTTTAATTGCTCGAGGATTAGCAATATTTAAGTTTGGGGTTGTGATCGGTGCTAATTGTTACACATTTACGCACCTTAAACTGCATTTGTTAACCCCTTTGAGCTCATTTATCTATTACGATACTTCACTTGGGTGTATTTATTGTTCTCAGGTTCATGGGAGGAAAAGAAGACAAAAATGATCATTAAAAGCTTTAAAGTCACTTAGGAATCGCTACTGAGCAAAGATCCGATCTATAGAGAAGTTGAAAATGCAAAACAACCCTTGTTCGGTGTTCGGGGCATAACTCCTTAACCGTAGCTCCAATTTAGGCCCATAATATATCCAAACGACCAGCTCGAAAAGCTCTACAACTTTTGTCAAGGAAGTTTGGAAAAATTCTGTAACCACCGATCGATCAAAGCCATTTCGGCCGATCAATCGGTGGAAACCGTTTTGGGAGTTCTATAACCACCAATCAATCGGCTCCTCTGGGCCGATCGATCGGCGGACACCATTTTGGTGATGTTAGAAACTGCGGAAAGGGATTTTTGAGCTTGTTTTGGTTGTTTTTGAAGCTACAATCGATTGAGACTCTCTCTCTCTATAAAAAGGAAAGCCTCATTCCATACAAAATAGTTTCTGAATTTTGAGATTTGAAAGAGAGAAGGCTCTGGAGATATGTGGAGGTTGGAGGATAGATTGCTCGTGTTCTTTGTGTTCTTCATCGAAAGCGGTGTTCCTTACTCTCGCTATGAACTAATTCCTTTTTTCTAGGGTTTAGATGAAACCCTAAACAAGTAACTGTGTCTCTTTGTACTTTGTTTTAGTTTATTCAATTGTGAACAATAATTGCATAATAAGCGGGTTATTCATAACCAGAGTTTATTGATTATATTCGATTTCAGTGTGATTCTATCCTTGTCTTAGGTTTTATTATATTGAAATTGAAATCATCCATCTTGATTTTCTGTGATTATTAATGTGGATTTTATGCAATGGCTTTTACTGTCAAGGAATTAAATCATAGGATATTTTATGCTAAGGGAAGACGAGTGATTTCACAACCTTAGTTTAGTGTGTATCACTCGTGCTAACCGAAGATAGCATATGCCTAGGGTCTAATCCCTTGAATCATTCTAGATGGATGAGTGGAGTCTTGTAATCACTCTCATCCATATTGTTTACATTGTGATGGACTTAAATAAATGCATAGGGACCAGTTATAAAGCTAGTGGTGGATTCAAACACCCTAGATCTTCTCTTACTGATATATCATAAAAAAACTCTTAGTTTAATTAGTTAAAATAAAAAATTTTAGTTTAATTTCCACTCGTAAGTTAAAATCAATCCAACCAAATCAACTTGTTACTCATTGACTCACAATCAATCTTGAGATAAAAGCAATCAAACCAGCGCAGTCCTCTATGGTTCGACGCCCCATACTAGTCACTATTCTACGAAATTGTAGCTACTACGAGGTTTATTTAATTAACAATCATCCACCCGATAGTCTTCGGAAATCCCCAGTCTTGTGCCGACGACCACAGACGGCGGACTCCTCGAATACCTGTGATGTGGAGGAAAATGGAGGTGTAACCCTCGTAGCCTGTGACGTCGTAGGGCGTGGTGCCAGAGGCACAAAAGGAGGCCTATGAGCCGACATCGGCCGAGAGAACTGATATAGAGCAGTCCTGGTCCTCTTCTTGGGCTATGCCGAACCTTTAGACTGACCCCGGGACATGCTCCCCCGGAAGCCACTATCCCTCCTCCTGATAAACTCCTCTGCATTCTTCTCGGAGATCTTCGTCTTTCCCACTATCTCCCTCCAGGACTCTACTTGGAGGATGGATACCCTATCACGGATGAATGCCTTCAACCCCATCTCAAATTTTTTGACCCGCAGATCTTCTGTCGCAATCAGATGTGGAGCAAATCTTGATAACTCGGTGAACTTAGCCTCATACTCGACTACATTCATCGCTCCCTGCTCTAAGAGCTTGAATTCCCTTGCCTTTTGTTCCTGGATAAATCTGGAAAAATACTACTTGTAGAAGGTGTCCAGGAACTCTCCCCATGTCCAGGGTTCCCCTGCCTTTGCAACATCCCTCTGCCTTTGGGCAGCTCTCCACTAATGCTCGGCTTCACCTTCCATCACGAAGGAAACTCACTCAATCCGCTGCTCCTCAGTATAGCGGAGAGCCCGAAAGGTCTTCTCCAACTACATAATGCATGCCTCTACCACCATCGGGTCCAGAGTCCCATAGAATGTAGGAGGCCGTAGTCTCCGAAAAGCGTCAAGTCCCGCGGTGTGATGCACCGGCGGAGGCACAGGAGTAGTCGGTGGAGTAGGAATAGTTATAGCAGGTCTGGCTGCCAATAAAGACAATGTCTCTTCTATGGAATCCATAGCATTAGTGAAGTAAAGCGGCTCCTCCTCTCTCAGAACCTCACCCTCGGATCTCCGAGTATGGTAACCATGACCCCGATTGCCGCATCTCATGATGTAAAATCCCGATATCAATGGCAAAACATGAGTCTAACTTGGATATCAATCTTCACACAACATATAGCAATTCAATGAACATGAAATGCTAATACCCGCATATAGTATACATAGAGGTATACACATAATCCTACAAATATCACTCAGAGTTTTCTAGCGTAGCTAAGATCCTTTTGTTGTGCATCAACCCTTTTGGAATAAGACAAAGGACATAGTCTAAACCTGGCATCTAAACTAGGATCCTAGATTGACCTAAGGATTCGCTTGATACTGATTATGCTATGGTAGCAAGCTTAATACAACAATTTCATTTGAGTTCTAGGTTCAACTCAGAGAACTCACTTTCACTTAGCTCAAGGTAGACTAATCCCTAGAGCTCTGATACTAAGTCAGACACAACCCAAAATACCCCCTATGAGTTAGGGATACTTTAGCTCGTGACCGCCGTATCATACCATCCCATATGACACATAAAGCACACATACCAACCTGTCAGAGTACACAAGTTATACATAGCGGAAACAATTTAAAATCAAATACTCCTATCGCTCAGTTCAAGTCTGAACCAACAAAACATATATATACATATCCAAAATATGGAGTGGACAAGTCCCACTCTCAACATACACAAAAAGTCATCTCTTCCTAACATAGTCAGCATAAGTCAAAGTCAAGCTGCCTATCTAACGATCCATCATCCTGGTAGTGGTTCATAGAATGCTCCGGGTCGTAGTAATCTTCATCTACCCGAGGCTCTGAACTACACAAGTCGAAAGGAACCCAAGCATCTGCCGATGATAACAAATATCGGCTGAGCGTGGAATACTCAGTGTATACATACTACTAACAACAAAGCAATAATATCATGAAAGCATCCGAGACATGGAGATTGAAATCCTTAAAACATATCGAAGCATAGAAACCATGAAATAGCACGTGTAATGACATCTGAAAACCAGAACCGTGTAAGTCTTGCGATAATCATAGCCTTGTGAGTTCTTTGAATCGTGTTAAGTTCATAGAGTTCCTTAGAGTCATTTATGATCCATAGAGCCTTAGAGCAATACCGTAGAGCAAAACCTTAGAGATCTTAGAACATTTACTTCTATGATCCTTGGAGCTTGTACATCGATCTTAGACTTTATCATAGAGTTCCTTGTAAGTTTAGTAGGATCCTTGGAGCTTGTGAACCAATCTTAGACAATATCGTGGAGTTTTATTAAAATCATCATGTGAGTCCCTTAAAAACCCTTTTTATAACTTTGAGAAATCCATGAAAAACCCCGGTTCATGCGAGACATGCAAAACACATGAGAATAATAGCATATTTAAACATGAAAGTCCTTAGAGGCATTAAACCTAACACATAGAGTGCCTAATAATGGTAGTTTACATCCAAGTATAAAAGCAACATCACATACCATATCAACCTAAGATTTTAGTATAGAATGAGGAGAGCATCATATGGTGAACTAGTATTATCACAAGCTTGGTAGTAGAATGTATTTACCTTGGTGAAATCGATGAATTCAATTCCAAGGGCTTGGAACAAGTGAGAACCTCGAGTTCTTAGATGGAGAACACCAAAGAAGGGAAGATCTTGATCTTCTCTTCAAGCTTGAGCAACACCCTAGCCTTCCCTTTTTCTTTTTCTCTCAAACTCTCTCAAAAATATGCCCTAAGGGTTTTTGAAACCCTTAGGCACGAGTTGGGGCCTTTTATAGGCAAGGGTGGTGGTTAAAAGACTTAAATACCCTTAATGAAGCAAAACTGCGTATATCCGATCGATCGGTGGTCAGAATCGAGCGATCGGTGTTTTGACCGAGAGATCGGTTGAAAACACCCTCTCTGGAATTTTTTCCCATACAAAAACTTTGACCATTCGATAGATACCGAGCGATCATTAGTTGACCGAGCAATCGGTTTTGGAGCAAGCGATCAGTGTTATCACCAAGCGATCGGTGCTCCCCTGTTTCTGCTGCAAAACCCTTTTTCCACTACTTAGGCCTTCTCCATTCCAACTCTAACACCTTGTACACTCAAAACAGACTCCCTTAGACTATATATATACCTATCAACACATGCACACCATATGTCCAAACATTTTCATTAGCATAACCCCATTGGTGTACAAGACTCCACTTTGAGCACTATTCACTACTTAGTGAAATGAGATTCGGGATTCTACAATAGCTTTGATGTAGCCAATCATCAATGTCCAACACATCGGACTGAATACGGGCTCGTTGTGTTATGTACGCTATATTAGAAGAAGTGTATGTAGGCTTAACAAGGATTCCACTACTCTTCTAGAGTAATTATATTGAGTTGATACTTGTCAAAACCGGACTTGAAAAACTCAGTGCTGGTATTTATCGATGAAATGGTTTTATTGAGAAGTTTATTTTCTATATAAAAGAAATGTAATTATTATTATTATTTCTTTTAAAGAATTTCTAAAATATTTTTGAAAGTCCAAGTTTGACTAAAAGTGTCAAAGAGAATGGGTTCTTCCGATCAAACTCTATATTCTTTATCCCTTTAAAGCTTTTCTCCAATTGAAGCTAATGGCCCTTCCAATCAAACTCTATATTCTTTTCTTGATTGCAAGAATTCTTTTTGATCAATAAAGAATCAATCTTGATCCTTAAAGAAATGATCTTGATTAATAAAGAATCATCGATAAACAACAGCATTGGTTTTCCAAATCTAGTTTGACAAGTATCAACTCAATATAAATTACTCTAGATGAAGAGCGGTGGAATCCTTGTTGAGCGTACACACACTTCTTCAAGTATAGCGTACATAACCCAACGAGCCCGTATTTAGTCTGGTGTGTTGGACATTGATGATTGACTACATCAAAGTTATATAGGCAAATATTAGAGAAGATGTCGACCTCTCAGGTTAAGGACATTCTGCCAAATGGACAACCCTAAATATGTAGACAGTATATTTCTAAGGGTATCCACTATGCGATCCTGTTACAATATAAATACTTGTTACTTATATCCACATCTTAGTCAAGAGACCCTTCTCTCAGTGATTGAGATTCATCACTCCATCTTATAAACCTAACCATGTGTAAATTAGTAGGAATACATTGTCCAGATGTATCCTAAATAACTTAGAACAATCATAGGTCTACAAGGAACCGGAAAACCATATCTCCTTAGCATTTGTTCAAAACCAATTGGATGGTTTTCCTACAATGTTACCTATGAGGCAAAGTAGTCTCATTTTATAAGATACTTTATAATATTTACCCAATATAGAAGACAATGTGTGAATGCAAAGATGTTATATTAATAATGTAGTTTAATACAAGTCCGAAATGACTTTTATGGGCACAAATGCCTAATAGCTCTCCCTCCCCCTTCTAACGTCCAGAGGATGTGGTAGCTCCTTCCTCCGTAGACCAACAATCTTCCTTAGTGATGGACGAGCCCAACCTGACGAATCAGGTCGTGTACCTCAAGACATTAGGGGCTAAGGGGGCGATGGAGAAAGTTGTTGCCAGAGGTGAAGCTAAATAGGTGCTAGGGCATCAGGATCCGAGGTGCAGACTGAAATGTTCGTGGATAAGGATTGATAGGCCACGAAAGAATTTTTTGTTCCCTCTCAGAGGCACGAGCTACCTCCCCTTATAGGTTCTTTAGGATGTAGATGGGGTCCCCTCCCCTTAGAGGGTGTTGATGCAACAGAGTTACCTCAATTTAGAGGGCCCATGTAAATGATATTGAATTTTGTTTCTCCTGCCCTTTTTTTTGCTTTGAGCTTTCTTTGTGAGGACTTGTCCATTCGCGGCCTCGTGTCCCTCGTGTTCACGATGAAGGGGTAGAGTGACCATAACGAGCTCATCCCCGCGATCCCCTAGAGGCATCGAAACACCTCGGGTTCACAGCGAAGGAGCATAGTGACCATAACGAGCTCATCCCTGCAATACCCCAGGGGCGTTAATGCACCTCGGGTTCGCGACGAAGGGGTAAAGTAACCATAATGAGCTCATCCATGTGATCCACTGGGGGCGTCAATGCACCTCATGTTCACGACGAAGGGGTAGAGTGACCATAACGAGCTCATCCCTATGATCTCCCGTAGGCGTCAATGCACCTCGGGTTCATGACAAAGGGATAGAGTGACCAAAACGAGTTAGATATTTGCATAAGATAAAAATAGTTGAAATTTGTAGAATGGTAACCTTTATTGAAATGACCTAACAATTCAACGTAAACTTATTGAATAGCATTAGAGTACTTTTAGAGATTTGGGAAGTGTCTAGACTCTAGACCTTTCCATGGTTTCTCTTCCTGACCGCATCTCTACTGGGTGGTTAGAGCAACGTACCCTTCAAGATATCCTTATTTCACGAGCTTTTCCAGATGATCTCGCAACACTATGCATCGTTGGTCGTATACCCCCTGGAATTTCAGGTATTGACAGTAAACCCGAGCTTTTGGTCTTTCTGTGATGTTAGGAATTGATTTGGGCCATTGGAAATAGGGTGCACATGCTATTCGGTTCATGACTGACAAAGGTTGTTTGGCTTTTCTGCTCCAGTGAGGGGTGCGGTTCTTGAAAGTTAACGTTTGGATCAAGGTTCTTCTTCGTCTGTGCGTGGGGGAGATGATCTTTCATTTGAAGTTGAAGTTTCCAGACTAGCATGTCCGGTTAATCGGGTTGGTGATCTCTGGAGAGTCCGGGCTATAGGCCAAAATGCCTGGCTGGGGTGGATGGGAATACGATCGGGTATGGGTGGCTGAAATTGCATCATCAGAATTGGGGTGAGTGATCTTTTGGACTCGCTCTCCAGGGACTCTAGGCGTTCCCTCAGTATCACGTAGGATGTTCTTAGTTGGTCTAGAGCATCTCGTTGTAGCTCTCCATTATACGGATGACCATCCTGAATCGTGGGTCATTTTCCTCAAACTGACGATGATGCACCATATCCCCGTTCCCTATATAATCTCAGAAGGTTGATGTTATAGGAATGGATATCCCACCAAAGTAGAATTTCCCACAAGCGGCACCAATTTTAATGGGGAAGATACCTGATCTATCACCTTTGAGAGTACTGAGTCGATCCCTACTAGCTGCAACGTTTCACTTCAAGGTGTGACGGTCCTCCGACCTGCAATGACGCTCTGATGGTCAGTTTGGGACTAAGAAGGGAGAATGGATTCTGAGTTGAGTTCTCAGTTAATGAGCCTTGCTCATTGATGCTTATAATGAGCGGTCCCTCATAATGTGACACGACAAAAAATTAGTTCGGTCGGACATTTATAGACCATCCAATCCAAGAAGGGAAGATACGTCATTTCTATATCCCAAGTAGAGTAGTGAACCCTAAGGGGTTAATGTTGCAAACTAGGGTCTAATCGGATAGTCTAAACATGTCCAATCAGGATAGTCTAAACATGTCCAATCAGACTGATATTTTTGACACGTGACTCCAATGGACCCACCTTAACATCCAATGGTCGGATTCAAAAAAAGTATGCCACATGTCATCTTTCTAGAGGGACCACTCATTATAAGCTTCATTAAGCATGGCTCATTAGTCCCTCTCCCTATATGTATATACATATTGAGTAGCGTTCCTATCAACCTTGCTCATAAGAACCTCTCGCCACTCGCCAGCGAGTGGTCTATGACCGTTTGATAAAGATGGCTTTCCCTCATTCTCTCTCCCTCTCCTCCTCTCGTTCTCTCTCGTCCAGCCCAGCGGTCATGACAAATGGGAGAGAGGCTAATGAATCAGAATCAGTTTATGAAGATACTGATCATCAATTTAATGTTGGTGAACTATAGAGATGGGAGGAGTCCCATTGTCCTAAAATAGTGCAGTGGATGGAGCAAACTCCTACAAAACTCAATAAAACATCTGCAGCAACAGACCACCAATGGGACTTGGGAATAAAGATAAGAGAGGATGTTCCCTATTTTCACATGCCTTCGTATCTAAAAACAGAAGTGAAGCAAGTAATGGCTAATTCCACAAGCAAATCTAAGGGTACAGGCTCAAAAGAAGAAAGTTCCATCTGATCATCATAGAGCCACTTTCTGCAAATTATTTCTGGATTTCTTATTTGGGTATAACCGGTCTCAAATATCCTCCTTATCTCCCACCGCAAATCTCTGGTTTTCCCAATTATCCCAATTGATATCAACTCCTAGCTTTCAACCATTAACCGGTACTCTTCCATATTTCAAAAACCATATTACGTTAGGAAAGACTTTTGCACTATTTGGGTCTCAAAATTTCTGAATCCTTTAAAAACCATAAATTAATGCTAAAGGCTGTTTGTCTCGGGTTGTCTGTCTTGAGAGAGAGAGAGAAAGCAAGAGGGATTTTCGGTGGGAGAGAAGGGATTTTTCGATTTAAGATAAGCCTCCGAAACCGAAACCACTCTTTGTTTTGGGTTGTCTTCATCAAATGTTGGATTGAAATGCATAAATAATCTGACAGCTATAGACCACTTGCTAACCGGAGGTTCCTATGAGCAGGGCTAATAAGAATGCTACTCTATATCTATTTATATAACATTAGCAACACCCATATATACCAATAATAATATATAACACTATTTAAAATTATACACTATTATATTTGGTTCAGCTCAGCTTGACTCATACAGAGACGTATACAATTACTTTGGTTCCAGTTTTCCAGAAAGAGGTCATTTGGGTAACATTCATGATACCACCTTGGCAAACACGAGGAATAAATGACCAACGGGAAGATTCCAGGTGAAAATGACAGGATTATTGGTTTTCACTAGGCGAGTTTCCCTTTCCGCTCTATAGGGTATAAAGTAGCCACTTCTTTCGCTCTGTAATATGTCATCATGATTCCCTGCACTACATAAGAATCAATTTACCATTTTTTTTTACTCATCTTACTGATAACAACCCTAATAGCATATCTTATAAAGAAGCAAATATTTATTCCCTCAAATCCACTAACCTCTTAATAACCTGTAATTGAATGAGCAATACTGAACAAAGGATTCTCCACTGTTGAGTAGTAGGTATCGTAAACCTAAGTTCATAAATCAAATGAACAATATTGGCATCATGTTATTTATTTTCTGAGACAGTGAAAATACCGTGAAGCGAGGCACAGAAGAGTAAAAAAATGATAAAAAAGACAAGGACGCATTGTAAAATACTAAAACAATCACCTGTACGCAAGTTTAGCAAGAATTAATACAAACAAATGTCTGCGGTGGCAGCCAAGTGTAGGAAGGTATCTCCAATTAATACAAACAAATGTAAAAGAAATGTCTGACAAATCTTACCTACTTTGGTGATCACCCTCATATCCCTTGTGGGAATTGGAATGCTCAAATATACACAGCGTAAAAAATAACTAGCACTTGGGAGATTAGATTCACAACAACAAGTATATGTACATGATCTATAACCATCTCTTCTGGCGTAATTTAGAGACTGTGAGGTCAGCACCACCGAATCCATCCATTACAGCACTGGCTGAAGGGAACTCAGCTCTAGATGTCAAGCTATAAGGAAACATGTGGAGCAAATAAGAAACATATACAACAAGAGAACATACAACCAATCTTCTAAAGCACTTCAATAGGTGTTAGGGTATTTTATTATGGGGGTTTTAGTGTGAGATTGAAAAAAAAAAAGACTTGTAAATAATTACTACAGAATAAATCATAATAAACTCTTCGGTTAGCTTTACTTATCACCAACATGCACACTTCAATTTAACTATCCTACAGAATCAAAGTAGCCCAATTGATTAAATGTCTAATTAGAACTTGTGTTTACTTGAGGCTTGTGAATGTTCCCTTACAAGGTTTGACTACACAATTCTAAACAGCAATTCTCTAAAAGCCCAATGCAAAGATGTGATGGAAAAAGCTCACTTTCAGAACCAGAAATGAATGACACAAAACATAATCCCACAAATGAAAATTAGCATGTAACTTTAATACCAGATGGAAGTAAAAGAAAAACAAACCAAGACATACACAAGCAAACTAGTGAAACAGGTCAGCTTAACATGAAATATAAGCTCTCCTTGGCCTTTTTAATTTTCTTGGTCCAATAAATCCCTCTTTCCTTGTGGGAAGAAGAAAGATTATTGATCATATTAAAGGAAAGATATAATATATGCTAGATATAGGCCCTTTCCCTCTACGGAGGAGAGAATTAAAGTGACACAATAACTATGTTCATCAATTAGAGACATTACAAATTTCAAATAATTAAAATCATAATTATTCAAACAAATAAAAAGTAGATGATCCTAGCATAGTCAAACTTAATCATTGATATATGTATTGGGTGCCATGCAAATACAAGGTTCTGGACTCAAATAAAAAGTAGATGATCCTTGTTGCCCAGGTATTGGACCCTAAAGGGGGGGGGGGTGAATAGGGTCTTGGCAAATTTAAAATTCTTCTTATTCTCTTTTTGCGGAATTTCAAATTAAACTAATTAACAAGAGATAGAAATTAGCTATGCAATGATAATGAAATGATAAGAGATAGAGAGAGCAAACACAACAGAATTGTTTTCAAGGTTTCGGCACTTCCGCCTCAAGCTTTCCGGCTCAAAGGATTCAACCATGATTCACTATCGCATGGCCTTCTTCCGAGTGAAGACCAAACCTTTACAATCTCCTTTCCAGGTTGAGATTACCATCTTCAATGCAAGAGAACACCATCTCTTGACTTTACAAAACCCATCCGGCTTCTCGGACAAGAATCCTTGATTCTTGATATTCTTCAATACAAATGAATAGAGCTTTTAATCTAGACAAATGCTCCTTAATGAGCTGACAAGATTGACTTGATGCACTTCTAAAAATCTCTTAAAGTAATGGGAGTTGAATAGCTCAAATATGGAGAGTTGGGATTTCTAGGTTTTCAACGAATGATCTTGATGAGAATTGAATGCAACTAAAAGATTTGATCAATGGTAGTTCAATTATCGTTTGATGTTCATAAATGAACTCAATTTATAGTTATAGGATCAATAGTGCCGTTGGGAATGCATTTTAATGTGAAAATAGCCGTTTAAAAACTAGCCGTTGAAGTTGGTTCCCACAAGCAGTCGTCGACGAGTGCACCAGTGCACTGTCCGGTCGTCGACGAGTGAAGTTGCCAGATTCAATTATGAGCTAATGTTAGCCCACTTGTCGACGAGTGCTGAGACCACAGTGTCACTCGTTGACAAGTCCTCTGTCTTTCACAGAAAACTCATCCTTAAAAGACCATAATGATGGGAATGATTTCCTAGGTCTTTTGGCTTCTATTTAATATGATTTTAATAATATTTTAAAATGTCCTAGGGGAGGCAGGAAAAAAGTATTAACCACAAGGATTAAAATTTCTTAACAAACTTTTGAGCTCTGGAGGTGCAAGTTAGCAACTTACGGGTTTTTATTACTTTTTTGGTGCATGTTAGCAGAATTTCGGTTAGGGTTTCACGCTCAACCCTAGGGTTGACGGCGGTGGGGAAGGAGATCCCTCCTCCAAGCCGCCGGATCCTCCTTCCTATGCGGCTATGGTTGGTAGAACTCCTTTTCAAGCAAATACTTCTCAATGTTCTATTCCAATCAAAACACCAGGGCTTTTTCATGGGGAACCAGCAATTTATTTTTCAGAAGAAGAATCTTCTCTTCTTGCTACTCCCCACTGGTTATCTCTAGTAGCAAAATGTTCTTTTGGCCGTCCCTCGCTGGATATTATTAAAGCCCATGAAAAAGGTGGAAGGTCTAGGGTTAGCTTTTTCAGTAGGAATTCTAGATTCAAGACACCTTCTCTTCCGATTTACCTCCGAAGAAGATTTCCTTATGTTAAAGAAGTTGTTTACATTAAGGGTTATCTTTTCCGATTTTTCAAGTGGACACCGTCGTTCTTATCGGGTTTGGAACCTTCAATCGTTCCGATTTGGGTGAGTTTTCCAAATCTTCCCATCCATCTTTTTAGCTCTTGCGTCCATCGGTAGTATCTTCGGTAAGGTTTTAAAGATTGATGGTCCTACGAAGACTTACGCTAGACCTAGTGTTGCCCGTGTTTGCATAGAGATGGATATTCTAAAAAAAATTCATATCGATTTTGGCTTGGGATAGGAGATCAAGGCAGATGGCAGCAAGTGGAATATGAAAAGAAATATAGGTTTTGTTTGAAATGCAAAAAGCTAGGGCATGATGATATCTCTTGTTCAGTGGGCAAAATCAGAGAAAGAAAAACCAGCAAACGTGAAGAGCATATAGATTAGTCTAAGAATCCAAAAAAACAATGGATCTTGAAGAATACGGATTCGGTAGAGAGAATAGAAATAGATCCTTCTATTCCGATTTCTCCAACGGAACACTCTCTAGATCAAGGGGAGAAGGAAGATACTAATTATATTTTGACAAAAGAAGGAAAGGAAAAGGCAAATAATGAGAGTTTAATTCGTATTTCTACTGTTTCTAAAGATACAAGGGATGAAGATGCTGGCCCAGACTACAATCATACGAAACAATGGGTATTGCAGGCCTTTAGCTCAGCGGAACCAAGTTCAAAGGAGATTCCTTCTCAGATCGATCCTTCTGAAGCTCTATTTGATCTTAATACAGTTCATGTAAGGGGTACAATAGCTACAAAAGTCTTTCCATCATTGACAGAAATTAATAGTGCTGATCGGGCTGCCTTGACCATTGAAACAGCATCACAGCCCTCGCTGGAAGGTATGAAATCATCTACTATTTCTGCTGATAATACTTTTGAAAATCCCGATCATAATCATGTAGATGATTCTACGGTGAATAGAATAATTTTCCAGAAAACAGCTAGAGAAAACCAGCCCACGGTTTTGAACGAGGGAAGGAATCGGATATCATCCAGAGATAAGAATATAGAATCTGAAAATTTTAAGAAGAATTCTCAAGGTTCCGAAAGAGTCTTGGAAAAGGTTAATATCCTATCTAATTCTAAATTACAAGGTCTTCGAATGACTGAAAACATCTACTATAGACATAAGTTTCATTATTCCAATCGTTATCGTATGTGGAACAGCGAACAGGTTAATGGATACCATAGAAGAAAATGAATCTTCTATAAATAAGCAGTATAAGATTAAAAATATTAAGGAGCAATCTCAAACTATGGAATTCATTCAAATTTTGACCCTTGTTCCTTAGACAATATAGAAGAATTCAATAAAGATAGGTTATACTTTTCCAAAAAACTACTCAAAGTCTGAATTTTTCATAGTTCGAAAACTCGTCGAGTCACCCGAGTAACTCGGCCGAGTTACTCGACTCGACTGAATTTCAAGTCGAGTCACCTCAAAACTCGAAGAAGACACTATTTGCCGAGTTACTCGAGTGACTCGGACGAGTCAAGCCGAGTTTTTCGACTCGCCAGACTAGGTCGAGTCACAAAAGGGTATTTTTATCATTTTTTAAAACCTAAACTCGAATGTCACATTGTTTTTACATCATATGTTTTGGGTCCACAAAAACAACCTTCTATGTGTTCTATTAATCCTACTTTTTAGGTTTTAGGCTGTAAAATTAGTGTACTTTGAGTTGTTTTAACCCAGTTTTTTCAAGTTATGACATATATATTCCGAGTTAAACCGAGTCGAGTTTTTTTCGAGCTTTCCGAGTTACTCAACCCGGTTAACTTTCGAGTCGAGTCGAATTTTCGGGTTTTTGAACCATGGAATTTTTTAACAAACAGCCTTTGGAAAATCAAAAACGATAAAATAATTCAAATAAAGTTTGTGTTTCAACGGACAGAGTTACTTGATCTAGAACTGCGGTTCTCTCTAAAGATACAAATTTCAAAAACATTTTTAATGAATAATTTTATAATTTGGAATATAAAGGTGATGGTAATTTGGCTTCTAAAGCTAGACTAAAAAGTTTAATTTCTTCTAATCTAGTTTCTTTAGTAGCTATTATTGAACCAAAAAATAAAATTTGAATCTATCCATGAAATCTGTTCTTTTGTTGGTATGGACAATCATTTTAATCCTAATCTTAATCATAATAAGATCTAGCTGCTTTGGAAATAATATTAAAGTATCTTATATATCTGCTACTGATCAAATGATAATTGTAGATGTTATTGATACTGCTATGGTCCAGATTAGAAGGGAGAGATTATCCCTCTAGGCAGATCTATGTGTTGCTTTCAATTCTTTTTCAAGTCCTCTCTTTATTGGTGGTGATTTTAATGCTATTTCCGCTTCTAATAAAAAACTGGGAGGTAGAAATGTCAACTATGATTCTATAGAGGATTTTAAAAATATGATTAATGAGTTGGGTTTGATGGATGCTGGGTTTTCTGGTAACAAATTTACGTGGTGTAACAATCAGAAGGGAGTGCATCGTATTTACGCCCGCCTTGATCACATCTTGATTAACCCTAAGTGGACCCAAAATTTCCATATCTCGTCAGGTACTCACCTTTCTAGAGTTGCTTCGAACTGCCATCTCAGTCTAAGAAATTGCCCAAGTCCCAAATGCAAAGCCGTTCGAACAAACACCAAGTCATTCGAACGTCAATGTGAGAAAAACGAGTAAGACTATTCCCGTTCTTCAGTCATTTAAGCCTTTCGAATGCCCTCATGCAGAAAAGTTTAAAAACGTGCAGAATTATGGAAAATTAGGAAACCTCCAAGGGAAACCCTATAAATAAGTCTTAATACATGAGATTAGGGTTTCTTACCTAACTTTAGAACTTTAGAGAGAGGAAAACATAGGGTTTTAAGAGAACTTTTGCTTGGAGAAGAAGAAAAGGCTTCGGAAGAGGAAGGAGATCATGATCAAAGCTTTCTTCTCGATGGATCCAGGGATTTACAACGAAGAACAAGCGTCGATTCACAGGGAATTCTTCAGTTAACGCAGATAAATTCTCCTATGTTAATAGCATGATTATTAATTCTAGAATGTAATTCTATATTCATAATTTGGATGTAATTCTAGATTCTTCGCAAATATCCATACTTTTGATTTATTGAATTGTTAGTTATATTGATGATTTTTATGGGATTGTAATAAGACAAGTTAGATGGATGTTTATGCTTAAGATTGTTTATGGATTCAGTAGACATATAAGTTATGGTGATGATCATGAATGTTACTGAAGAATTTTTAAGTTGTCATTTTAAGTATGTTTTATATGTTCAAGATACTGCAGTGTTGCGAGCTAGTTCCAGATTTTGGGTTGCAACACTTTGGGTCGGTGAGGTTGATCCTACGGCACCCAAAACCGGGTAACTTGGCAGCGCAGCCGGTTACAAAGGATAGGGGGATGAGGACATGAAGAGATAGGATAGCTCAGAGAGAGAAGGGGACTACTAAAACCAGGCTCCATCGGAGAAGCATTGTATTTCTTTAAACCCTTGGAAGGCAACAGGTTGGAGAGATGACAGGTAGGACAGAACGCTGTCTCAATACCTTAAGACAAGTTAACCTTGGGTTTTGTACTTTGTCAAGGTGCCAATAAAGGGAAGCACTGACCCAAGACAAAGACAAGCATCTTCTATAAATGGATGAGGATGGTGCCACTGATGAGTTGTGGGGAAAGAGAGGATGATCTAGGACTGCTAATGATAAGAGCACTTGGCTCTTTGTGGTTGCTCTGGGCCAAACTTTGTGCGAGAAGTCGAGAACATACACTATCTACTTGATCACCTCTCTCTTTCTCACCAGCTGTTTTGAGAGAGACATCATCATGATCAGCAGCCTCCCTAGTCCTTCCTGGGCACCAAGCATACTATCCCTCTATAAACCCCAACTGAGGTGGTGCTCGGTGATATTTCACAGTTATATTCCACCTTTGACAAGAGTGTCTAACACGTAGACAGATTAGCATTATTGTTAGGATTTCAAAGCTAGGGGCCAAGGTGGTGTTGACAGGGTAGCTTTCAAATTCCACCATCTACAAGTTTTTGTAAAAGGAAAGTTTACTAGGACACTATTAACACTAGTATGAATCATGGTGGAAAATGAGGCAATCAAAAAACAATTAATAGATCAAGCATAAGCGAGACTAGGATACTGAGATGGATAATAAGCAAGGAAAGAAAAATTAGAAATGAGTGCAACCGAAAGAAGCCCAAATAGGTGACAATTAATTAACCATCAATTCAGATAGTTTAGCAAGAAGGGCAATGACAACAAGGGAAGTAGGGCTCCAATAGTATGTTTAGATCGAAAGTCTAAACGGACAAGACAGGGCTAAACAATTGTGGATAATGTAGTGATCCAATCTAGAGAGGAGAAATCTCTTCCTACAATCCATTTTACTCGGAATCACAAAAGGAAACAAAAAAATAAAAATGAAAAAACGTGAGCAGGAAAGCAAGTGTTACTCATCTATTTTGTCTCTCCTAATGAATAAACTTAAGCTAAGACCGTGTATTAAGTGAACCCTAATCCGAGTAGGAAGTGAACCTTTTCCCTTTACAAACAACATAACAAATTGTGATCATGCTAAGAAATTCCTACCATTCAACTTAATAGTAGTGATTTGCACATTTGGGGCATCCCCATGTCCAAGGTACACTTTGCAACCACTAGTCACAAGGTTAGAGGGGTCTTGGCTCACTTCCGAGTCACCCATTGCACTTCAAGAAGACTGATTTCCACAAATCAAGTCCTTAAACTACCACCACAAATGGATACACAACCCAAGTCAACACTTCCAACTTCACACAAAGGGTTTACACAACCCAAAACAACATTTCCAACTTCACACAGCTTTCTTCAAACACTTGGAGGGCACCCAACTTGCACATAACCTTCATGGAACACTTTTCATTTTCACACATTTTTTTACAAACACTTGGTGGGCCCAAAACAACATTTCCAATTTCACACAACTTTCTTTAAACACTTGGAGGGCACCCAACTTGCACATCACCTTCATGAAACCTTTTTCACTTTCACACAACTTTTCTCAAACACTTAGGGGCACCCAACTAGCACACCACCTTCAAGAGAGACCAAATACCATCTCCCATGCACATTGTCATTGATTTTTTTTTTCAAACAATCCCATAAACACTTTTTCACAATAACTAGTGAGAAAAATCCTTACAGGAGCTTCAATATTCCACCATTCAACATGAGACCTCAACCAAATCTTTGAAATTCCTAAAACACAATCAACCAACATCACAAAACTCCCATCTCCATGCCTCATATTCTGAAATCAAAAACACAAATCCTTACACATCAAGGTCTTTAGATGAGAGAAAAAACTAGGTCATTCATACCTTGGCCGTACGGCATTTTAGATCTTGAGATGCTCTGATACCAAGTTGACTTGATTAGTTTTGTTTAGGGTTAGGGTTTGAAAGAAGAAGAAGAAGAGAAGAAGAAAGAATAGAGAGCTTAGCTATTCTCTCATTCATTAGATTGTATACTTAACATCTAGAAATGGATATTACAAGTATGCCATTACAACATATACTCTAGCATAATAACACTCAAAGGTCTACTATACCATAAGATACAATAGACCAAAACAGTATTCAACATATGATTAGCCTATGGATTCTTTTAGTTTGATATTAGGATTTATTCTTTTTATTTATTAGAGTTATCTTATTAGTAATGGCAGTCTTGTAATTCTTAGGGTTATTATCAATAATGACACTTATGTAATAACTAAGATTAGGTTTTTGTTCTCTTTTCTATAAATACTCTCTTCAGGGAATTAAGAATTTACAAAATTTTGATTATTATGAATGAATGCTCTTTTTGAGTTTCCTGTGAATGAAATGGTATGAAGTCAAGGTTAGTTATGGTGTGAAGCCAAGGTATTCTCTCTCTTCTTCTTTATTTTCTGTTTTCTTGCAAACCCTAGAATTCCTATAGCAATACCATGCTGCCCAGCCTTCCCACAACCTTCCCCTTGCTGTCCCCCCTTCCCTACACTCATTCCCCTTGTTCTACAGCCCTTTCTTAACTCATACCTTGCTGCCACCAATGGTCCCAACCCTTGCTGCCAAGGTATATTCCCTACCCTAGCTGCTGCTGCCGCCATATACGGTCACTGCATTGACTGCCGCACCACTCTGTGGTTCATTCCTTTATTGCTGCTGTTGTGGCAACATTACATAGCCTCATACCTGATTGTTACACCTTCCTAAACCTATTCCCTACAACCACAGACCATATCCTCTGCTGTCCAACCTCAGACAGGCTTTTTTTGACTGCTACAACCATATTACCTTGTACTATTGATGCTATCGTCACCCTAGACCTATCCTATTGCAACCACAAGTCTCTAAAACCCTAGCAATTCTAAACCCTAAAATAGCCACCCCAAAACCTTTGTCCTAATTTACAATTGCTAATAGCTTGTTGTTGGGTTTTCTTCTTTTATTTAATTATACATTACTTTAAACCCTAATTTACATGCATGTTAGAATTCCCAATAATTGTTGAGCCTAGACTTGTTCTTGAAATCTTCTAGAGAATAAGGAAATCACTTTGATCATTGGTTTAATTCCCTAAGTTAGTGGAAGTTTCCACTTCCATAACGAACACTCAAATCATATTTGAAATTCATTACTGCGGGATTGTTAATTAACCTAGGACATTATTGCCTTTTTGGGCTTCTTTATTATAATTGAGGAATCTAGGTATTTTATGACTTATATTACTAAATGGAATTAATTTCTGATTTTCAATCCTATCATCATAGGTTAGTTGCGTGGTCCTGCATCACCACCATTTTCAACAAAAAATATAGCAAACAATCTCTGAAAAGAGTGCAACTACTTTTGAATGAAAGGTATAGTTGGAAGTTAGTATAAGCAAGGGTTTGAGAGAAAGATACAAGGGAAAGAGAAAAAGGAGGAAACGTGAGTAGTCTTTCACGCCCCTTATTCTATTCTTTTATATATGACAAATTGACAAGAAAAGAATGGACAAAAATGCCATTACAGAAATTTTTCATATACAAAGACCCATAATAATAGAATAAGACAAGTATCTCCTTGAGAACTAGGGCTGCACTCAAGCCGAGCTAGCTTGCAGGTTCAGCTCGTTCAAGCTGAGGTCAATCTAGTATTCAGGCTTGAATGAGCCAAGCCGAGCTATAATTTGAGCTTGAATATTTAAAAAAAATCCAAGCTCGAACCAGACCATGTTTGTCAGCTCGTTTAAGGCTTGGTAGTTGGTTCAGGTTGTGTTCAACTCGGCTCGTTATATATACATGATAACAAATTTCATATGTGATTCACAAAATGGAAATTGGACCTCAAAATTCGAAACTGGGACATGGTTCAGAGATTCAGGACCAAGTACATACCTGCTCCGAAGAACCACACATGGCATCCCTATGCGCTCAGCTCCAACCACTCCAGATTGGCTTCCTGCAATGAGCACACAGTTGTGGACAACTGCTCCAGCATATTCGGCTCCTGCACGCAATGCAGCCACAATTTCCTGGAAGCTGGATAACCCTCAATGTATTATATTACAACTGTTGCGATCACACTCAAATAAGTAAATAAGTTGGATCAAAGAAATGCTATCGTATCAATTAACAGATAACATATGGTTCTGAATTTTCATATGAGGACAGGTAGCCAGTCTAGACACAATATGTGTGCAATCCTAATGTGACACATCTTTAACATGTGGAAGCAGAGGTTGCCTGACCAAGAGGGTCCACATGTTCCACCACATCACCCCTTCTCCACATGACATTTAGTGCCCAAAGGACCTGCGCCACGTGGAAATAAGGAGATCACTTTCTTGCCTATACTCACATTTTTTAAAAATTCAATAGCCAACATTCACAAGCAGAAGCCCAATACAAGGTAGGGTATGGAACTGATGTGAACGGAGGTACTGGCCATGTTGCTTATCCAGAGGATCTCCTATCAGATGGATGGTCTGGATTGGCCACATCAGACAAACGTCCATATGGCAGACAACCAGCATCAATAGGAAACTATGCTTATCATGACAAAACATAAGAATTTCATTTGTTCTACTGAAATGAGAGAAAATACATGGTTTCAATTAGATGTGCCAGAATATAGTTCCCAAATCAAGAAGTTAGAAGCGAGAAGCGGGATGCGAGGCTCAAAAATTCTTAGGAAATGGGAAGCGAGAAATAGATATAGGTGCATCTTCCCATTATATTAGGATAACCAATCATACCTTAAATTTTATCTTACATGAGATTATTGTGAAGAAGTAGGTGTCATTCAGCCTTAGGTTTCAATCCAACGATACTTCCTTAGGATCTATCATAAGCTTTAGATTCTCATCTATCACATTATTCCCTAGATATATATCCCACTTTGACCACTAAATGGGACCTGATGGAAGCGAGAGGAAATGAGTCTAAGAAACAAGTTTCCAACCTTGTACATAGCTTCCTTGCAACTATGTGTCAGACTACATCTCTAGAATACCAGACTTAGACTGAAACTTCTAATTGTTATGTTACTAAAGCAAATTACATTTATAACTTAAAAAGCTTCTAAAACTCATATAGAGCCTTCGACTTGAACTAAAGACGTTCCTACACCTAAATGAATAAAATAAGGGCATGCTAGAAGCTCAATAATTAAAATTTCTTGAAAAAGATATAGGAGCTTCTGCATATCGAAACTCCACCAAATAAAACATACAAACTAATCCAAATCTGCGGGCTTACTGAAACTCTTCTTTTCAAGTCTTAAAAGAATAAACAAATCAAAACCCGTAGTCCCACCATGGATCTACACAAATGTTTTTTTATAGGTCTAATTGAATTTTAATAAGAAATAAGAAGAATGATACAGAAGCTACTGTCCATAAAAAATTGTATGCCCAAACTGAATCAAACTGTACATAGATGCCAACCTTTCCATCAATCAGACAAAAAAAAAACACAATTAACTTTAGTTGACATCTTCACAAGCAAATAAATCTTCTTGGTTCACCCCTTAAAACTCTTTCAAAGAAGAGAATCAAAAGAACAAAAAGTTTTTTATGAAATCCAACACCTTCTCTTCTAAAGAAGATACTTCTTCAAAGATATGATTCTTCCAAAGGCTCTAAAAAATAGCTCAGGAATCTTAGGGCCCGTTTAGCATCACTCCCAAGGAACAATTCTCCATAATTACCAGAGTAAGAAGCGAGCCTAAAAAAAACCTTAGGAAAGGGGAAGCAAGAAATGAGATATAGGCTCATCATTCTCATTTTGTTATTATGTGTAGTTATACTTTGATTTTATCTTACATGAGATCTTTCGTGGAAAAGTAGGTTTCAAACCAACGATACTTGCTTAGCGTCTACACCTTAGGCTATACATTGTGGTTTACCCCATCACTTCATACCTACAACTCCTTTGATTGCTCAATAGGACATGATGGAAGCGAGCTTCCTAAGAAGCGAGTCTGTTTGAAGAAGCGAATCTATCCGAGGAAACGAATTTAGGAAACGAGCTTCCCACCCTGTACATAGCTTCCCTGCAACTATGCATTTCTCTATTCTCTGGGAATAGAAACTCTTGCATTTCTATTCCCAGGGAATAAAGAATTGTTCCTTGGGAGTGATGCTAAATGGGCCCTTATATAGTTATATGCCAAAGAATGGCTGTGTGGTGACCAAAAGCTTCCATAGACTACTCAACACTGTTTTCCATAAAGTTCTTAGAGAACACCCAAACCTCGCTTGATTAACTGAAATACTTGGGCCTTGCGCCCGTGAACCAAATCCGGTAACACACCGTCCCGTTAGGGAACATTTCCAGGCTAATGGATACATCCATAGTCTTATACGACCTGCAAAACAATTTTTCGTCACCCTAGAGTGACGATAAAATTTACATGGGACCCGATCTGGGCTCCCCGAAGATTCACATAAAATCACAACATCACATAGGGGTCTCTGACCTTTTTTTCATCCACGTCATTCACACAGTGAGCCTAAATCCGGGGTTTTGACACCCGAGATGGAGGGCTACACCCCTCTACTCATTTTTCACGCACATCCAACCCTTCCACACATCACATAGGGGTCTCCGACCCTTTTTCCATCCACATTGTAGAGCCCCGAATCTTCATTTCACTAAGTAGTGAATAGTGTTCAAGTGTAGTCTTGTACACTTGTGGGTTTATGCTAATGGAAAGGTTTGGATATATGGTGTACATGTGCTGATGGGTATATATAGCCTAAAGGAGTGTGTTTTGAGTGTATAAGGTATTAGAATTAGATTGGAGAAGGTCCAAGTAGTGGAAAAAGGTTTTGCAGCAAAAACAGGGGAGCACCGATCGCTCGGTGATAACACCGATTGACCGATCATCTACCGATCGCTCGGTAGCTGTCGATTGGTCAAATATTTTGTATGAGGAAAAATTCCAGAGAGGGTGTTTTCGTCCGATCTCTCGGTCGAAACCACCGATCACTCAGTAAGCCACCAATCGATCGGTTATACGTAGATTTTCTTCATTAAGGGTTTTTAAGTCTTTAACCCACACCTCTTTGCCTATAAAAGGCTCAGCTCGTGCCTTAGGGTTCAGAAACCCTTAGTACATGATTTTGAGAGAGATTTGAGAGAAGGAGAGAGGCTAGGGTTTGCTCAAGCTTGAAGGAAAGATCAAGTTTCTTTCCTTCCTTGGTGTTTTTCAACTACAAACTCGAGGTTTTCACTTCTCCAGGCTTTTGGAGTCTACTTTATCGATTTCATCAAGGTAGATACATTCTAATACCAATCTTGTGATAATACTAGTTACCATATGATGTTCTTCTTATTCTATACTATAATTCTTGATTGGATATGGTGTGTGATGTTGTTTTTATACTTGGATGTAAACTATCACTATTGTGCATTCTATGTGTTTGGTTTAATGCCTCTAAGGGTTTTTGGTGTTTAAATATGTTATTTCTCTCATATGTTCGCATGTCTCGCATGAACCAGGGTTTTCTCCATGGATGTCTCAAAGTTCTAGGAAAGGTTTTTAGTAAAAGAGTCACACGATGATTTTTAAGAAACTCCATGATATTGTCTAAGATCGGTTCACAAGCTCCAAGGATCATATTAAACTCACAAGAACTCTTTGATAATGTCTAAGATCGGTTCACAAGCTCCAAGGATCATAAATGCAAATGTTCTAAGATCTCTACAGTTTGCTCTATGGTTTTGCTCTATGGCTTTGCTCTACGGTATTGCTCTACATCTCTATGGATCATAAATGACTCTAAGAAACTCTATGGATTTAACTCAAAGAATTCACAAGGCTATGATTATCACATGACTCACACGGCTTTGGTTTTATGATTTCATCATATGTGCTATTTCACGGTTTCTACACTTCGATATGTTTTAAGGATTTCAGTCTCCATGATTTGCATGCTCCATGATATTATTGCTTATTGATAGAGTAGTATGTATACGCTGAGCATTCCACGCTCAGTCGATATTTGTTATCATCAGTAGGTGCTCAGGTTCCTTTCGACTTGTGTGGGTAGAGGAAGAGTACTACGACCCGGAGCCTTCTATAGACCACTACCAGGATGACAGCTCACTAGATAAGTGTCACGACTTTGATTTCTGTTGACTATGATAGTTAGAAAGATATGATATTTTGTTAAGTGAGAGTGGGACTTGTCCACTCCACATTTTGGTTATAAATATGTGTATTTTGTTGGTTCAAACTTGGACCGAGCAATAAGAGTGTTTAATTATATATTCTGCTTCCGCCAGGTGTTTTAAATCGTTTCCGCTATATATGTCTGTATACTCTAACAGGTTGTTACGTGTACCTTATGTATCATATGGGATGTATGATACGGCGGTCACGAGCTAAAGTATCCCTAACTCGTAGGGGGTATTTTGAGTCGCGACACACATCATTCACATAGTGAGTTTAGATCCAGGGTTTTGACACCCGAGACCGAGGGCTACACCCCTCTACTCATTTTCCATGCGTTACCTTCCCATAACACATCCACAAGGTCTCAAACCCTTTTTCATCCACACCAAAAGCCATGCATCCATTCCATATAAAAACATATAGCAAAATAAGGGGAAAAAGAGAAGAAAGGAAAGGGGTTTTACCTCTCACGCTTTTCAAGGCAACTAGCGCAAAAAGGCTCCGCCAATGCGTCCGGAAGGACGATCAACCCCAAGGTAAAGCTCCTCTCTCTAACTTTCACTTTCTCTCTCTACCTTTTTCTCTCTCTACACGCTAAACGAGATGCCAGAGAGAAAATCAAACGCCGCCAATGCATCGGGAGCATCGAAATACCCCAAGGTGGACCTCCTTTTTCTTTCTCTCTCCTCTTTCTCTCTCTACTTTCTCTCTCTCTAACACAAACAGGCAGAGTTCGGTGCTCTCTCACCGAATGTGAAAAATCAGGAACTTGCCCCCATTTATATAGACTATGGGTTTAGATCATGTGCACCAAGCACATGACCTCATTGGTGTGTAAAGTGAAAGTTGACCAAGTCAACCACTTTGACCGATTGGACTGATTTCCTGATTTTTCCGCACTTATGACCTCCGAAACCTTATTATGCGAAGTCCGATTTTGACGAAACTCTAGGTGACCGAATCTGGGGTAGTCCGACACCTACTGTAAAAATTTCGAGAAAAAATACTGAGTTTTGACAGTAAAAAGTAAGTCTGGAAGAAAACTGCAAAACCCACTAATTTCCTAGTTTTGGGTACAAAACATGTTACCGTTTCTTCATTTAAGATGATTAATTGCCGAAATGACAGACAATCGTCCTCACGGCCGACCGACATGCTATTGTACCAGCCGATAGATTTCTATTAGAATCCCTAGCAATTATGGAGTTCCGATTGAATTCCGAGAAATCTGGAATTTCCTGGTTTTCTCGATTTTCTTACATTTAAGACCCCCGCAGTCTCGCGAATCGATACGCGACGGAACCGAAACGATAAGTGACCGAACTAGGGACAATCTGACACCTACTGTACGAATTTCAGGAAAAAATGATGAGTTTTGACAGTAAAAAGTAAATCCAGAAGAAAACTGCAAAACCCATTAATTTTCTAATTTCGGACACAAAACACGCTGCCGTTTCTTCATATGAGATAATAAACTGAAAAATGACAGACTGTAGTCCTCACGGACGACCGGCACGCTGTGGTACCAGCCGCACGGATTTCCATTAGAATCCTTACGAAATGTTGAGTCCAAACGGAACTCCGGAAATCTGTAAATTTCCCGTTTTCTCGATTTTCTTATATACAAGACCTCTGCGGTCCCACTAATCGATACACAATGGATCCGGCACGACATTTGATTGTCCAAGTAGTCGACCCGCACATTGTGTACGATTTTTGAGTAAAAACGCTGAATTTTCCTCTGTGCAATCCAATTCCGAGTAAAAACCCATTTTTCACCAATTTAACAAACAATTACTAATTAACCTCAATTAATGACCCATAAACACATAATTTTATTATGTTAAAATTCTGTGTCATTACAAAGTAATTCAAGGTAGAGGTGCATCCTGGATGTGGGTGATGCGGTGTTCTATCTTGAAGATTTGCTTGGTGATTAGAAAATCGGTTCTCTTGGTTGTGATGGTGTCGCAAAATTCTCGCCAAGGTAAAGATTTGTAAAGATTATGGCTCATTTTCAGATTGTGGAGGCCATTGCTCGAGCGAAAGTGGGGCTCCACCTGATCAGTTTCGCGATAGTATGTCGGTAATGTCCCTAGAGCATTCCGCTCGGGCAGAGCTAGGTTCCGCCCGAGTGGTGCGACGCATTTTAGTTTGAGAATTTATGTTTGGGAAACCCCTATTCTAAGTAAGGTACTTTCTAATTGTCTAGGTCTCTTGTTTAGGCCTATAAATACGTAGTTATGGGTCTAGGGTTTGTTTAAGCAATACAAAGTATTGGGAGTGGGAGATAATAGAAAGGGTTTAAGCATACTAGGGCTTGGGAAATGTTTAAGGGAGGATAGATAGGGATTCTCCTTTGGGTTTTCATTGAGAAGATGAGATGAGTGCTTTTGTACTGGTTCCTCAAGGTTTCTTTGAATAAAGGAGTAATCGGATCCACTGTCTGAGAACATGTCCTTTATAGTTTCTCCACAATGCAAGATGAACCCGTATCACAAGAAGTGCACCTGAGATATTTTGTAGTTATTAGTGATTTATCAAAAACTCTAAGGCATGGATCCAGTGTCTGAGAACATTTCCTTTAGTTTCTCCACAATGTAAGATGAAATGATTATTTATTGATAACAAGAATTTATGTGTACATATAGAAAGTAACGTCTACTATTAATAGTTCACATCATAGTTTAAGCTCAGAACAGGAAAATGGACTGACCTTTCAGTTGTGCTGGTATCAATCTCAACACTGAGTTTCAGCATGGATGCAACCTCCTCAGCTATCCTTTGCTTCTCAGCAGAAGCTGCTCAGAAAGTGCAAAGACATTTAAGACAAACCTTCTGCACAGAAAAAATAATGCTTTACATTGAATAAATGCAGATAAACCAACGACCAAGAACTGACCTGCTTTTCTTGCTTCTTTAGCCAGTTGCTCATCTAAACCATAAGATACACCTTTACCAAGTACAAGTTGGCCATAAAAACTTTGTTCAACTTCTTCCTTTCCAACAATCTTCATCTTCGAAATTCTTTTGTGATCAAGCTTTTCAATCATGGACCTAATAGTATTTGCCAACAAGAAGAAAATTTTAGTTTGTTCCCCATCATGTCCTCAAGATATGCCATGCAGTTTGTAATGAAGCATGGGTTCAAAGATATGAATGCAATAATCATTGGAAATGACTTTTAAGAGAGAGCGAGACTCAACCAAGTGTCTGGAGGGTTCAGTAAAAATATTCATCACATAATTCTGTGAATATGAGTTTAATTTTTGCGATTTTCTCACAGAAAACTTTGCAGATTACCTGATTCGCGAAAAAAAGATTATTGCATGTTGAATAGAAGTATTTCACTAACAAGATCTCGAAAAATGAAGGTCCATGTACAACTTTCAGGTCAATGGACTATGGAGTTACGAAGGGCCATTATGGTCAAATTACCTAGAACAAAAGATATAGATGAGTAATGATAAAAACTTTGGCAATTCTGATTCTTCAGATCATCAGAGTTAAGAAGCTTCTGATGGATTTTGAAAGTAAATTTGTTTATGATTTAGCGTGATTTGCACCTATACCACAATAAACACTCCACATAATTCAGTTGTAACTATAAGTTTTTATATTTTCTAAACAGTAAGATAGATTTGGCAATAACAAAACAAACCTGGCCATTTTATCACCAATTTTACTGTAGGCTGTTAGTATGGCCACAGGTATACCTTCATTGAGTGCATCATCAATAAAACTGCAAATGAAGATACAAATCAAAAGCTTGACGGTATGAAAATAGCAAGAACAAAAGTGCAACAATAAGGCACTACAAAACGCCCAATTCAAGGAATCCCCATTATTTTCAATATAGTAAGATTGGCCATCAAAGCTGATGCAGGAATTCAGAATACTCGAACAAACAATTCCTCAAACATTAACAATGCTAGTTAAGAGAAATTTGGAAAATTAAGGCTTAAATTCAGAAAAAACTCAAATTTTAATAAAAGAAATCTAACCTTCAAAAACTCCTCAAAGTGGCATAAAACTTCATAATCTGCCACAATAGATTTAAGACCTTTACATGTAATTGTGACTATAATATCAGTCCATCAAAAGCATCTTAAGAATACTCCTAATGCGCCCAATTTCCTATACTCGTGGCTGAGTGACTATAGTTTGTGTTTTCATACCTATTTATCAGCATGCTATGCTTTTTTATCTTTTAAAACTCTTAACTCTTATATGCATATTATAAATGTAGTTGGGGGACTTCATTTAGTTTGTTTTTAGTTTATATTCGCCTTAAAAGAAGTTTTATGCAAGTTATCCAAGTTTTCGTTGTGTATCGAAGCATATCTTAATTTTTTCCACTGATACTCCGATACGTAATCATCAACCATGGAAGAAAAAATGGATTCTGGTGATGTTTCGTTTTCATCACTTTCTTGTTTCCTTTTGCTTCCATCAGTTTCCTTTGCTACGAACAGAGAACTCGTTTACCAAAACACCCTTCTCTGTTTTTGTATTCACTAAACAAACATGACCTTAGTTTATTTATTTCTAACTTGGCCATCTTCAACGATTTGAACTGTAGAATAGATAAGCAACATCTTCTGTTGTTGCCTCTTGGGCTACAGCAAGCAGCCTATTGGCCTATTCCAATGTAAAATAATTTTTTTATAATCATGTGAACAAAAAAATTGGATACTATAAATTTGTCTTTTATTAGAGTGGATCAGTAAGCTGCCTGCTATAGCCAATGGGCAACAACAGGTCTGCTGCTCATCTGCTCTCCATCGTGAGCAATGTTTGTTTGTGCAAATGTTCGGTGAATATACAAATTTTATATGTTTAGCAGAATTTAACCAAGTGAACAAAAAAATTGGATGCTAGATATTTGTTTTTTATAAGAGTGGACCAGTAGGCTGCCGGCTATAGCCAATGGGCAACAACATGCCTGCTGGTCATCTGCTCTTCGATGTGAGCGATATTTGTTTGTACAAAAGTCCGATGAATGCACTTTATATGTTTAGTCAAATTTTTGAACAAATTTTTAAAAATTTACCCGAATTATACTCGAGTTATTCCCGTACCGCACTTTTGACGTCGTGTGTTTTTTTGGCCGAATTTTTGAACGAACTATTGAATGACTATTCCGAATTATACTTGAATGATTCCCATACCAAATTTTTGCAATCTACCGAATTACTTGGGTCTTGAGTCATCACCATTTTTAGGGAAATATTATGTTAGGGAAATAATGATGTAATAATATCTATGAGATACACAAGATCTCATAGATAATCTTAGATTAGTATCTTTAGTATATTAGGATTATTTTTAACATTGTCTTTCTATGTTAAGAGTTTTGGGTTATCTATTTAAACCCTCTATGGGTCATTGTAATCTATTCAAGTTATTCAATAAATCAGTTTTTCTACATGGTATCAGAGCCACCGACCCTTTGGTGACCTCTTAGCTCTTGTTTTTCTGTCAAACTTTTGATTGTTTTTTGTTTTAAATAAAAACTCTACCATCATCCTCTATACTTTTATCACCCCTAGGATCATACTCATACCCATTGATCTCTCTATTTCTTTTCATTTATTAAAGACCTCTCCAACGAAGGTTTTTCTTTAAATCGCAGGTCATACTTCATGTGCTTTGGGAGAAAATCATGACAGCCTGATCTAGTGGGCCACCGGCTCCGACAAACTCAAAATGAGCGGGATGCGACAGAGATGAACTTCACCGACTAGGGGTGACCACCAAGTACAATTGGATGTTCTAACTATTCGTCAACAAATTATCAAAAAAGATCAAGGTTGAGGAGTACTCGACTAGTGGCAAACCCATGAAGATCTTGATCCTCATGTGTTTGAGGGGGTGTATTAGGGAAATATTATGTTAGGGAAATAATGATATAATATCTATGAGATACACAGGATCTCTGAGATAATCTTAGATTATTATCATTAGTTTATTAGGATTATTTTTAATATTGTCCTTCCATGTTAAGAGTTTTGGGTTATCTATTCAAACCCTCTATGGGTCATTGTAATCTATTCAAGTTATTCAATAAATCAGTTTTTCTACAACCATCATATCAAACACCATGTCTTGATGTCATGACCTGTACTTTTATGGATTAAAAAAAATAGTATATAAATAGATTTATTATAGCAACCCATATTTTTTAATTATTATAATATTTATAACAATGTTTTAAAACGTTAAGGCATGAGGCGAGGCTTTAGAACCTCAAGATGCGTGAGTAAGCCTTGAGGCGTGAAGTGTAAGCCTCACAAGAAAGCTTCATGCTTTCTCATTTTAAAAAATAAATATAATATAAGAAAAATTGAAAAAAATTCAAGAAGTTGATTTAAAATTAAAGTATATATACATATATATATAGAGAGAGAGAGAGAGAGAAATATATATATATATATATATATATATCTATGTGTGTGTGTGTGTATTCGTATACATTGTGTGTTCATGTGGGCGCACACGTACACATAAGAAATACTATATAAATTAGTTGAAATAAATAACAAATTTTAAAAAAAAAGACATTTAATTTCAGTTCCTAATTTTAGTTAATGTATAAGACGTACACATAGACATAAAGCAAGCTTCAAGACATGAGGTGTGTGCCTCATGTGAGCCTCATGGGGTTTAAGCCTCAAGGCGTTTTCCTTAGCCTCGCCCTAGGGCGAGCCTCGAGGCGTAAGCCTCACACTTTTTAAAACACTGATTTATAATGATCAATATATTGTGCATGAACTGGATATTAAAATGGTAGTAATAAAAAATTTGCAAATAACGACAATATGAATATAGAAAAAGCCAATAACTAGCATAATGGGCCTTACAAGCCATTAGTTTTGTACCTTTGTGGGCCTTACATAATCAAACCCATTAGGATCTATGTTTGTGGGCCTTACATAATCAAAACCATTATGATCTATGGTATATATTTTGTGGGCTTTACCTAAGTAAGCTCATACACTTCATTAGTCACACGCATATGAACCATCTCTATGAAAAGTGTCCTCTCATTTTCTCATGCAAGACCATGTGGAGGCTTGGTCTTGACATATATGTATATACCTCCAAAAATCTGGACCAAGGCATTTAAGTCTTTGAAGAAAAACTTGTTCTTCTTGTGCTAAGGGTGGAGAGTGTGGAGTTAGAGAAAGGTTATGAGAGAAGATTAGGTGAGACTTAGAAGTGCTGAAACTTTGTTTTAAACACTCAAGTTCGTAAGGAATCTTTCGTCTATTTTAATTTCATATTATTGATTGAGATTTTTGTGATATGGATAAGATTAGATTTTAAATTGTAGAATGTGTAGAAAAAATTAGTAAATGATAATGGTTTTTTTTTTATTTTAATTAAAGCCTCCCAGTGGGGGAGGGGGGTTAGGCAAGACCCCTACCAGTTGTATTAATGAAAAAAGAAACAAAAACAACGGGGGGGACATAAAACCTTACCCCTAAGATTTCAACAAAAACAAAACCACCAAAGACATTAACACCTGATGTTGAGTAAAGAAGATTTGTCGATGCGAATCATGCCTTTGACAATCTGAGGTAACTCCGAGATACTAGAGAAGATTTTGCTGTCAAGGGAAGAGCAAGCTTCTTTGGATAACATGCATGTCTATAACACTGTAGCCATAAAGTAATCTATAATGGTTAACAAGCATGTCTATAACACTGTAGCCATAATGTAATCTACATTCCTTTATGAGTATTTTAAAATTTTATGTCTAATTCTATATATGTTAGTAAGAACACATGACAATCCATGAAATTTCTAACTAGTTCGGGTCTAGAGTTTGATTTAGTAAGCATGCATGGCCTCCCATTAGGTTTAACAAAAGTTCTGTAGGGAGACTCATACATACCAGATTTTGGACAACACTTTTAGAAGGGTTTTACTAGTTTAATTTATGTAAGAATTTTACCTTGATTAGTTCGATTAATGAGTGTTCTGGTTCGAATTTGGACAATATCCAACTGTTAGATAGATACTTAAAAATTAAGATGACCTTGAAAATCTGACTGGGCTACTACTGTCACACAGTATGACCCATCTCTAGTCATGAGATTATATCTCAGTCAATTTCCACTAGAATTACCTGAAAATTTTACAGTTTTATTTAGACTTCACTAGCTTTCCAATGGCACTGGTCTTGTACAGTTCGAAGTTCAGGAAGTCTCGTTGTGTTATGTCAGTAATTGAAGACAAAAAAATTAGAACATGTTTTAAAAGATATTAATTGATCATCTGACCTCTGATCTCAGCAATTTTAATTGAGAAATCTTCTATTATAAGTTAGCTTTTAAATAAAACATGAATCATGAGAATCTAACGGGTATATGTTTTATATAGATTTTTAAGTAACAAGTGGTCTTGCTGGAAATTTTGTGTTAAACCTGGAAGCTCAATTTTGGCTTGTATACATAATCTATAATGCATGTTGTAATTTCTATAGATTTGTTTGGAATTATATGAAGTAAGGTTTATGAAGTAAGGCTAGATAGTTGACGTAGATATTGAACTATTGAAAGAATGTTTTCGGCTATGGCATGAGTCAATTGATAAGAAATGAATTAAGATATAAAGAATACATAAAACAAAATTGTTGGCCAGACTCCTTCGGGAAGTAAGACTCCTTTGGGAGGTAAGAATCAAACTCCTTCGGGAGGTACGACTCCTGCGGGAGGTATGACTTCTATGGAAAGTAAGACTCCTACGGGAGGTAAGACTCCTCTCAGAGCGGGTTAGTTCGGGAATGCCTCCTTGTGAGGACATCTGACGACAGGAGGAATGTTAATAAGCCCGGGATAAAAAATTTGAACAAAAATATTATGACGACTAAAGAAGATGTTATGCAAAGACAAAAACAAGACCTAACACATGACAAGCAAAAGATAAAGAAATCAGTTACCATTACCACAAGAGGCGTGAAGCTTAAGCTGTAACGACCGGAAATTTTAATATAATAAAATTATGCGTTTATGGGTCCTTAATTGAGGTTAATTAGTTAATTGTTTATTAAATTGTTAAAAAGTGGGTTTTGTTAGGGATTGGATTGTACTGAGGAAACTTCAGTGTTTTTACTCGAAAATTGTACACAATGTGCGGGTCAACTATATGGATGATCACCTGTCATTCCAGTTTCGTCGTGTATCGATTCGCGAGACCGTGGGGTCTTAAATGTAAGAAAATCAAGAAAAGTAGGAAATTTCAGATTTTACGGAATTCAGTTAGGACTCCATATTTGTCGTGGATTCTAATCCGTGCGGTTGGTACCGCAGTGTGCCGGTCGGCCGTATGGACGACCGTCTGTCGTTTCGTCAATTTATTGTTCCATATGAAGAAACGGAGCGTGTTTTGTGTCCAAAACCAGGAAATTAGTGGGTTTTGCAGTTTTCTTCCAGACTTGCTTTCTACTGTTAAAATTCAATATTTTTCTTTGAAATTTTTACAGTAGGTGTCGAACTTACCTAGGTTCGGTCATTTAAAGTTTCGTCAAAATCGGACTTCATATGATGAGGTTTCGGAGGCCGTAAGTGCGGCAAAATCAGAAACTTAACCAAAAGTCAAATGTTGACTTGGTCAACATTCCACTTTCCACACCATTATGTTCATGTGCTTTTGCACATGATCTCACCCCAACCAAAGGACTATATAAGGGGGCAAGCCTCCCTCATTGTACACGGTTCCAGAATTTGGGAGGAGCTCTGCTCCAGATTTTCTACAGAGAGAATCTAGAGAGAAAGTTCTAGAGAGGTTAACTTGAGGTTGATCGCCCTCCCGAACACCTTGGCGGTGCCCATTTCGGTGCTAGATGTCTCGAAAAGCGTGAAATAAGTAAAACTCCTTTCCTTTCTTCTCTTTTCCCCTTATTTTGCTATATTTGTTATGTGGGATGGATGCATGTCGTTTGGCGTGGATGAAAAAGGGTCTGAGACCCCGTGGATGATGTATGGAAGGGTGGTTGTGAGTGAAAAATGAGTAGAGGGATGTAGCCCTCGGTCTTGGGTGTCAAAATCCTGGATTTAGACTCACTATGTGAATGGTGTGGATGGAAAAAGTATCGGAGACCCCTATTTGATGATGTTTGGACTTCATGTGGACCCTCGAGGAGCCTAGATTAGGTCCCGAGTGTGTCGGATCATCACCTTGGGGTGTTGAAAGGTTTGTTTGAGTGTCGTGTAAGGCGATGGACACATCCATTGGCCTGGAAACGTTCCCTAACGGGACAATGTGTTACCGGATTTGGTTCACGGGTGCGAGGCCCAAGTATTTCAGTTAATCAAGCAAGGCTTAGGTTAACCTGTGGTTAGAAAACCTAATCAGGGTTAAAAGTATAATATGTGGTTCCTCTTTGACTAGTCAGGAGAGACGGTGTCCAGTAAGGCTCGAGGTCCTCTGTGACTGATAGTCAGGAGATGTCGGTCTGTTTGTCTAGGTCGTCTGTGGTGCCTCTTGGACTAAGTCAGGAGTGGCGGTGTCCTGCATGACCCGTGGTTCCTCCGTTACTGATAGTCAAGAGATATCGGAATCTTAGGAAGTTTAAAGTGGCTGAACATTAGATAGTGTATAGTCCGGGGTTCCGCTTTGGTTGGGTCAGAAGATGTTGGCACCGTATCTATCGGGATCCCTTCTTGGTAGAATGTCAGGAGATGTCGGCATTGGTAAAGATGTCAGGGTTCCTCCATATACTAGCCAGAAGATGACGGTAGGCAGGTTGGTCGGGGTTCCTTCTTGACTGATACCCAGGGCGATAGTGGCGAATACACGGTAGATGCTGTCAGTCAGTTGAATGAAGAAGTATGTCATTATTGGTGAATGTCCAGGTTGTGTGTGTAATCTTCGGATACGAAGTTGTCTAGGTCGGTGTACTCAGGGTTGGTGTATTTGTTTGAGTCTGTGTGCTAAGGGTTCTATATGGAATCGTAGGATTCCAAGATGTTTGGGTTGGTACACCAAAGGTTTGGTCGTGTTCGGATGAAAGCCGGAACAGTGTGTGTGAGTCTAAATAGCTCCAGGTATGGTTATGATTTAGAGACTATAAGATAACTTTTATAGGTTGTGGCTAGTTAATAGTCTCAGGGCTCGAAATGAAACATGATTAATGATTGAAATGATAACTTGGTAATATGAATTCATTTCATAACTGAATCCCATAAATTGGAAAGTAATGTGAGGTCGGGAACCTCGGTTAGGGTGACATAACCCTAAGTGACCTTTGGTCAGAGTTTATTATAGATTGTTATATTCTACTAAAACATGTAAAATGAACTGTTTATTATATAATTAGTGATGCGTGTTATTATGTGGAAAATAGTCTAGATAGACTCTGGCTTTACTGAGCTTCATAGCTCACTGACGTTTTATGCCAGCAGATTTCGGTGCTGACTAGTAAATGAAAGATCCAACTAGACATTTTGGAAGATTGTACAGACTGAACCCGTTGTGATAAAGGTACCTACTTTTGTAAAGCAAACTTGATGTAAATAATACAGGTATTTGGTTTGTATGATGGCTATTGTGATGACAGGTGTTTATTGCTTTTTAGAAGCATCTGATAAATGTTTTAAATTTTCTGCATTTTCGATGGTAAAGTCTTCCGCTTGCGTGTTTATGACGAACAGGTGCGCATCTCGGAACTTGATTCCCTAGGCACGAGTTCGGGGCATAACAATTGGTATCAGAGCCCAAGCCCAGAGCAATAACCATCATAACAAACCATACTTGTTCATAAAATACCATAGAAAATGATTCCTAGTTGCATAGTTAGAGTTATTGATGTACATGTCATATTTCAGAATCAGTTAGTGATTTGGAAATTATGTGCATGTGCAGGGATGCCGCTTATGCATCGGACTGCTACTAAGCAAGATTGCTCGCACTACCATAAGATGGCAGCAATATTGAGGCGCCATTATCCAGCGTGGCTGGGTATGGACCAACAAATTATGGAGGCCATTCGGCCTAAGGCTATTCCATTAAATTCGGACGAAATGACTGGTTGCCACCCTCACCTCTGATGAAGATCGTGTTACCGATGAGCGTGCGTCGTGAGATTTTGTGGCAGACCCGGAGGATGATAGCCGAGGAGATGAAAGAGCACTAGTTAGCGAGTCAGACGGCGGGCCCCAGCGTAGAGGTTGGGGCATCCCAGGAGTTTGCTGAAAGTAGTCCTTCTACCTTGACAGAGGTTTAGATGCAGGAGTAGGGAGTCATAAGGGGAGACTGTAGCGCATCTGTATCATTTTGGAGTGTAATAGATGTCCTAGGCGGTCCTCTTATCATTTGACTCAGTTTTTTTTGGTGTATATGCCTGTACAGCATGTGTAATGTTTTGTATACTTTGATGTAGTATGTTTATGTACATGATATTAAAGATGAAATGAATGAAATAACTTTTTGTCACTGAGCTCTATGTATTTCAAGTTCATTTATTTCGTTATTAATAAACGTTTATTATTATAATTATAGGAAAATCATGCCACCTCGACGAGCACCCGAGAATACCTTGGCTGGGGCATTCGAGGCTATTACTGGACCACAGTGGAGAGAACGATTCCGGAAAGTCAGAGGCCAGTGAATTAGGCGAAGTTCACAGAACTGTTCTATGAACGCTCCTTTTCGGCGTCAATAAAGGAGATGGAGTTTCTACAACTAACCCAAGGAAATATGTCGGTTAGTGAGTATAAGTAGAAGTTCAACCATCTCTCGAGGTTCGCTGCGTGATTTGTCGAGGATGAGCAGTGGAGGGTTGAGAAATTTGAAGAAGGATTGAAGCCAGTTATCATAGGGAAGTTGGCAGCTCAGCGATTTACCTCCTTCTCAAAGATATTGGACAGAGTAGAGCGAGTGCATGAAGAATTGGCACAGTCTAGTGCTGGCAAAGGCAAAGGGCCAGTTGGGAAGCCCTGGATAAAGAAGAAAAACAAGCAGTTTGCTAGGAAAAAAAAGTTCGAGGACATGAAAGGCCAAGGGTCTACAAGAAGATTGGGGCTTAAGTGTGAGAAATGTGGTCAGGGCCATTTGACCAAGGACTGTAGAGTGAAGGTTTGCTTCCAGTGCGAAAAGCCTGGACATTTTAAGAAGGATTGTCCTAAGGCTCAACCATTAGCATTGGAAGGCGGCAAGGGTCAAGTTTTTAAAATCACTCTGGAGGAAGCATCGTAGGTCGAAGGTGTCATTGAAAGTAAAATTTTAATATTTCAAGCACCTGCTTATGCTTTGATTGATACTGGTGCTACACATTCGTTCATCTCTTCACACTTTGCTAAGAATATAGCATATAAGCCTGATATATTTGCACACGTAATGTCTATTTCTACACCGTCAGGGAAAGTACTTCGTACAAAAATGATTTTTGATAGGTGTCCCATACTTGTCAATAGCGTACGAATGTTAGTGGATTTGATCATGTTTGACATGAAGGACTATGATATTCTCCTTCGAATGGATTGGTTGGCCAACTACCATGCAGTGGTAGATTGTAATGCCAAGAAGGTGATCTTTCAAATTCCGAACATTCCAAAGTTCGAAATGCAGGGAATTGTTCGAGGTCAAGCACCCAAGCTAATATCAGCAATTAAAGCATGTCACCTTCTAGATAAGGGGTGTACTCGGTATTTAGTAGCAGTGGTGGTCGATAAAGATGAAGATGACACTTTAGGGAATACCCCGGTGGTCAAAGAGTTTCGAGATGTGTTTCCTGATGAATTACTAGGACTCCCTCCTACTGGAGAAATCGATTTTACAATCGATGTTACTCCGGTTGTAGACTCGATATCTAAAACATTGTATTGGATGGCTCCAGCTGAGTTGCAAGAACTAAAGATTCAGTTGCAAGAACTATTAGATAAGGGTTTGATCTGCCCCTAGTGTTTCACCGTAGGGAGCACCGGTGTTATTTTTCCGAAAGAAATATGAGAGTCTGCATCTATATAGACTATCATCTGCTGAATCAAGTGACGATCAAGAATAAGTATCCTCTCTCCAGGATCGATGATCTATTTGATCAGTTGGAAGGCACCCAAGTGTTTTCAAAGATTGATTTACGGTCCGGCTATCACCAATTGAGGGTCAAAGAAGAAGATATTCGGAAAGACAACATTTCGAACTTGGTATGGTCACTACAAGTTCCTAGTGATGCCTTTTGGACTGACAAATGCACTTGCGGCCTTTATGGAGTTGATGAATTGTCTTTTCAGGCAGTACTTGGATCAGTTTATTGTGGTATTTATTGATGATATCTTGGTGTATTTAGCTAGTCATGAAAAGCATGCGGAGCACTTGAGGATTACGCTACAGACATTAAGAGATAATCAGCTGTATGCTAAGTTCTCCAAATGCGAGTTTTGGATGGAAGAGGTAGCCTTCCTTGGGCATATTGTGTCATGGAATGGAATATCTGTTGATCCCTCCAACATTCAGGTGGTAACTGATTGGGCAAGGTCATCCATTATTACTGAAGTTCGAAGTTTTCTGGGATTGGCTGGGTATTACCGCAGGTTTGTGGAAGGTTTCTCGAAGATAGCAGCTCAATTAACAGAGTTGACTAAGAAAGATGTGAAGTTCGAATGAATGGCATCTCGAGAGCGAAGCTTTCAAGACTTAAAGAAGAGATTAACAACCGCTCCAGTATTGGCAACTCCTTTAGGATCTGGAGGATTTGAGGTGTATTGTGATGCTTCCGGCAAGGGACTCGACTGTGTTTTAATGCAAAACAAAAAGGTCATTGCTTATGGTTCGAGGAAATTCAAGATTCACGATCGGAATTATCCCACGCATGACCTAGAATTGGCAACCGTAGTGTTTTCATTGAAAATCAGGAGACATTATCTTTACAGAGAGAAGCTGGTGATCTACGGTGATCACAGGACTTTAAGATATCTATTCTCCTAGAAAGAACTTAATATGCGACAACAAAGATAGATGGAATTCTTGAAGGATTATGACTATGTAATCCAGTATCATCCTGGTAAGGGTAACGTGGTTGCTGATGCCCTGAGTAGAAAGACGGTCGGATCTGTGGCATACATGAGGACAGAGCGATGGAAGATGATCGAAGAATTCAAGAGTTGGAATCTGAGTCTAGAATATCAGAGTAAGAGTGCCAAGTTGGCCAATATTCAGGCTAAGCCAGTGTTATTACAGAAGATTCAAGAGGCACAGTTGGAAGATAAGGAGATCAAAGTTATCAGAGATAAGATTCTTCAAGGAAAAATGGTTGATTTTGAAGAATCTGAAGATGAAATACTTCGATTCAAAGGTCGAATCTGTATGCCTAGAAAACCTGAGTTGAAGAATGAACTGCTCAATGAGGCACATCGATCTCGTTTTGCAGTGCACCCTGGAAGCACGAAGATATATTAGGATGTGAAAAATAACTACTGGTGGAACGGCATAAAAAGAGAAATTGCAGAGTATGTATCTCGATGCCTGGTTTGCTATCAAGTCAAAGCAGAACATCAGAAACCATCTGGATTATTGAATTCACTGCCTATTCCCGAGTGGAAATGGGAGCATATTTCGATGGATTTCGTAGTGGGGTTACCAAAAACAAGGAGTGGACACGACGCCGTTTGGGTGATAGTTGATCGATTGACAAAGTCGGCCCACTTTCTCGCTATCAAGGATACCATAACCCTGAAAATGTATCAAAGTTATACATCAAGGAGATTGTGAAGCTGTATGGTGTGCCAGTATCTATTGTGTCAGATCGCGATCCGTGATTTACTTCCCGATTTTGGAGGAGCTTGCAGGAAGCTTTGGGTACGCAGCTAAACATAAGTACGGCTTATCATTCGCAAACCGATGGATAGTCTGAGCGCACAATACAAACTTTCTTCATATGATACGCACTTGCAATTTGGACTTTCAGGGAGACTAAGATGATCACTTACCATTGATTGAGTTTGCATATAATAATAGTTATCAGGCAAGTATACAAATGGCTCCTTATGAAGCCTTATACGGCAGGAGTTGTCGGTCACCAGTATGTTGGACTGAAGTAGGGGAACATAAACTACTGGGACCTAAGTTGGTGCAAGAAACAACAAAGAAGATTGAGTTGATTCGATCGAGATTATTATCTGCACAAAGTTGACAGAAAAAGCTATGTAGATGGAAAGCGTTGAGACTTAGAGTTTCAAGTCAGCGACCATGTCTTCTTGAAAATCTCTCTATCAAAAGGTATTGTACGATTCGGAAAGAGGGGAAAGTTAAGTCCGCGATTCATTTGACCTTTTGAGATTTTGGCTAAAGTAGGAGGCATAGCCTACCGTCTTGGCGTTACCACCAGAACTGGAGAGAGTTCACAATGTATTTCACATATCCATGCTGAGAAAATATATACCTGATCCCTCGCACGTGATACAATATGAACCAATTCAAGTCAAAGAAGACTTAACTTTTAAAAAAAGGCCATTGATAATTTTGTACCACAAGGAATAGGTGTTACGAAACAAAACGATTATGCTGGTTAAAGTTTTATGGGAGCACCATGGCACAGAGAGAAGCCACATGGGAACTTAAAGATGTCATTAGAAGCAATCATCCTCAGTTATTTGATGACTAGTGTATATGTAAATTTCGAGGACGAAATTTTTGTAAGAGGGGAGATTGTAATGACCCGGAATTTTAATATAATAAAATTATGCATTTATGGGTCCTTAATTGAGGTTAATTAGTTAATTGTTTGTTAAATTGTTCAAAAGTGGGTTTTGTTCAAGATTGGATTGTACGAGGAAACTTCAGTGTTTTTACTCGAAAATCGTAAACAATGTACAGGTCAACTATCTGGACGATCACTCGTCGTTCCAGTTCCGTCGCGTACTAATTTGCGAGACCGCGGGGGTCTTAAATGTAAGAAAATCGAGAAAACCAGGAAATTCCAGATTTTCGGGAATTTAGCTGGGATTCCATATTTATCGGGGATTCTAATAAAAATTCATGCTGCTGGTACAGCAACGTGCCGGTCAGCCTTAAGGACGACCGACTTTCGTTTCGTCAAAAATTTATTGTTCCATATGAAAAAACGGCAGCGTGTTTTGTGTCCAAAACCAGGAAATTAGTGGTTTTGCAGTTTTCTTCCAGACTTGTTTTTTACTGTCAAAACTCAGTATTTTTTTCTGAAATTTTTACAGTAGGTGTCGAACTACCCCAGGTTCGGTCATCTAAAGTTTCGTCAAAATCGGACTTCGTATGATGAGGTTTCGGAGGCCATAAGTGCGGCAAAATAGGAAACTTGACCAAAAGTCAAATGTTGACTTGGTCAACATTCCACTTTCCACACCATTATGGTCATGTGCTTTTGCACATGATCTCACCCTAACCAAGGGTCTATATAAGGGGGCAAGCCTCCCTCATTGTACATGGTTCCAGAATTTGGGAGAGCTCTGCTCCAGATATTCTAGAGAGAGAAAGTTCTAGAGAGAGAGAAGAAAGGGAAGGAAAAAAGAGAGGTTACCTTGAGGTTGATCGCCCTCCCGAATGCGTTAGTGGTGCCCGTTTCGGCGCTAGACGTCTTGAAAAGCATGAAATAAGTAAAACCCCTTTCCTTTCTTCTCTTTTTCCCCTTATTTTGCTATATGTGTTATGTGGGATGGATGCATGTCGTTTGGCATGGATGAAAAAGGGTTTGAGACCCCATGGATGCTGTATGAAATGGTGGTTGTGCGTGGAAAATGAGTGGAGGAGGGTAGCCCTCGGTCTCGGGTGTCAAAACCCTGGATTTAGACTCACTGTGGAATGGCGTGGATGGAAAAAGGGTCAGAGACCCCTATGTGATGATGTTTGGACTTCATGTGGACCCTCGGGGAGCCTGGATTAAGTCCCGGGTGTGTTGGATCGTCACCCTGGGGTGTCGAAAGGTTTGTTTTAGTGTCATGTAAGGCGATGGACACATCCATTGGCCTGAACATCAGATAATGTATAGTCCGGGGTTCCTCTCTAGTTGGGTCAGAAGATGTCGGCACCGTGCCTATCGAGGTCCCTTCTTGGTAGAACGTCAGGAGATGTTGGCATTGGTAAAGATGTCGAGATTCCTCTATAGACTAGCCAGAAGATGACGGGTAGGCAGGTTGGTCTGGGTTCCTTCTTGACTGATACTCAGGGCGATGGTGGCGAATAAACGGTAGATGTTGTCAGTCAGTTGAATGGAGAAATGTCATTATTGGGTGAATGCCCAGGTTTTGTGTGTAATCTTCGGATACGAAGTTATCTGGGTTGGCGTACTCAGGATTGGTGTATTTGTCTGAGTCAGTGTACTAAGGGTTCTGTATGAAATCGTCGGATTCCAGGATGTTTAGGTTAGTACACCCAAGGTTTGGTCGTGTTCAGGTGAAAGCTGGAACAATGTGTGAGTCTAAATAGCTCCAGGTGTGTGAGTTTAAATAGCTCCAGGTATGGTTATGATTTAGAGACTATAAGATAACTTTTATAGGTTATGGCCAGTTAATAGTCTCACGGCTCGAAATGAAACATGATTGATGATTGAAATGATAACTTGGTAATATGAATACATTTCATAACTGAACCCCATAAATTGGAAAGTAATGTGAGGTATGGGAACATCGGTTAGGGTGACATAACCCTAAGTGACCTTAGGTCACAGTTTATTATATATTGTTATATTCTACTATAACATGTAAAATGAACTGTTTATTATATCATTATTAATGCGTGTTATTATGTGGAAAATAGTTTAGATAGACTGTGGTTTTATTAAGCTTCATAGCTCACTGACGTTTTATGCCAGCAGATTTCGGAGCTGCTGACCAGTAAGTGAAAGGTCTAACTGGACATTTTGGAAGATTGTACAGACTGTACCCGGCGTGATAAAGGCACCTACTTTTGTAAAGCAGACTTAATGTAAATAATGCAGGTTTTTGGTTTGTATGATGGCTATTGTGATGACAGTTGTTTATTGCTTTTTGGAAGCATCTGATAATTGTTTTAAATTTTCCGTATTTTCATGGGTAAAGTCTTCCGCTTGCGTGTTTATGACGAACGGGCGCGCGTCTTGGAATTTGATTCCCTAGGTGCGGGTTCGGGGCGTCACATAAGCCTCACAAGAAAGCTTAATGCTCTCTCATTTAAAAAAATAAATAAAATATAACAAAAATTATAAAAAGATTCAAAAAGTTAATGAAAAATGATTAAATATATATATATATATATAGAGAGAGAGAGAAAGAAAAAAAAAAGAGGTACATTTATTTATGTGTATATGTACTTATATTTGTGTATATTGTGTGTTCATGTGGTGGTGTGGGCGCACGTAAATTATTTAACTATAAAAAAATACAGATAGAAAATGCTAACAAATGTTGAAATTTAGATTTACTTTTTCATTCATATACATATTGAAGATGATGTTCAATCATCAATTCATGTGGTGGATTTATAATTTTAGTAACAAATTACAAATAAGTAATGAACTAAATTGTAGGACATTAGCTCTAAATTAGACTCAAAGGGTTTTATAAGTGTAAACAAGTTAAACATAATAAATTAAGTGTTAGTTGAAACCACTATCACCATCATCATTTTCAATGGCTGAAAGAAATAAAGTATTATTTGTTATTAGTTGAAACAAATAATCAATTAAAAAAACAATGACATTTATGTCACGACCCGCAATTTTAAAATAAAATTTGGGATCATGACGGTCATTAATTAGGGTGATTAATGATTAGTATTAAAATTTGGGATCATGACGGCCATTACTAGAAAATCCTCTTTTATTCTACTCTTCTTCTTCTCTTTTGGATTTTGAGGTGGCGGAAGTATGAATGCATAATTATTGGAGTTTGGGCTTGCTGCTATAGATAATGATAGATGTCTTTATGAATGTTATCAAGGATGATTGTTTATACTATGTTCATAATTCATGCTTTAGCTTGGGGTTGAATTTTAGACTTAAAATAATAGGTTTTCCATTTCGTTCAATGTTGGACTAAGGTTGAGGTTCTTAAGCCAATTGAAATACATTCAATACCCCTTTTTGGACCTAATTACAGCCAGAAAGTGAACTCTTATTCGCTGGTTTCAAATGGTTAAGTATTTTTCTCGATTTACGTGAAGACTTTGCAAAATTAAACAAACCCTATATTGAACTCAGAATTGGACGAAATTTTATATTTGAACTATTAGTACATCTAGAATCTGGGAAAAATAGGCATTCTATAATATGCAAGGTTCTGAATGTTGATATCGCTCGACACGTCGAGCCGCGGAAAAAAGTTATATTGGAGACATATCGGAAGATATATCGTTTATCTGTGATTTTTGGAAAAATAGCAAAAAAAATGGGGCAAACATGGAATTTTGCAGTGTAACTTTAAGAAATGTTAATACACCTTTTAGAATAAAAATATTTTAAAAAAAACAATAATGCAAAGAGATGAAGAGAGCAAAGATGTGCACTGACGAATGACGATAATGGATGATTGATTCATGTTTCATGCATCTAAATCTGAAATAAGTTATATTTTCAAATATTTCTAAACATTGTACCAATACAACTCATGATTAAAAATATTTTATATTTTTTAATAGATTAATAAGTTTTTTTACTTTTAAGGTTATTAAATAATATATTTAAGTAAGATTTAGTAATTATATATATATATATATATATATATATATTTAGTTAAATATGTTATATTATTTGGTCGATGTTATTAAGTACATTATTTAGAATTATTAGCTATTAATAATAAAAATAGAACATTAATAAATTTAATTACTAAATGAAATATTCATGATTTCATGCATAATCCTTAAAATTAAAAAAAATGCCTTAGTAGGTCTTTTTTAATGAGATTATGAGAGTGACCTTAACATAAGGTCTTTTTTAATGAGATTATGAGAGTGACTCTAGCATTACCTTTATTAGGTTAAAACTTAAAAACAATAAAAGAAGTATGTTTAATGATATGAGAGGGACCCTAGCATACCCTTGTTAGGGTTACTTAAAAGTTAAAACATATGTTTAATGATATAGGAGTGACCCTAGCATACCCTTGTTAGGGTTAGTTGAAACATAACCCTTATGCCTCATTCACAAGACTCAAAGTGAAATTAGCATCACCCATTTTAGGGTTTAAACCACTTAAAAGCCCAAGCCTCTTTCTTTCCCGAATCATTCGATCAGTTCATAGCAAACAAAAAAGAAAAACAGAGAGCAGAGCTCGGAAAGGATGATGGGAGGAGAAGGATGACTCGACCTTGGCAGACTTGGCTGTGCATGTGGCTTTGCAATCGGTAAAGGGCCAAATGCTAGAACCCTTGTCGAATGGAGATGGCGACAATGCTTCTTCAATTCTTCCTTCTTCCTTCTTCTTTCAATTCGTGATTTTCTTTTTTTTTAGATGAGGACTACGCAACTGCAAAAAAAATTTGCTTAACAGTGTATCTATACATCGGTGGTGACCGATATCGAAAAATATCGGCGATATATCACTGATATTATCGAAATTCCTAACCTTGGTAATATGAACTCAGAATCTCATACATGGAGTTCAAACTTGAGCCCTAATTTGCTGGACAGTCATACTTCCTCTCATTAGAAAAATCTGAATTTAATATATAGTAAAATTTAAAATAGACTGAATTTGAGGAATGTAGCAAGAAACGAGGACCAAGTTGAGGTCTGGATGACCGTACTATGCCCCTTGCAAGCTTTCTGTTTTTATCATAGTTACCAGAGCGAGAAACGAAAATGAGAAGCAAGGCAAAAGCGAAAAACGGGAAGAGCGGCTCATAAAAAACCTTAGAAAATGGGAAGCGAAAAATGAGATATAGGTGCCTCATTCCCATTATGTTATTAAGTGTAGCTATCCTTTGATTTTATCTTACATGAGATTTTTGTGGAAAAGTACGTGCCTTAGGTTCCAAACCGACGATACTTACTTAGAGTCTACACCATAGGCTACTGATTATGGTTTATCTCATCACTTCACACATACAGCTCCCTTTGACTACTAAATAGGACGTGAAGGAAGTGAGCTTCCTAGGAAGCGAGTCTGTCCAAGAAAGCGAGTCTTGGAAACGAGCTTCCTGGAAAGCGAACTTCTCACCTTTTACATAGCTTCCCTGCAAGCTGCAACTATGGTTTTTCTACATAAAATTTGCAATGCAATCCATAAAGCAATTGATACAAACCATGATTTAAACCGCAGTTTTGTCTCGATTTCTATATAGAAAACAGTTACCACTTGGGTCCTTCACTATTATCTTTCCTTTTAGTTATGTTTGCAAGCGTTTCATATCGATGATTGGTTTAGACTTGCGCTTTCTAATGCTCCATCCCTGCAAGAGCTAAAATTGCTTAGGCAGTCCAAAAAAAGAAAAAAACCAAAAAAATACAAAAAATCAAAAAGATTTGTTCGAGTTTGAGTTGAGTTAACATGCTTGTTGGAATGATGTGTGGCTTGATCACATAAAGATGGGTACTTACGCAGCTCTTTTGATTTCAGTTCCATTAATTTAGGATTTTTCTCAATATCTCATTGAATGTCCCGACCTTTTTATGAACGATGTGGCAAAGAACCTAAAATCTGATGATTTTGTTGTTATTTGAGCAAGATAATATGTTTAGCATGATTCTATTTTAGCATGATAATAATAGAAAGTTTCCATATCGGTTTCCTTATGTTTGATTTAGAATTAGGGAGTAGGAAACGATCATTGGATAATTAGGGGTGCCTAACACCTTCCCCTAATTTAATTGAATCTCTTATCTAGATCTCTAGTTCTTAGACATGCCTTATCCTTTCTTTTAAAAATTTCTATTTCCCCCTAAAATTAGAAGTGGTGACTGTTGTTTTAGTGGTTTAACATGATTCCTTATTGGGATTTCTTAATTTGGAATGGTGCCAAATTATGGGTACACATCTACATTGGAACTTCAATTTGAAATTTGTGAGCTTGCTAAGCACCATCGTACTTCTTTTTCTCCTAGTATTAATAAAAACTCTGCTTTGTTGGAAATTATTCATACTAATGTCTGGGGACCATCTCCTGTTACCTCTATCTTTGGTTATCGCTATTTTGTGAGTTTGGGGACCGAAGTTTACACAAACACTCAAGTTTAAAGCCTTGTCGATGAGAGTTTAAAGATACTAGAATAAAACTTTTATGAAATAGAAATATCAAAAGTGCCTTAAGTTGTAAATTACAGTAATATAATAACCTATCGTTATATATCAGTACACAAATTCAATAGCTACAAGTTGATAGAAACTAGCTAACTGCAAAAAATCACCAAGGTCTATCAAATGATTTTACCAAGAAATGAGCCATATTTTACAAAAGAAATAACATCTGAAAAGAAAATACAAGGGATTGGAGTCGTTATAGAGGTTGGTTCTGAGAATAATAGTGAAAATTTCAATAGCTACTTTTAACTTTTATCCGTTATAAGTTACATACAAAACTATATTATATACAGTAAAGAAAATTAACAAAGTCTGTTCACTAGGAAAGAGAGAGAAGTGTACAAATGACTATAATTAGCACTTCAATTAAAATTTCTAGATAAAGCTACTACATCAAACAAAGTTGTCAACCATAAGGATTCCCTAAATGATTTTCAAAGAATGGAAATTCAGTCTCAATTGTTAATCAGTAGATCTGTAGATGCCCTGAGGTCCAGAACAAACAGCTGATCCAAGGAGGCAATATTATGTATCTAAGAGGAATTCACAGTTTAGGAAAAATCAAAATCAAAAGAACTCACTCCTCAACTCCAGGACGTAAAGGTAAACTTTTTGTCATCACCAACTCTTCCAATGCATTCCTCTGCCAATAAACTAACAATTGCATAAATAGTTTTCTTTTCCCCTCTTAGTTGTACATTTTTTTTTCTTTATATAATGTTAACTGTTATGGAAAACAACATAAGCAGTTTTAGGACTGTTTGCAGTAAGAACGCTGTGTACATTAAGCATCATAAGAAAGAATTGGTACAATTGCATAAGTACAACAGAAGTTAAATATGAGATTGTTGGTAAGCCCGAAGGAAGCATATAAACCAATATAAGATACCGAAAGTTACTCAAGACTCTACTAGAATAAGCAAACTAATCTCCCGTACACAGCGTAATATTTGTTTCCAAAAGAAAGACTGTAAACTCATTATCATATGAAAATATGCAAGGGAAACCAGTAAATCTAATCTCCCGGCACCCTATCTTCCAATGAGCATAACCTTGCACATGGTTATTAGAATTGCTATTATAATATATCGTTTTTTTGTTTAATCGATAATCCAGGTAAATTTATTAATAAAAAAGGAGAGAACTACAAAAGCTATTATTATATATCGTTGGTAAACTAATGAAGGGATCATCGCAAAAAAAATGTTTCGAGGGTCAAATTAAATTAGTCAAAATTTGCTATTTTAGTAATTTTCAATTTTTTTATGTTTCAGATTCTGAGTGTCCAATTTGGTTGGGAACTCTTCCTTAAGAGTTATTTAAGTGTTTTAGTAAGGTTCTAGTTTTTCTATTTTTGGAAAGTTTACTATTTTGGGTAAGTTAGATTTTAGAAAGGGAGTTGAGTTCAATTAAGAATCTGGAGCTTTACTTAAATTTTAAACTAAGCTTGTAAGGAATTTCTTCAATTTATGATCAATTAAATTTTGTTTCTATATTTTAGAGAATTCTTTCTCTAGTTTTCCTTCTGGATTCAAGATTTTTACTCTTAAGGAAGAAAACAATAATCTACTCCTTTTTACATGCTTCGGGTTCGCGTCACTTGGTATCAAAGTGAGGTTTTTTCTCGGTTCAATGTCTTCTACCGATGGATTGGGGAACAACAATTCTTCATGCAGTCTATAAGGAATGAAGCCATGACAATGGCAGCCTTCGAAAGGCTTTCAGCAAAATCAATGAAGGAGATGCAAACTATGATTGCTTGGCTGACTGACGCCTTAGAGCTTAATCCGATCCATGATAACAAGCAATGTGTGATCAACGAAGGGGCTCACGGTCAAATGACTCGTAGACCACCACCATACAAAGGTGAATCTATCGATGATGAGGTGGACAATATAATCCTCCAACATGGACAACAAGGTGCAGCTAGGCAAGGTTGGAACTACCAACTCAAGATAAATCTTCCCAATTTCCATGACCAACTTCACATCAAGGACTTACTCGACTGGATTTTTAAAGTAGAGAGGTTCTTTAATTACATCGAGATCCCCGAGGATAAGAAAATAAAGTTGGTGGCATACAAACTTAAAGGAAGGGCTTCGGCTTGGTAGAAGCAACTCCGGCTTTCACAAACGTGACAGATGAAGGCACCAAAATGAACCTGACTAGAATGAGGCAATTAATTCGAGCACAATTCTTACTAGTAGACTATAATCAGGTGTTATCCAACAATATCAGAAGTTCAGAACTGATGTAAGCACCCCATTTTTGCACCCCTATAGGGCCTAATTTGAGACCAACACCTCAATGTTTGGGTCTAAATTAATGGTCAACAAATCTTAAGAGGGGAATTGCTCTAGAACTCCACACTCATCACTTACCTATGGGAATTGCTCTAATGTTGAGGCCTTTACTATTTTCTTGAAGAACTTGCAAAGAGGATCTTTTCTTTTTCAATCTCTATCTTTATCTGTACCATTGGTAAACTTTCTAATACGAGGACCTAATCCTTCAGACTTGGGTGTTCAAAGATAGAGAATTCTAACCCTCAATATGTTTTCACTTTTAGTTTTATTTTATTCTTTTTCTACCACATTATCTTTTGTATTTTATTTTATGGAAGATTCTATATGAGAAGATGGGGCTTCATGGCCATAGTGTAATGATGCATGTTTTGAATTTAATATGATTGACAGCATGTTTTAACATTTAATTAGAGTTAGGTTTAAGTTGTTATAATTTGGTTTTAACTCAATTTAAAACTAATTTAATTTGATGAAGTTAGACTGATTGAAGTCACTCCAAATTCAATCCCTAAACCTGATTCCATCAAGATTTTGGATTTAGCCAGGTTGATTTTCCATCTGACTGACTTCCCCATTGGTCTACCTTGATTTGCATGCAAACTTCGCGTAGACTAATCGATGACTTAATAAATTCGAATTAAATGAAAATTGACATCTAGAATATTTATAACCTCTAGAATCTGAGAAAAATCCTTAATTTTAATTTTAAAATCAGAATCTTAGACCTATGGTGCAATTTTGAGCCTATCTGGGTTGCCAGACTATCTTCCCGAATTCAAAAAATTCTCAAATTTTTATGTCTTTCTTGGTTTGATTTGGAAAAAGTGGGAAAAATAAAAAAACCAAATTTAGAGTCTGAAAGCCATATTTATGGCCCAATATCAGTTTAGAAAAGTGTAGAACCCCGGAACCCAAGTTTGTTATGCGATGAATAGTTCGGTGAATAGTGCTGTGAATAGTGCTAGTGCGCGAGGCATAAAGAGGCCGGGGCCTCTCATGCATGTTGGTGTGTGTTCAATGATCACCTAGGTGGGTTAAAAACCTATGGGGGCATGAGTCATGAGGTGTGAGTAGGGTGTTGGACCCAAGGTAAGAGAGTGTAAAAGCACTCTAAATGTTCTAAGTGCGAAAAGAAAAGGGATGTCTTAACATACCCTCAACTTGAGGGAACTCTAGTTTTGTCACCACTGATCGGAATCGAGTGATTCTTGAGTCATTAGAAAGATATCGAAACTCTCTTCGATATTGATGTTTAACACTTTTCCAGATTTTTAGTCGAAGTTAGGTCAAATGTTGGTTTTCTGAAGACTGGTCTGCTATAATCCTTCCTAGGAATAGTCAACTTTGGGGCCATTTAGACCATTAATAAGTCAGAATTATGATTTGTACATTAGACACAAATTTGTTCCCCTTTGAATTTCAAGTCCAATGCAAATTGAATCGCCTAAATCCAATAAGTCAGTCAAAAGTTATGGCCAAAACACCAGAGGCAAGCAAAACAGGGGATAATTGGTCCACCGAATATCAAATCTAGTGGACCGACCTTCATTCGGTCGACCAAACATAAATCCGGTCGACCGGTGCTCGTATTTTTTGTATGGGGTTTTTCCAGAACCCCTAAAACTGTCTGGTCGACCGTGTGCAATATCCGGTCGACCGAGTTGGGCCCTTTTGTGCTGTAGCAGACCTTGGGAGATATTTTAAGGGTCATTTGGGGTTTTGGCAACCCCAAGACCTTTATATAAGCTCATTTTCGTGGGCTAAGGATTTCACAAACCCTCTAAGCAAGTTTGGAGAGTTTTTAGAGAGAGAGAAGCTAGGGTTTGAACCTAGATTGAAGGTGAAGCTTGGTTAGCGCTTCCGTAGTTCCATCTTCACTTCCACGAGCTTTCTTAAGCTTGGATTTGATTCCACAAGCTTGCTCAAAGCTTTCTCTCGCTTCCAAGGAGTATTCCAAAGCGAGTAAACCGTAGGAAATCGGTTGTGAAGGTAGATACACTCTACTAGATTTTAATGCCAAAATCCATATTGTGAAACCAAGATTTTGATTTGTGTCCTAATAGTTAATTTGTGATGATTATATGCCTTAAACCAAAGAATAAAAAGGGTAAATAATTCTATATCTATTAGATGTCCTTTATGTTTTGATTCAAAGATGAAAAGCATGATAAAAGACATAAGTTTTGGGGAAAACCAAGAATAAAACCACATGTTTTGATGAAATTGAACGTATGTGACTTATTTGTATATGGGCTATTGCTATGGATGGAATATGTGAAGTCGTGGCTATATGTAAAGTGTTTCCAATTGTCTACCAAGTTTATTCACAATTGCCATATGAACACGCACGTGCATGATTCGAGATTTTGTATATGTATATGTATCCGGAAAAGTATTGTAAAAGCAAGTGAACAAAGTAAGTGGCAATGGGAGAATGATGTAAAAAAATATAATAAAAAATTTGGTTTTTTTGAGGTTTTTCTTCGTCAAGTGTATTTCTGTCTTTTAGGTTTTTGAACTTTTTTAAAGTTTTGTCCAGAAATTGTGAGAGAGGTTTGTTTAGTCATTTGTTCACATATGAGGTCTTATTTCTAATTTTAAGAGGTTTTAGGTGTTTCTTGTAAAATGGGTTAAGTGGTTATAAAGGGTTTCTTGCTCTACAAGAAAGAGGTAATGTGAGATTTCTAAGAGAGAATACTCCCCTCCAGCTAGGGTTTTGAGAGATTGGGAATTTCCTTCGTGAAGCTTGAAGCTCCGAGACGTTCCTACGGCCTTGTCGCTACGTTTCGTGCTCAAGGGTACATTTAACTTTCAAAAGTAATACAGTTTCCAGCAAGGTATTAAAGAGTATCCAAGGCCAGTGTTCATCTGTGGCTTGATCGTATCCTCTACGCAGCATCTTGGCGCGAGAAGAACTCTCTTCCTTTGCTATTTTCAGTTTTTCCAGCAGCTTGTTTAAGGTACTCCCCTTTGTTTTTCCAGATTTTGAAATAGTTTTTATGGATAGTTGAAAGGTTACTTTGAATGTCCAATTCTTGCTTGTTATTCTGCCCTTGATTTACATCAAGTGGTATCAGAGCAAGTTCGCTCCTTGTGGTTGTTTGTCTACTTTATTCCTTTCTTGGGGTGAGAAATTACGCCGGTTATGGCTGCAAGAGGTGCACAAGGGAATTGTGGAACAGGGGGCAGAAATGTAGTAACTTATGAGATGTTTAGGGACATGCAACAACAAATCCATCAGCTCACGCAGATGGTGATGCGTGTAACAGCCGCGGATCAGAATAGTGATAGTGATAGAAATTTTGGTCGTGTTAGGAGGGCAGCAAATGGTGATGATTTAATGAATGAGAGGGAAGATGGTAACTCTAGTGATGAGAGTAGAGCGGAAATTGATAGACCTATAAGACACAACGAAAGACCACAACGATGGAAAGATCACATTGTACGTGCTCTACAAAATGCCAAAGAGTATGGTGTATAAGTTCAAATTTTAGATTTTGATGGTGAAATGGAAGCTGAAGATTTTGTGGACTGGTTGGACAGTTTAAAGAGCTATTTTGATTGAAAAGAAGTCCCGGAAGAAAGAAAGGTAAAACTTGTGGGTGCAAAACTTAGAGGACCATCTTCTACATGGTGGAAGCATTACCAAAATGATCATGAAGTAAGGGGAAAGGGAAAGATAAGAAGATGGGACAAAATGAAGGAGAAGTTGAAGGCTCAATTTCTTCCCCAAGATTATGAGCAAAGCTTATACCAAAAGGTACAAAATTTGCGGCAGTGTGATAAAACTGTTAAGGAATACACTCAAGAATTCCATACAATTTCATTAAGAAATAGCCTTGCCGAGTGTGAAGCCCAAAGGATTAACCGGTATGTGAATGGCCTACGGTTGGCCATACAAGATGAGATAGGGCTGCATCACTTCTTCAAAGTGAGTGATCCCTATCAGCTTGCGCTAAAAGTTGAAGCCAAACTCACTCGTGGTGCTCCTAGAAAGTTGGGGATTGATCGTAGTGGGGGTGCAACATCTAGCCGTGGGGGCAATGCCGACCAAAGAAGACGAGAAACAGCTCGTACCCGTCTTAATAGCCAACCAAATCCTACTAATGGAAGAGGTGGTCAAGGGCGTGACAATTTCCAAGGCCAAGGGACCATCAAGTGTTACATGTGTTCAGAAATTGGACATAGATCAAATAAGTGTCTGAAGAGAAAGGGTGAAGCTCAAGTCAATCTAGCAGAGGATCAAGAAGAGGAACTTGAAGAACATTCTGCAAATAAAGATTATGAAAATCAGTATGAAGAAACTCATGAGTCTAATGATGTGGAAGAAGATCTTGATGCCGACATAGTTGGTGAGACCCTAGTCATCGATCCCTGCTTGCACCACTAGCAAAGTCGAAAGATGATTGGCTGCATAAAAACATCTTTCGTCCTTGCTGTACCGCGGGAGGAAATCTTTGGAACTTGATCATTGATAGTGGGAGTAGTGAAAATTTGGTGGCACAAGAGGTGGTGGACAAGTTACAGCTTAAAACAGTGAAGCATCCACAACCTTATCGCATTCTTTGGTTCAACAAAGGGAATGAGGCTATTGTTTCATATAAATGCCTTGTCAAAATTTTCAATTGGGAATTCATTCAAAGAGTCGGTGTGGTGCGATGTTATCCCAATGGATGCATGTCACATTCTATTGGGTCGTCCATGGCAATATGATCGAAAAACTGAGCATCAAGGTGACAAGAATACCTATTCTTTCTTCTTGAATGGTAAGAAGTTTGTGCTAAAACCAATTAAGGAAGAGGTAATTGTAAAGAGGAAAAGTGGAAGTTCTACATTCTTGAATGTGAATGATTTTGTAGAAGAAACCAAAGAGAGAGGAATAGTATATGTGTTGATCGGGAAGGAGGAAATTATTCCACAACCAATACCTGAAAGGGTAAAGGAGTTATTAGTTGACTTTAAAGATGTCATGCCTGAAGATCTACCCGAAGGGTTACCCTCAATGAGGGAAATTCAACACCACATCGATTTGGTGCCAGGAGCTGTCCTACCAAACCTTCCTCACTATAGAATGAGTCCAAAGGAGCATGAGGAACTCCAGAGACAGGTTTCTGAACTTCTAAAGAAGGGATTTATTCGAGAGAGTTTAAGTCCATGTGATGTACCCGCATTACTCATGCCGAAAAAGGATGGGTCTTGGAGGATGTGTATGGATAGTAGGGCTATAAGCAAGATAACTATCAAGTAAAGGTTTCTGATACAAAGGCTCGATGATATGCTTGACATATTATCTGATTCTCAAGTATTCTCCAAGGTGGATTTGAAGAGTGGGTATCACCAAATAAGAATCCAGGAAGGAGATGAGTGGAAATCAGCTTTCAAAACCAAAGAAGGGCTTTATGAATGGATGGTTATGCCGTTTGGACTCTCCAATGCACCTAGCATTTTCATGAGAGTCATGAACCAAGTTCTCAAGTCATGCATTGGAAAGTTTGTGGTGGTTTACTTCGATGATATATTGATTTACAGCAAGGACTACATGACACATGTTGAACACTTGAAGGCTGTTTTACAACTTTTAAGATAGATTCAGCTTTATGCCAAGCTTAAAACGTGTGCGTTCATGGTTGATAAACTTGAATTTCTGGGATTTGTGGTATGATCTAAAGGTGTGGAGGTTGATCAATCAAAAATCCAAGCTATCACAAGTTAGCCTGCACCGAAGACATTAACTGAGATTAGAAGTTTCCATGGTTTGGCAACATTTTATAGAAGATTTATCAAGAACTTCAATACCATAGTGGTACCTATTACCGAGTGTCTTAAGGGTGAAAGTTATAGCTGGAATCCTCAGGCTGAAAAAAGTTTTCAAGAAGTCAAGAAGAGAATGATGGAAGCACCGATTCTAGCTCTAGCAAATTTTGATAAAGTGTTTGAGGTAGATTGCGATGCATCAAAGGTGGGTATTGGGGCTGTGTTGAGCCAAGAAGGAAGATCAATTGCCTATTTCAATGAGAAACTCAATGGAACACAGCAAAACTATTCCACTTATGACGTAGAGTTCTATGCCATAGTCCAAGCTTTGAAGTTTTGGAGGCATTACTTGATTCAAAGAGAATTCATTTTGCACTCGGATCACGAAGCCTCAAGATTCCTTAATTCCCAAAGGAAACTAAGTAGAAGGCATGTAAAATGGGTGGCATTTTTACAAGAGTATGCCTTCATTTTGCGATACAAGGCTGGTTTGCAAAACAAAGTAGTTGATGCCTTAAGCCGGAGGGTTTATTTGTTGAAAACTATGGCTACACGCATTATTGGGTTGAATGTGATTAAAGAACAATATGAGAATGATCCTTATTTCCAAAATATAGTTGAGAGATGTCAAACTAGGGATTACAAGATAATGGCTGAATTTACTTTCAATGATGGTTATCTATTCAAGGGAACCAAATTGTCCATACCAAATGGCTCATTATGAGAATTCCTAATTTCTAAATTGCATGAAGGTGATTTAGGAGGTCACTTCGGTAGAAGTAAGACCCTCCATTTAGTTGTTGAAAGGTATTTTTGGCCCACTTTGCAACGGGATGTTTATAAACACGTTGACAAGTGTCGTAAATGCCAAGTTTCAAAGGGGCAGCAGCAGAATATCGGGTTATATACCCCATTACCAATCCCTATTGCTCCTTGGGTTGACATTAGCATGAATTTTGTCTTGGGATTACCACAGACAGCAAAAGGTATGGATTCAATATTCGTTGTTGTTGATCGTTTTTCCAAAATAGCACACTTTATTGCATCTAAGAAGACTTTAGATGCTACACTCATGGGAAGTTTGTTCTTTCGAGAAGTGGTAAGGCTCCACGGTGTTCCAAAGACTATCACATCTGATAGAGATACGAAGTTTCTAAGTCATTTTTGGAGGACTCTGTGGAAGTTCTTAGCTACTAGATTACATCACGGTAGTGCTTATCAACCTCAAGAGGATGGGTAAACGGAGGTGGTGAATCGGAGTTTGAGAAACTTGCTGCGTTGTCTTGCAAAGGACAATATCCAACAATGGGATCTGACTTTAGCACAAGCTGAATTTTCTTATATCAGTTCCGTGAATAGGTCCACAGGAAAGAGCTCTTTTGATATTATATATGGACAAAATCCAAATAAGGTTGTTGATCTCTAGGACATAACAGGTCAGCCTCGTGTTAGTGATGAAGCAATTGCATATGCTGAAAATCTTAAAGAAATTCAAGATTAGGTTCGTCAAAAGTTGGTGGTCAATGATATAAGGAGGTGAGTGATCTACATAGGAGGTACAAAGAATATCAAGTTGGAGATTGGGTGATGATATTTCTTTGAAGAGAAAGGTTTCCTACTGGTACTTATCATAAGTTGAAAAGCAAGATAATTGGTCCATGCAAGATAATTCGCAAGTTCGGAGAGAATGTATATGAGGTTGAGCTTCCTCATAACCTCGACATAACTCCTATCTTCAATGTGGCTGATCTTTATAGTTATCATGGTGATATTGAACTTGGCACAAGATCGGTCGAGGGGGTGTTACTTGACCAAATTCCCAATAAGGCAAAAGAGAAGGTTGAAAGGGTAATCCAAGTGCGAGAAATCAGAACTAGGGCTGGTATATATTATCGTTATCTCGTCAAATGGGATGGAAAACCTCATTCAGAGAACTCCTGGATAAGTGAAACTGAGTTTATGGAAATTGATGCTGAAATGTGCCAAGCTTCCAAAACAACACTCACACGGAGGCGAGTTCCTTTTCAGAGGAGAATGATGTAAAAAAAAATTTGGTTTTTTGAGGTTTTTCTTCGTCAAGGGTATTTCTATCTTTTTGGTTTTCGAACTTTTTTAAAGTTTTGCCCAGAAATTGTGAGGGAGGTTTGTTTAGTCATTTGTTCACATATGGGATCTTATTTCTAATTTTAGGGTGTTTCTTGTAAAAGGGGTTAAGTGGTTATAAAGGGTTTCTTGCTCTACAAGAAAGAGGTAATCTGAGATTTCTAAGAGAGAATACTCCCCTCCAGCTCGTGAAGCTTGAAGCTCCGAGACATTCCTACGGCTTTGTCGCTGCGTTTCGCGCGCAATGGTACATTTAACCTTCAAAAGTAATACAGTTTCCAGCAAGGTATTAAAGAGTATTCAAGGCCAGTGTTCATCTGTGGCTTGATCAAATCCTCTATGCAGCATCTTGGCGCAAGAGGAACTCTCTTCCTTCGCTGTTTTCAATTTTTCCAGCAGCTTGTTTAAGGTACTCCCCTTTGTTTTTCCAGATTTTGAAATAGTATTTATGGATAGTTGAAAGGTTACTTTGAATGTTATAAGTTGTTGCGTTGTCATTCCAATCTTGCTTGTTATTTTGCCCTTGATTTACATTAGAGAATGATAATGGTATCTTAACAGTCATTTAAGGCGCTATTATTTGGTCCCAAAAGAAAAAGTGTACTTGGAAGGATGATAATGGTATCTTAACAGTCAGTTAAGGCGCTATCATCTAGGTCCAAAAGAATTATGTGCAAAGATACCAACGGGGAGGTTGGTTAGTGGTGCCTAGTATGCTCAGACCAGGTACGGCTACTAGGCATACCCTGTATGTGATGCTAATGGACTCTACTCCTTGAGGGTAGGCATTAGTAAAGCTCCTATAAAAGTCATGTGCAAAGTAAGTGTAATGATCCAAGTGCAAGTGTAAAAGATATGAAAAGAAGCTATGAGAAAATATTCTCAAAAGATTAAGTGTAAAGAAGTATATGTTCTGAAAAGTAGGCACAGGGTATTTGAAAAGTGGTTTTTTTCGTATTTGATTCCATTTGCATGTGTATCCGATGAAATGTCTATATGAAAGCATGTGATCTTATGACATTATTATCTAGTAGTTTGTATACATTGAGTATTCCATACTCGGTCAAATTGTTACTTCGGCAGGTCCTTTTGATATCTACGATCATCCTCAAGGGCCGTGGGTTGAGGAGGAATATGTTGAGGAGGAGCAGACTCCGGAGGGTCTTCAGGAGCAACAGAGGGCTTTTGCTAGGTGGCCCCATAATGAGTGATGAGAGGGAGAGACGTGTATATATTTTTTGACTAGTGAGAATGTTCACTCTGTACTTTTGGTTTTGGGTATAAACTTGGAATATAAATTAAAGAAAATTTTGGTTCCACTTCCACTATAGTATTGTCTTGTGTGTTTTACAGGATGAGTTGATAATGAAATCACGAGCCGGAAGTATCCCAACTCCTAAGGGGTATTTTGGGTCGCGACAAAGTTGGTATCAGAGCCTAGGCACTAGATTTCCTTGGGCTAGGCTTCCTTTTAGTTGAACTTATTCCTAGTATAGACTAATTAATCAGTCTTAGTCTAACCGGTTGATGTACCAACCGAACCTCGTATCTTAGCTTCGCTAAGAACTTTATGTGTGTATACTTACGAGTATGTGTATAAATACTTCGATGTATATGATACCCTAGAATATGAGCTATCAACTGTGATATGACTTGTTGATACTCTGATTTCCAAGATAGACAAATGTTTTACTATTGCTCTCAGAATATTGATCATGAGATGTGACAACTGAGGTAGAGGTTACCCGACTCACGGGAATGGAAGAGATGCTCCATTGGGTGGTGAGCAGCCCGACTTTATGCAGCTCTTGGTTCTATGACTGAGGTCGTAACACTTCTGACAGCCAGGCAGACTATTCCTGTTCCGGCTGTGCACCCCTACCTCCCCCTGCATACCATACTGCAAGTATTGAGGCGTTCAGGAGATTTCGGCCCCCTACTTTTTATGGTAGTACTGATCCGATGGTCGCTAAGACCTAGATCATGCAGCTGGAGAAGACCTTTAGGGTCTTCACTTACTGACGAGCAGAGAGTCGACTAGGCTTCCTTCGTGATGGAAGGTCAAGCCGAGCACTGGTGGAGGTCTGCACTAAGGCAGAGAGATGTCAACAAGGTAAGGGAACCATGGACCTGGGCAGAGTTCTTGGATGCTTTGTATAGGCAAAACTTCCCCCACCTTCGTCAGGGAGAAGAAAGAGATAGAGTTCATGACTCTGGAACAAGGGGTGTTAGACATGATGCCCAGAAAAGTCATTTAGATTGTAAGATTCTTATTAATTAGATTAATAGAGACATTTTCTTTTTCTATTGTGTATTCATTATGGGTAATTAACCATGATCATGAGATGATTTATAAGATATGAGATATCGAAAAAGGTCTATAGGATATATTGTAGGAAAGCTATGTGATGGGATTATCACAGGCAGATATAGCCTTCCAGTTCCTTATACCTTATATAGTCACAGCTATGGGTGAAGTTGGGCACTTCACTTATATGGCTGCCACAATGCTAAGATGTTCTCAATGGTTGAGGTGTAGTTTTATCTCAAACTATTGTAGTGGAGACTACACATCAGCATTTGGGTGCTTAAATGTACACTGACTGATTGCATGCAATGAGAGACCTCTTGCATAAACTATCAGATAGTTCGCCTCTCATTTACATTGAACAATTTCAATGATCCTTAGATCTAATGAGTTCATTTATAACTGAGCAATAATCTGAATGTTTTGATTCCACCAAAGTACTCTCTACCTTAAGGAATACGATATGATAACAGTTGGATAGTCAGAAAGCTGTTCGAGTCATGATGAATTTCAAACAAGAAATTCATGCTCATTAAATTGATAGATTATCCAAGTTCCGGGTAAGACAGTTGATTAAGCTTAAATCCTGCGCCGGTGATTTTGAAACAAAATAAGTTTAAAATATATTTTTATTAAAATATATTATACTTATAAAAGACTTTTATCAAAATATTTTATATGAGAAAATGTTTCTCGTGACTTAATCAAATGTCTTGAAAACCCGGATGATGTGCAATAGGCTATGAGTTAGATAGTATAAATAATCTCAAAGGCCCATTAGGGATAATGTAATTGGAAGAATCAATTGAATTAAAAAGTTCATGTGACAAGATCTTTAATGGTTAATATTCTTACACTGGGATTCAATTGCAACATGGATATCTCACGTCACTTGCAATTTTGATGTAATTCATATTTAGGGTCAATGGGATAACATTGGGTAAGCTAAGGTTAGAATGTCCCAGAGCAATCTGTGGAGATGCTCACATAAGAAATACTCTCATATAATTGATTAAATGTTAATCAGTTAATTAAATGATTAAATGTTAATCATGAATAAAATAGATTAAATGTTAATCTATGGTTTAAATTAATTGTTAATTTAAATTAAAGGATAATATTTATAATTATTTAATTTTTTTTTTTGATCAATAATAAATTTTATTGAAAGGAAAGCCATAAACAGGAGCAAACAACACAAACAGGGAGTTTACAAGAAAATAAACTCAACAAAAAGAAGCCCAGAGAAGATTATGCTCCTGGCCTACCACACTCCCTATGGAACATTAACTCATAACCTGCCACAGCACATCCCTATCCTTGAAGAGCCCTGCCCAGTCCAAAACTAGCGAGCGCACCCTGGCACATATCCGAGTAGTTTGCACCGCAACTTCCTCGAACACTCGGCGGTTCCTCTCCCCCCACACCATCCATGCTATAGCGCCCGGCAACACAGCCCAAATAGCCGCCAACACCTCATTCTCGCTGGCCCTCCCCCAACTAGCTAAGAAGCTATAAAAGGATGCCGGAAGCACCCACTGCACTCCCAGTCGCGTAAGAAAAAACCCCCAAATGCCAACCACCATAGGACAATGGAGAAGCAAGTGGTCCACTGACTCCTCCGCTTGCAGACAAAGGAAGCATCTATTAGCCAAACTCCACCCTCGATGTTGTAGGTTGTCACAGGTGAGAATCTTGCCCAACGCGGCATTCCAAAGAAAGAACGATACTTTGGACGGAAACCCTGAGTTCCAAATTACTTTATACGGGAATGATCCCAAGGGGGTAGGCCCCAAAGCCTGAGCCAAAGCTTTAACTGAAAAGTGACCATTCTTGCTACCTGCCCAAATCCTACGGTCCCTTATATCCTCCCGCGGATAGATATGGCTAATCCGCGCCAACAGCTGCGCCGCCTCCTCTACTTCCCAATCATTCAAATCCCGTCTCAAAGCCGGACACCACGCCACACCATCTCCCCTTCTATCCAAATAATCTCCAACCAGAGCGTTGCTATCTATGGCTAACCTGAACATGTTTCCAAAATCATCCTGGAGTCTGGAATCTCCACACCAAATGTCTTTCCAAAATCGAACCTCTGATCCCCGACCCACTACGAACCGAAATTTTGGAACTACTATATTAGCCGTTGCCATAATCCCCTTCCACGGACTACACCCATGAGACGTCTTCACTTGATTAGGTATCCACCACGATTGCTCCCCATATTTGGCAACTATCACTGCACGCCACAGACTATGTCTTTCCAACCCAAAACGCCAGATCCATTTACCTAGCAATGCCTTATTGACTAGGATCAAGGACTTCAAATTTAACCCCCCTTTTTTCTTCGGCCGGCAAATATGCTTCCACGCCACCAAATGGTACTTGAAAGAGTCTATCTTCTTATTCCATAGGAAGTCTCTTTGCATACGCTCTAATTTCATCGCCACCGATTTGGGGATGGTGAGAGAGGACATAAGATAGGTTGGAAGACTACTGAGCACACTTTGGATAAGAGTTAATTTCCCGCCTTTAGAAAGGTAATGCGCCTTCCAACAAGCAAGCCGATGAGCACACCTCTCTAGCATAGGCGCCCACGAATCCGTAGATTTAAAACCGCCCCCTAAAGGCACCCCCAAGTACATTGTCGGAAGAAACCCCACCCGACAACCAAAACATCCTGCTAATTGCTCGATACACCCCACTTCTCCAACTCCCACAATCTCTGATTTAGCCAAGTTGACTCTCAAACCAGATACCACTTCAAAGCATCGAAGGAGACACCGCAAATACAAAAGGTTTCTTTGCGACGCATTGCAAAATATAAGGGTGTCATCAGCAAACTGGAGATGAGATGAGCGGAGCTGCCCTGAGCCTATCGAGAATCCCTCAAAAAGCACCCCTTGGGCTCGGGATAACATACGACTCAACGATTCCGAAACCAAAACAAAAAGAAAAGGAGAGAGCGGGTCTCCCTGCCTCAATCCCCTCGAACTGGGAAAGTACCCAACCGAACTCCCATTCAACAAGATAGAAAAGTGCACGGAAGAGATACACCTCTGAATCCACTTCCTCCACTTGGAGCCAAAACCCATTCTACCAAGCATATAGTCCACAAAACCCCAGTTAACATGGTCATACGCCTTCTCCAAATCAACTTTACAGATAAGACCAGGGATATTAGTCTTCATCCGGGCATCAATACACTCATTAGCTATCAGAATCCCATCAATAATTTGTCTCCCCCCCACGAAAGCTCCCTGATGAGGAGAAATGAGATGCTCCATCACCTTCTGCAAGCGGACCGCCAACACCTTAGAAAGGATCTTATACACACTACCCACAAGGCTGATTGGTCGGAAATCCGAAAGATCCACCGCTCCTTCCTTTTTCGGAATTAACACCACAAAAGTGTGATTAATACCTTTGTCAAAACAACCGGTATCATGAAATTCCTGCATCAAGTCGTGCCCCACCGTATCCCAGCAAGCTCTATAAAACTCAATAGAAAATCCGTCCGGACCAGGGGCTTTGTCCCCCTTCATCCCCCGAATGATGCTTAGCACCTCCTCCTCGTCGAAAGGCCTCTCCAAGAAAGTGCTCTGCTCTAGGGACAACCTTTCAAAGAACAACCCATCCGGCCGAGGCCTCCATGATTCCCTCTCTTGGTATAGACCTTGGTAATAGGCCACCACCCCATCTTCAATTTCCCTGCGCTCCTCCCTTAAATCTCCTCCCACCTTTAACTTAGATATAAAGTTACGCTTCCTGTTGAAATTTGCTATCCGATGGAAAAACTTCGTGTTACGGTCACCCTCCCTCAGCCACTTGACCCTAGCCTTTTGCTTCCAGTTAATCTCTTCTAACTTGAGCACCTCCATATATTCCAACCTCTTGGCCTCCAACTCTCTCATCACTTCATCTGAGACTATTGTGGTCTCCGCCTCTCTTTCCATATCGGCTATCTCCTTTAGAAGCCCTTCCATCCTCCTCCTTAAATCCCCGAAAACCTCCTTATTCCACACCTTAAGTTTAGATTTAAGGGCTCTCAACTTCATGCTAAACCGCTTACTGGCTGACCCCCTCCCCTCCACACTTCCCCAAGCTTCTGCCACTACTTGGAGGAACCTCTAGTCTTTGAGCCACATTAGCTCAAATCTGAAAGGGGAAGGACCACCCCGGAAGCACCTCGACTCCAGCATGATAGGCGCGTGATCCGAAATAGGCCGCGGGAGAGAGGAATGAACAACATTCGGAAAATGAATCTCCCATTCCGGGCTGACAAGGAATCTATCCAGACGGCTAGCTCTCCCACTAGACCCCGAGTGCCCCCACGTGAACTGGGCCTCCCGAAGCGGATAATCAATAAGCTCATGCCTATTAATAAACTCTCCAAATCTTCGCATTTTAGTCGTTAGGGCACTACCCCCTTTCTTCTCAGACGCAAATCGGATACAATTGAAGTCGCCCCCAAACACCAAGGGCCTCCCCACCGGACACTAACATCCTCTAACTCCGACCAAAGGTGCTTATCGCCCGCCCCTCGAGTAGGACCATAAACTCCTGTAAAGACCCATGTAAACTCGTCCTGCACCAGTCTACACAAAACTGACACCGAATAGGCCCCCAATTCAGAGTCCAGAACTACCACCTTAGCAGCATCCCACATGAGGAGAATGCCCCCTGAGACCCCCAAAGATGGCACTGCAATCCAATCTGGGGCTACCATACCCCAAGCCTCCTTGATATGGAAATCCTTAATAACTTCAAGCTTCGTTTCCTGGATGCAAACAATCGCTGGCTTCTTAGATTTCACAAAATGATGAATTGCCCGACGCTTCTCCTGATGCCCCATTCCCCTCACATTCCAAGACAAAATGGAGATCTCTGTCATCTTCCAACTTTCCGACCCCCACTAGGCTTCACGCACCTTGCCTTCCCTTTGGACGCTGACCTATCATAATTCACCCCCGTTTCTAACCGCCATTTCTCCATCTCCGCAAATCTCTTCCTACCGATCGGAGTCTTCCCAACCGAAAGAACCTCCTCAAGAGCCCCACTGACCTCACACTTTTGGAATAATATCTTTGCCTCTTCTCTATGCTCCTCCACTGAAATGCCTAAAAATGAACTAACTCCTTCCACTTTTGAAAGAACCCATTCGGTAGCCTCCTCCTGGTCTAACGGAGAATCACTGATAGAGCCACTCAGCCCGGCCCCCCTGAGCGGTTCAGAAGTCTGCCCTATCTCCCCTGCTTCTAAATGCCTGGCTACTGGGTCCTCAACCTGATGGGGATCTACAGCGGAAGAACCCATCACCTTCTCGCGGGTTAACTCCACCCTTGCAGGAGATAGATAGACAGGTTTACCTGGCTCAGGCCCACGCTCCACGAGATCGAAGCCCCCACGACATCCCACCTGTAGGGACTCCCCTCCAGGCTCCACAGAATCCACCACTTCTTGGACAGCCTGAGAGGGAAGAGGGTTGATAGGAAAGTACCATCCCCCATCCTCCTCCACCACTCCTTCGCCTTCGTCGGGTCGACCTTCAACCTCCACCTCGCTCCGAACAGCAACAACCACCCCCCGACCTGCTTCGTCACCGCCACACCTGATTCCCTCTCCATCTGAGGGACCAGCTCCAGAAGAACCACCCTCCAAAGAAAACTCACTTACCTCTCCCTGAGTGTCACTCACCTGAGCCGCCCTCTGACAGGTCTGCTCTGAAGCTTGATTCCAGTTCGATGACGCAGATACATCCTTCCCTGCGAAGCCCCCTTTTTCTTCTCCGATAGCAGAGTTGTTCGTCTTCAGCAAGCCATCCCTCCCCGAGTCTGTAGCCAAGTCTACGCCCACTAGTCCTTGTCTCTTAAACGAACCCGTCCGAAATATTAAATGGTCCAACCCAAACCGGTCATCTGGATCCAAGCCCAAATTGAAAGGAACCATGGGCCCCTCTCCCCTCCAGCCCGTGATATTGAGCTGGGTCCCTGAATCCCATTGCTGGACTTCCTTCTCCTCTTCCGCAATAACTGGGCCCAACGAGCCCGACCCTCGGCCCAACTCGTAACTGATCTCTGTTAGGCACTTACCCCATGATGTGCAGCCCTGATCCGACTGTAAAAGCTTCGCACAAGGCTCCTCTGGCGTAGAGCTCAGGACCCCTTCCTTCGATACTTTCCTCTTCCATACTCTAATCTTCTTCCTCCGTACAGCTCGTCTCTGGTTTCGTCGGCTTCTCTAAGGGGAAATGGGTTTAACCCATATCCATAAAACCATAATAGTATGGACCTTATTAATGGGCCCAAGCCCATGGAATAAATCTCATGGGTAGGGCGCCCACTTTGTGTTTCCTAATTAGATTAGGATAATGTTAGTTAATTAATTATTGTTTATTAATTCCTTAAATTATGGGATTAGATTCTAATCTTGGTAAAAAAGAATTAAAAGAGAAAAAGGAAGAGTTTTATAAAAACTTGGAGACCAAGCCTCATGGGCTCATGCCCCCCTATTGCTCACGCCCACCTCTTTGTGGGGTTTCCTAATTGGATTTTAATTCCTAATTGTTAAGAGTTAGTTAGGTTGTTGGGATTCCTAGAATCTAGGAATTCGTTACACCCCCTTTAATTATGGAATCCTTTTAGGAAAAGGAATCCCAAATTAGAAGGTTTGTAAAGTATATGTGACTCAATGGTTTTGAAAAGAAAAGAAATGATGTTTTGTAAGAAAAGTAAAGAAATGAAAGGATGCTGGTATACTTAGACCAGGTACGGGTATTAGCATATGTTTCAAAGTAAGTAAGAGAAAGGATGCTTGTATACTTAGACCAGGTACGGGTACAAGTCATCTATTTCAAATTAAGATAAAAAATACGTAAGAAAGCAATGAGAGGATGTTGGTATACTGAGACCAGGTACAGATATTAGCATCAATCTCCAATGAATAAAAGATGGTTAAAAGCATGGTTTTGAAAGTAAGCGAAGATTTTTAGAAAGCATGGTTTATGAAATGTATGCACAGGTTTTGAAAGAGAAGGGATTTTGGTTTCCGCGCTCTGATTACAATATATGCATGTGTTTCTGATGAACTATGATATGTGTACCATGTGAAATATTGTAACATTGTTATCTACGGGTTAGTATACACGGAGCTTTTCAATGCTCAGCCGACCAGTTATTGTCGGCAGGTTCACAATTGGATAGCGGGTACACTGATGGATGATGCACTCCGGAACCATGTATCGAGGTGGAGTATGTGAGGAGGATCTCTGCTTGGGGTCTTCCGAGTTGATGAGAGGGCTTTGACAGGTGGCCCTATGTTGGGGTTTTGATTTGAGTGAAGTAAGGGAGAGATGTATATTGTTGGGTGAGGAAGTTCGCTCTGTATTATCGATTATGTTATTGCACTTGGAATACAGGTTATAAAGTTAAGAAATTTTCTGCTTCTGCTTTTGTATATCTTGTGGTTGCTCCTAGGATGGTTTGATATGATTAAACTCCAACCAAAAGGGCTCCTATCTCCTAGGGGGTATTTTGGGTCGCGACAATATGTATCCAGAAAAGTAAAGTAAAAGCAAGTGAACAAAGTAAATGGCAATGGGAGAATGATAATGGTATCTTAACAGTCAGTTAAGGGGCTATCATCTGGGTCCAAAAGAATTATGTGCAAAGATACCAACGGGGAGGTTGGTCAGTGGTGCTAGTATGCTTAGACCAGGTACGGCTACTAGGCATACCCTGTATGTGATGCTAATGGACTCTACTCCTTGAGGGTAGGCATTAGTAAAGCTCCCATAAAAGTCATGTGCAAAGCAAGTGTAATGATCCAAGCGCAAGTGTAAAAGATATGAAAAGAAGTTAAGAGAAAATGTTCTGAAAGATAAAGTGTAAAGAAGTATATGTTCTGAAAAGTATGCACAGGGTATTTGAAAAGAGGTTTTTTCCGTATTTGATTCCATTTGCATGTGTATCCGATGAACTATCTATATGAAAGCAAGTGATCTTATGACATTATTATCTAGTAGTTTGTATACGCTGAGTATTCCATACTCAGTCGAACTGTTACTTCGGCGGATCCTTTTGATATCTACGATCGTCCTCAAGAGTCGTGGGTTGAGGAGGAGTAGACTCTGGAGGGTCTTCAGGAGCAGCAGAGTGCTTTTGCTAGGTGGCCCCATAATGAGTAATGAGAGGGAGAGACTTGTATATATATTTTGACAAGTGAGGATGTTCACTCTGTACTTTTGGTTTTGGGTATAAGCTTGGAATATAAATAAAAGAAAATTTTGGTTCCGCTTCTGCTATAGTATTGTCTTGTGTGTCTTACAGGATGAGTTGGTAATGAAGTCACGAGCCGGAAGTATCCTAACTCCTAGGGGGTATTTTGGGTCGCGATAGACAGTGCATTGTTAATAGACTGTATTAGCACCATTGCATCTACCGCCCATACCAATTACGGACCAAAATCAGTTGGGTGCCACTCCTATCGCCAATACATTCTGAACAGATACAATGAATAGGCTTTCGGATTCTGGGCAATTTTGAGTAATGATTTGGGTATTTTTTTCCTATTCTCCAAATTTTCCAGATTTAGACTTCTCCCACCTTAGTTTGGTTTTGCCCATAGGGTTACTAGACTTGCCAAATTCTTCTATGCTCCATCCTTGGAAGAACCTAAACTGCTTAAGACATTCAAAATACCAAAATTATCACAAAACACAAAAATTCAAAAAAGATGTCGAGTGAGCATGCTTTGGAACTGCATGTGGCTTCATTCCAATTAAGATGGATACGTAAGCGGCTCCTCTTTAGGGTTCAACCCCCCTAGATTAAAAATTAGGTTAGTTTCTTTTGTTACTTTCTTGCTATTTGTGTACATATAATCATAATTTTGGGTGAATGATATCGTTTTAGCATGTTTCCGTGTGTTTTTGCTACTTTCGTGATTTATCTTGTTTAGCATGATTATTTAAATAGCATGATTTTAATTTAGTTAATTCTATTATTGATCTCCAATTATTTAATTTAGATTTAGGGAGTATGTAACCATCTTTGATGAGAATTTAGGGGTGCTTAATACTTTGCCCTAACTCAACCGAATCTCTTACCTAGATCATTGATTCTAGACCTTCATTATCTATTACATTTAGGGTTCTTATTTTCCCTAACAATCTAAATAGGTGGCGACTCTTGTTTTGGTTTTTTTCAGGTATTCCATTTGTGAGATTTTTTCTAATTTGGAATGGATAAAATTCCATGTTCACAACTGTCAAGGGAATCATTGTGGAAGAGTTTTACCAATTAGCTTCACTGAATGACTTGACTGACAAAGAATCTAAGATAGGTTCTTGACGCAAACCATTTAAGTTGGAATAAACTACGGTTTGATGATGAGAAGAAGAAATAAGAAGAAAAAAACAAAAGAGGAGAAAAATCGTAATAACTGTCTACAATCCATTTAGGCTTTTTTAGTCATATAATAATGGGGGTGACAAAAATACCCTTGACAAAAGAACATAAAGAAGCCAATTACCAAATAAATAATTAAGGGATGCCAAGGACAATAATGTCCTTGACAACACTCCCCTTAAGCTGGTGCATAAATCTATGTCATGCTTAGCTTGCCCAAGTTCTCAAGTAGACGAACTTCACAAGCTCCCTTAGTTAAGATGTCTACAACTTGTTCTTAGTTAATCTGTCTACAGTTGTTCTTCTGTCTTGACAAAAAGAATAAATATTTGACCCATCTTGAGTTTTTCTTTTATAAAGTGTCAATCTACTTCAATATGTATAGTATGATCTTGTTGAACTGGATAATGGGCAACGTGATTGCTACCTTGTTATCACAATATAAGTTCATAGGCATTCGAACAAGTGAAACAACAGTATCTTCAACCACAGTAATTCACACACTCTATTAGCCATGGACCTGAACTCCGCTTTTGCACTCAATCTTATAACTACAAATTGTTTCATACTCCTCCAAACTACAAAATTTCTTTTAACAAATGTACAATAGCAAGAGGTAGACCTGCGATCAGTAACAGAATCAGTCCAATATGCACCTGTAAATGTCTCTATCCTCATATGTCCATGTTTCGCAAACAAGAGACCTTCTTTCAGGTCATGACTTGAGATACTGAAGAACTTTGTGAATTGCTTCTAGATGTGGTATCATCGGTGAGTGCATGAACTTGCTGATCACACACAATGTTTATATCTTTATTAAAGAGGGTATAAAAATTATCCATGCCCTATGAGAACGGAGAACCAGAAGCCAAGTACAAGGGGAGTGCTGAACAGCATAGGCATATGAACTTGTACAAAGATGGGGACAAGGTGATGGCTCACCTAAGGAGGGAGCGGTGTCAGGTGAGAACCTACAACAAGAACGAGAAGGTCCTCCCTACCAGATACTCTCAAAGGTCAATGAATATGTATATGTTAATCTTCCTAATGACATGCAATATCGCTAACATTCAACGTTGCAGATTTATTTGAGTACCATGAACCAAAGCCAATAAACAACTAGAGGAGAGTTTTCTTTAGGAATCAGGAATGGGGGAACTAGTGTAGAACAGCTTGAAGATGATTACCTGGAAATCTGGAATGCTTGGGTCAAAAGAAATCAGCCCAAAGGGACAAATAACAATACCTCTACCCACCCTACCTTCTGACAAGAATAACTTTGCGCACGGTTATCATATCGCTCTTATAATATATCGTTGGAAAGCTAACGACGAAACCTACGAGGGTCGAATTTCAGTTTAAAGTAAAAGAATTGTATTTTTAGTAATTTTCTACTTTGCTATCATTTCTTACAGCATTTTCAAATCGATTGTTTTTTATATATTTCAATGGACGATTCCATCGTTTATAGTTGAAAAGAAGATTCAATAGAGGTTTTTAAAACCTGAATATATTTTAATTTTTTACTTTTGTTTCGGGTTCTGGGAATCTAATTTGGTTGGGAAACTCTTAGTTAAGAGTTATTTAAGTGTTTTAGTACATTTCTAGTTTTTTTTCTATTTTCGGAAATTTTACTATTTTGGATAAGTTTGCTTTTAGAAGATAGTCGAATTGAATGAAGAATATGAAGATTTATTTAAAATATGCTTCTAAGGAATCTTCAATTTATGATCAATTGATTTTTGTTTCTATTATTTTAGAGAATATCTTCCGTGGTTTTCCTTGTGAATTCAAGGTTTTTACTCAAAGGAAGAAGATGGCATCCTCTTCTTTCTACACACTTTGGTCCAAGTCACATCTAGGGAGAAGGATGAGTTGCACTCATTTGAAAAATCCATCCTTCTCTTTTTCCCTTGTTTATGAGTTCACTATAGTAACCTGATTGAGTTGGTAATGTCAATTAGGTCATCAATAGGCTAAATTTACATTTGACGTACTTCTTGAAAGTCGAAACTACTCAGTCCTTGCATAATTTGCATGGTCTCAAACAACTACCTTTTCGCGGAGAACGCTTTTCATGAATGTTTCCTTCTCAGTAGTGGGCAGTGAAGTGGGCCAACCAATCTGTGCAAAATATTATAGAGGAAGAAAACAGATCAAAGATATCATTCGACAATTGAGCAGATGTAGAACCATCTACCAGCATTTCTCCCCAAAAAAGAAGAGATAGAAAAATTACCCTGTTAAAAAATAAGACCAGCATCCTTTTCTCATCACCACCAGCCTTCCTGCAAAGTAGATGAAAAATGCTTTATAATAGCCTCTAATGTACAACTAATTTACTACTCATAAAGAAGATAGAAGATATCAACAACCACTGCAAAATCACAATGGAGAGCAAAGCAAGTTTTAAATGCAAAACATTTGGGTTAGTTGAGTCACTTATGTGACTCCAAACTCGTTATGTCTAGCAGGGAATCAGGGATGACCTGGATGAGTCTTGGATACATAGATAAGAATGAAAAATTAGTTGATATCCAAGTTACAAATGTGACTCAGATGCTACGTCATGAATAGAAGCGAGTCACCAATGGATGCAACAATGCACTATGCTGATTTATAGTTGACTCGGCAACTCAACTTCTTTTCGTTACTCAGAGAATTACAGACAAAAATAGGATAGAACCTCCAATCAACAATAGTAAAAAATATGACTGACAAATAAAACTCGAAACTTGAATCATCGCACACCTTATAAGGTCTAAATAAATTGGTTCAGTCCAATTCGCACAGTCCAGCCCAAGCTTTTGAAATGCTGACAGCTCAACGGAGCAACAGAATGAGTATAAGTCAGCTTATAGGTAATAACTAATTAAGGTACGCCTACCCAAACTTTAGGTCCTCTTATGTGATAAACATTAAATTTACTGCATGAGCCCCACCTACATTGAAGGCTTGACGATTCCCCGAGCGATAGACATCTACAAAGACCCTGAAGGAAAGGAACTCGGTTAAGGAAAAATGCAAGCTAAAGCATTCAAATAACAATATAAAATCATGCAGAATATAATGAATAGTTACTTTGGAATTGAGTGTCTAGGATATTTTAGAACTAACAAACTACTAATGCAAGACTGGACATGTTAGGACACGAAGTTTTACTCTCGCCATTTTAAATTCACTCATGTACTGAACTTATGAATTTTCCAGTCTTGGGTACATAACTAAACTGAACCTGCGACCTCATGGCTGCAGTGCAAATACCAATCAGTAGTGCAACAGACCCTTTGTTGCTTACATGGAAATGGAAATGAAAATGCCACACTTTCTACCCTTGATCAAATTGGAGTCATAATTTGTTCAACTAATCTCGAGTTCCACATGATCACAGTGTCAACCTTACTATTTATTACAATATCATGGCAACTGGCAAGACCAATAAGGACCACCCATTTAATTCATCCTCTCAATAATTATAGAAAATACTGAAAGAATGATATATATAATGCCTCCCACTGAAAATGCACAATGCAGCATTTGCCGTAACATCGAAATGTCCCACCGATTAATAAACTAAGACCATTGGTGGGCCACTTCTTGGATGAGGCATACTCTTACCAACCAGACAATTGTAACAACCAGGTGTAGGATACAGTGCAGTAAGGCTGCATTATTCGCAGAGTGATTGCATTATATGTTTTCTGAAATCAGAATTACAATAAATATCTATCACAAACTAGAGGAATAAAAAAGTGAGAAATAGAAGAATTATGTAGTGCAACATCTTGAATCTTGAAGAAAAACAAAGAAACAATGATATAGAGAAAACCCACTTACTCCAGTATAAATAGAAGTAAGAACAGACTAGAATGCAATTTCAATCAAACTTTACAAACAAACATCAATAGACATAAAAAACTTAATATTAATAATAATAATAATAGTGTATAGAGGAAACCCACTTAATCCAACCAGACTATAAGGCAATTTGAATCAAAATTTACAAACAAACATAAATAGACATGAAAATTTAACATTAATAATAAGAGTAATAACAAAAAGATAATGCTAACTCCACTTTCCTTCTCATCTACTTTTCCTTATTTTTTTGAACTAGAAGACAAAAAAAAAAGGTGGTAGGCCCCAGTCTCTTATTCAAAAAAAAAAAAAATGGACATAGCACTCCCTTGAATAAAATATCCAAATGAAAATTTAAATATTAAAATCAAAAAGTACACTAAAAATAGAAGAACCCCTTTTGCTGCAACATCTTGATTCTTGGGAGAAAGAAAAAATAGAGAAACCCCCCCCCCCCAACTTAATCCAGTATAGAATCAAAGGAACAACCAGATTTGCTGTAAAAACTTCTTGATTCTTGGACGAAAAATAAAATATAATAGAGAAATCCCCATAGGCCATTATAGGATAGAAGTAAGAACTAAGAACCAGACTAGATATCAAAATACATGAAAACTAAACAAAATTAAATAGAACATACAGATGGTAATTTAGATATGTTTTCAGAGAATCAAGCTCACCCTTCCACTTCAAGAAGAAGAGCAAGTTCTAGAGATTGGTTCTCGTCGCGAGGGCTGGACAATGAGCTCGAGGCAATAATACGATTGAACCGTAGATTTTTGCCGTGAAATTTGAAATATCTCGAGGAAATAGCGGAACGAGATGGAATCAAATGATGACAGCTTTTCGGGATTTCGGGATATTTATTGCGCGAAACGGAAAGATTGTAGAGAACCGAGCAGGAAGCGGTTCCCATGGCGGCCGACCGTTTTGAGTAACTGGTAACTGGTAAAGGGCCTCTTTTTCTTATTTCTTACATCTTATAGGGCACAATCTTAAATAACTCTTAGAGCATTCCCAGGCCCCAGCAGCCTCACCAAAGAGCCAAAGTACTAATAAAAAAATAAAAACTTTAAAAGGGTCTCCACCAACCTCTTCAAAATAACCCTTTCAGTTTGGTGAGTGTACAGTACTATACAATTTATTTTTATTTTTTTGGTTCGATACACGTTTAGGCTGCAATGCCGGTTAGGTGTCGGAGGAGAGTATATACAAACTCTCACAGTCCCACCCTCTCAGGATTGGAACCAGGTACCTCCCCCCAAGATACACTACCACTGGAGCAAAGCCCTAGTGTGTACTGTACACTCACCAAAGCTAAATATTTCTCTCTCTTTTTTTATTGTGGTCCCATATAAATAATAAAATAATGAAAGTTTTGGCTATTTTGATGAGTAAAATTTGGTGAGGCTGCTAGGAATGCTCTTATGCCCCTAAATTTGCTTGAATGGACTCGTTATTCTCTCCAGTTGTAACTGAACTAAGGGCACTTCGGTTACATGATTGACGCTGCTACGTGTCCTTTTTGACATTCCTTAACCATGGTTAAGATTTACCTACCCCTTGGGTTCACCCACCTATCCTTTGTTTTTAGATAAAATATCAAAAAAACAAAATTAACCCCGTTTAAAATTCACTAACTCATAGGGTTAATTTTTAATTTTTTTCCTAGGAGTGGGAGAATCTTAACCACAGTTAAGGGCCATTTGGCAGCATCCATCAGTGGTGTAACCGGACTCCTCTAAGTCCGGTTACAACTGGAGATGATTAGGAGTCTTTTTGAATAATTAAATGACCAAAATCACCACAATGTTCTCGAGAATTTCTTAGCCTAACCCCTATGGGCTATTGGCCCACTGGTTCATTGATCTCAGACTCTGCTCAAGATGGTCCAGTAAGTGCCTTTTGGTCTAGATTGGGTGGCCTATTTCGGACAAGACCTGTAAGCCCGTCCGGCTGTCATGGGCTGGGTTGAGCTCTGCTTGAAATATCTAGCCCAATTCAAGACCAGATCCGGGATTGAGAGGATTATCGACGCATAACATACGCTTAGTGGGGTCCCTTGCAGGACACCACCAAAATTGTGTTGATCAGGTTGTTTTAATTGATGGAGAAGTGCTGAGTTACAAAGCCTATGACTACTGAATTCAGAGCAGGCTTACAGCCCAAAGGCATGAGTGGTTGTTGGATAGGAAAGGGCTTGCGTACAAGGGGCGGAGCCAGGAATTTTTCATTGGGGGGGGGCAGAAATACATGTATAAAAAAACATATGGATTTGAGCATATGGAACTTGGGGTAATTTTTTTATTATGAAATTTTTTGTCTGGTAATGCCCTTGAGGTCGTCATGTGTCCCTATTGATACCCCTTAATTGTGGTTAAGATTCACCTACCTATCCTTGGTTTAAAAAAAATATATCAATTTTTTTTCAAACCCTAGTTAAGATTCACCAACTCCTAAAGTTAAAATTTTTTAAATATATTTTTCTAAAAATCAAGGATAAGTAGGTGATAGTGGTGAATTTTAACCATAGTTAAGGACTGTCAAAAGGGACATGTAGCTACTCAATGGCATACCGTACTCCATTGGGGGGCCATTATATATATGACAAAAAATTGGGGGCCCCAGCATATATATAAGACAAAACAATTTTGGGGGGCCAATTATTCTAAAATAATTAAAAAAATTTGAGGCCCACTATTTCATATCACCTAATAAAGAAATGGAGAAAATACATTTACACCCCTGAATACACATAGAACCCTCAATTTTCAGAAAATACATATGTACATTAATTTTTAAAATAATGGCACTTACACCCTTTTTACCAGTTGACTGTTAGTCAACCGATAGAACTACCCTTAAAGTATATAAACTTCCAAAATTACCCTCTACTAGAAACCAAATCCTCTACAGCCCTTGAGGTCGCCATGTGTCCCTTTTGACACCCCTTAACTGTGGTTAAGATTCACTCACCCTTAGGGGTTCACCCACCCATCCTTGATTTTTAGAAAAAAATATTAATTCTTTTTTTAATATTTTAATATTAAAAAACACTAAAAACAGTTTTTTTATTTTTAAAAAAAGAATTAATATTTTAAAAAAAAACAAAGATGGGTGGGTGAACCCTAGGGGTGGGTGAATCTTAACTACGGTCAAGAGGTGTCAAAAGGGACACATGGCGACCTCAAGGGGTGATAACCGGATTTGCCAATAGTATATACATATATTAAATTATTTTAAAATCTTATTTTAAAAATAAAATAACAATAATATATACGTATATTAAATTATAATAAAATATTATATCTAACAAATTAAAAATTTTAACCATAATATTCTGAAATATCATGAATATTTTTTATTTAATAAAATATTAGACAAATTAAAACTCCAAAATTTTGGCAAGAAATCCAAAATTCTCAAAATTTCACCCAAGAGGTCGCCACATGTCCCTTTTGACACCCCTTAATCGTGGTTAAGATTAACCCATCCCTAGGGTTCACCCACCCATCTTTGTATTTAATTCCTATCTAGCTTAAATTAGGAGCTTTCAATTTGGATTTTAAATCCACCAAATTTCTGTTTTACTGAAAGTCAAGAATCAAGGATTCTTGCACCTTGTTGAGAAGAGTGCATTTTTGTATCCAAGAGAGAGTCTCTTTTGAAGAGGTTATTTTTGAGTCTGTCAAAAAGGATTGCAAAGGTTCTTCCTGAGCTTAGAAAAGGATTGTAAGACTTGCTCTCTGCCGGAAAAGAAGAGTACGATTAGTGAATCGTGTGAAAATCCTTGAAGCGGGAAAGCTTAAAGGTGAGAACCTAGGCAAGTTGCTGAATCCCGATAACATATTCGGTGTCTGGTATCTTTACATCTCTCTCTATTTGTTATCTCTGACTTCTATTTGGTAGTTGCTATAATAAATTTTTATTTCCGCTAAAATCACTTAGAAAAATTTTTTAATCTGCCATAAACCCTATTCACCCCTCCCTCTAGGATCCTTTATCTGGGCATTTGGTATCAGAGCTTAGTGCTTTATTTCAGATTTAACTATCTTGAGTTAAAGATCTCTATAGCAAATATATTTGCTACTACCTTAGGAGAGTACCAATCCACCGCCCATCCTCCATTGTTCAACAGAGAAAACTATAACTATTGGAAAACTAGGATGATGGTTTATCTTCAAGCTTTTGACTATAACTGCTGGAAATTCATTGTCAAAGGACCTCACTTATCCCATAAAGTAGTTGATGATATTAGAGTTTCCAAAACGGAAGAAGAATGGAATAAAGCTGATATTAAACTCATTCAAACAAATGTTAAGGCAATTAGCAATTTGTATTGTGCCTTAAGTCCACAAGAGTTTAATAGAATTTTCGGATGTGATTCGGTCAAGGAAATATGGGACAAACTCCAAGTTACATATAAAGGCACGAATCAAGTGAAAGAAGAAAAGATAAGTATGTTAGTTCATAAATATGAACTTTTCAAAATGAAAAAGATAAATCAATAGGTGATATGTTTACTCGCTTTACTAACATTTTAAATGGACTAAAATCTCTTGGTAAAATATTTTCCAATGCAAAAAATGTTAGGAAAGTTCTTCGCTCACTCCCAAAAAGTTGGGGTCCCAAAGTCACCACCATTCAAGAAGCTAAGGATCTGACCAAGCTTCCAATGGATGAGCTTCTTGGATCTCTCATGACATATGAGGTCATAATGAAGGATCAATAAGATGAACCAAGAGCGAAGAAGGGACTTGCCTTGAAGATAACTCAAGAAAGTGAGGAAGAAGAGAGTGATGGAGATGATGACATTGTTCTAATGGCAAGAAACTTCAAGAAGTTCTTGAAGCACAAGAAAAACTTTAAGAAAAGGTCTTACAAAAGAGAATTATCCAAGAAGTAGCTAAAGGAGAATCAAGTAAGAAAGAGCAAATCATTTGCTATGATTGTAAGACACCGAGATCAATGATATTGCTAGTTTAGCTGGAAAACTCTATGCTTTTGTTATTGCAGATGACTATTCTAGATTCACTTAGGTGTTATTTCTATCTCATAAAAGTGAAGTGCATGATTTGTTTAAAAAATTCTGTAAAAGAGTTCAAAATGAAAAATGTTAATCCATTAATTCTATAAGAAGTGATAGAGCTGGAGAATTCAAGAATAAAGAACTTGAATCCTTTTGTGAAGAAAATGGTTTTAACCATAATTTCTTCGCTCCTAGAACTCCTCAACAAAATGAAGTAGTTGAAAAAAAGAATAGATCATTACATGAAATGGGTAGGACTATGTTAAATGAACATAATTTGTCAAATTATATTTGGGCTGAAACCATTAATACTTCTTATTATATGATTAATAGAGTGGTTATTAGAAATAAATTAAACAAAACCCCCTATGAACTTTAGTATGGTAGATTACCCAATATTGGTTACTTCAAAGTATTTGGTTGCAAATGTTTCATTCTTAATAGTAAATCAAACTTAAAGAAATTTAAACCAAAATCTAGTGAAAGAATTTTTCTTGGTTACTCCACAAATAGCAAAGCTTATGCACAAATAGCAAAGCTTATAGGGTGTTTAATAAAACATTTCTAATTGTTGAAGAATCTATGCATGTTATTTTTGATGAATCTAATCCTTTTAAAACTAAAAATATTGATGATGATGATCAAATTGACAAAATAAATTATCTAAAAATATCGCAAATTTGGAAATCAACATAGAAGATAATGCCAACCAAAATAACTTTAATGATAAAAACTTAGAAGATGAAAACCTAGATGAAAATGAAGAAGAAAGTGAAATTCATTTTACTAAGGCATGAAGATTAATAAAAGATCATCTCAAAGAACAAATTCTTGGTAATATGGAACAAGGAGTAAGAACAAGAAGAAACATTTGTAATAGTCTTGCATTCCTCTCTCAAATTGAACCTAAGAATGCTCTTGAAGCAATTATTAATGAATCTTGGGGAATTTTTATGCAAGAAGAATTAAATCAATTTGACAGAAATCAAGTATGAGATTTAGTGCCTAGACCAAAAAGTAAATTTATAATAGGTACTAAATGGATTTTTAAAAATAAAAAAGATAAAGAATGAAATATTTTTAAAAATAAAACCAGGCTAGTAGCTCAAGGATACAACCAAGAAGAGGAGATTGATTATATTGAAACTTTTGCCCTTGTTGCTAGACTTGAAGCTATTAGGATGTTGTTTGCTTATGCTAATTATAAAGACTTTAAACTTTATCAAATGGATATTAAAAGTGCTTTCTTGAATGGATTTATATCGGAGGAAGTCTACATAAAACAACCTCCTTGCTTTGAAAATCATAACATGCCTAATCATGTATTTAAACTCACTAAAGCCCTTTATGGATTAAAGCAAGCTCCTAAAGCTTGGTATGATAGACTCAGTAGCTTCCTACTTGAAAAAAAGTTCATTAGAGATAAAATAGATACTACCTTGTTTATAAAATTAAAAAATAATGATATACTTTTAGTTTAAATCTATGTTGATGATATCATTTTTTGATCCACTAATGAAACTCTCTGTTAAGAATTTGCAAAGTCTATGCAGGATAAATTTGAAATGAGCATGATAGGAGAATTGAATTTCTTCATTGGACTTCAAATCAAGCAATCTAAGGAAGAGATTTTCATAAATCAAGCCAAGTACACTAGAAAGTTGCTCAAACAATTTGGGATGGACAACTCAAAGAATGCTGATATTCTCATGAGTCTAACCACAAAGCTAGATAAAGATGAAAATGACATAAGTGTGGAAGAAACAAAATATTGAGGTATGATTGGTAGTTTATTGTATTTAACTGCTAGTAGGCCTGATATTATGTTTAGTGTTTGTATGTGTGCTAGATTTCAAGTTAATCCTAAGGAATCACATATGACTGTAATTAAAAGAATTTTCAAATATTTAATTGGAACAATTGAACTAGGACTATGGTACCCTAAGAATACATCACTAGAATTAGTTAGTTATTCTGATGCTGACTTTACTGATTGCAAAGTTGATCGGACGAGCACTAGTGACTCATGTCACTTCTTAGGACACTCATTAGTTTCATGGTCTTGCCAGAAACAAAACTCTGTAGCCTTATCAACAGCTGAAGCTGAATATATAGATCATGGGAGTTGTTGTGCTCAAACATTATACATGAAGCAACAACTGGAAGACTTCAAATTGTTGTATAATAAGATTTCAATTAAATGTGATAACACTAGTGCAATATGTATGACAAAGAATCCAATTCAACATTCTAGAACCAAACATATTGAAATTAGATATTATTTCATAATGGATCATGTTCAAACTGGAGATGTAATGTTGGAATTTGTGGAGACAAATAGCCAACTTGTAGACATATTTATTAAACCTCTCCCTTATGAAAGATTTAGCACATTAAGAAGAGAATTAGGCATAGCTAAACTTGATGACATCAAATAAAATTTTCTACCTAAGGTTGATAAAATTTGGAAATACTATATGTTGATTGATGAATTGTGTTGTATGGTTTAAAGTATCTTAAAATCTCTTAAAATTATTTATAAAAAGGTTTGAAGGCTTAAGGAATCTTTTCGGATGTTAAATTTTGAATATTTTCAATTTTTAGTGTGGACTCGTCGACGAGTCATCTCCACTCGGCGACAAGTGTCTTGCAGGTTTTTAAAAGTTTTGATTCTGTCTCAACGACAAGTTATAGCTACTTGACGATGAGTGTGTTAAAATCCTCTGGTTTTGAAGCCACTCGACGACGAGTCAGACCTACTTATCGATGAGTGCCCTCGGGACTATTTAATTAAAACCTAATTTCTGTCATTCTTCACTATTCCATTGTTCAAATCTTGGTTCCCTCGCTTTCTCCATTCCTCTCAAACATCTTTCCTACTCTTCCAAGCCTCCCAAAAACTATTCCATTGCAAATGGATCCTCGTGTGAAGAATCCTTCAATGCCAAAGAAGAAACCCATGAGTGCAGAAAAGGGAAAGAAGAAAATTGGGGAAACTTCTCAAAGTCAAGCCATAGAACCTTCTCAAGAAGAAACACTTGTATTATTCAAGACCCAAGCAGCACAAGAAAACTACTCAAGGTACTTCATCAAGCGTGAACCCGTATATGGTAAAATTCCTGATTTTGAATTCTTTAAGGGTATCGGTCTTGACATTATTGCGTCTAAATTCAAAACTCTTAGATGGCATAGGTTCCTTGAACTTCGTGAACCCATGTACCCAGATCTTTGAAAAAAAATTTATTCTAATCTTGTTTTTGACAAAACTGCCCAAAAGTTTCATTCCTATGCTCATGGAAAACTTATCTCCTACAATGTTGTTGATCTTCGTAGAATCCTTAAATTGCCTGCTGGTACATTTCAAGAATATACCACAAATCAATGGGTTTCCCATGAGGGATTCAATGTAATTGAAACATTGAAGGTGATGTGTGTCAACAAAGACATCACCAACCCCATTCCTCCTAAGCTCAAGGATTTGACCCTTGATGCTAGACTTGCACATCACATTATCATGTATGATATCATTCCTAGAGGTGGTGGCAGGGACTTTATCACTTTCTTTGATGTTTTTCTCATTTGGTGCATTTTGACAACCCAGCACATAGACCTCCCTTTCATCATTGCTAATGTGATGAAAGATACTGCCAAGAAGACCACAGGCAGATTGCCCTATGGTCTAGCTCTCACTCGTTTATTCAAACATTTCAAAATTCCTCTTGACTCTTATCAAGACAAGAAATCCATTTCTGACTCAGATGTTTATTCTAAAGCTACAATTATGAGAATGGGTTACTCATTTATTGAGTCTAGTAATGTTTGGGTCCCCAAATCCCTACTTCTTCTCCTGTTATTCCCGACTCATCTATCCCTACTCACACTCCTCCACCTTCTCACTCCACTCCTCCTGTACATCCCATCTCAAATTCTCATCCCATTCCTTCTCCTACTCACTCTCCCATACTCTCTCCTACTCACTCTCCTATTCATCACTCTTCTCCTTTCATTGAGCCTACTCTTGTAGCTGAGACAGCAGATCAGCCAGAGACTATAGAGACTGTTATTGAGACTTTAGTAGAGGCTGAGGCTGAGCATGATTGGGGAGATATTATGGTTGATATTGATGTGCTTAAGTCCTCACACAGATAGGCTTCAAATCATTTTGAGGACCCAGGACAATACTTTGGTTCTCCTTCCAGGCCTGCACCTTCAGTTGAGCAATTGAGCATGTTGACTGCCCAGGTTGCCTCCATGGCTTTTAGTATAAAGCACTTCCAGTTATAGATCAATCAGAGCCTGATGCAGTTTCAAGATTACCAGAGAGATTTCTTGGAGAGGTTCCAGGCTTCACAAACAGCCAGTATAGAGAGACTCCAATTTGAGACTAGAGATAGGCTATCCTCTCTAGAGTCAAAGATGGAGATTATCTAGTCTGAGCTGAAGTACAATGAACCCAGACTTGCTGAGATTGAAATGGCAGGGAGTGTAGTCAAGGACAGAGTTGACTCCATCATCACCTTGATTCAGAGCAAGAATGTAGATGCTTCTATAGAGAGTGAGAAGCTTATGGATGAGGTGAAGAGCATCAGTAAGACTGTAACTGTCCACTCGAGCTACATTTATCAGATGGCCAATCTGTTGAAGGATCAAGCTCCCTTGATAGGTGACATGGCTGCCAAGGTTGATCACATTGCTATAGATTCAGCCTCCACCTCTCAGAAGCTTCAGTTTGTTCCCATTCCAACTAAAGTCTACATCCCTTCTCACCCTGCTTCTCAGGCTCCTCCAGCCACACCTTCAGTGCCTCCTACAGAGCAGGCTCCTTCCAAGGCAGAAAAGGCTACTCAAGAGCAACCGGATGTGATCTCCTCTTCCTCAGAAGACCTATCCAAGACTACCAAGAGGTAGAAGCTTTGATGAAGCTCTCTGATTTTTTTTTGTGACTTTTGTATTTCTTTTTGTTTAATGTAATGTCTGCACTTTTATGTATCTTTTTGATTATATATATGACATTCCATTTTCTTTACATCTTCTCTATTTTTTCCTTTATAAATCTGTTTTGATGATGCCAAGGGGGAGAAAATGTGGATTGATATGATCTATGTTTGTGGAACTTCTCTTGGTTCCAAATTTAAATTAACATCTATTAAATCATAAACCTTCTTTGTGGAACTTCTCTTAGTTCAAAACTCTAATCTTATGAGTAATTAATAAACTTAACTTAAAATCTTGGTCATGGAACTTCTCTTGATTTCATAAGTTAAAAATCATTGTTGTTTGATTGATTCATGTATGAACTCAGCAAATGATCCAATACCTCTCTAGTCTTAACTTTTTATATTGATGCATTTGTGGAGGGGGAGCTATCCCCAAATATTATTAGAATATATATTTTAAGGGGGAGCTCAACCTAAGTCATTCACATTATTATGTCATCATCAAAAAGGGGGATATTGTTAGCCTTAAGGTTACAACCCTAAGCATCCTAAATTGTTTCGATGATAACACAATAATGGAATGATTCTTGATGTACTAATATTTCCATTGAGTATGTGAAATTTTAGAGAAGAAGTCCATTAAGATCAAAATTCAAGACATGAAGAATTGAAGAACTTAAATCAATCAAGGTCATCAAGGCAAAAGTCCAAGCACTAGTCAATACTGGAGAAAAGCTCAAGGAATCAAGCTAATACATAAAGTCAAGCTAGTTGAAGGTCCACATGCTCCATGTCAAGAAAGTCACTAAATGAAGACTAACATAGATGTCTTAAGACCTTGTAAAGTCCTCAAGACATTGGATAGAATTGCTCAAAAGATTACCTAGACAGACCCTAGGAGACCTAGGATAAATTGGACATCAATCTAAGGCCCTAAAAATGATTAAAATAAAGTTAATTTGATTGCCTAAGGGGTCTAGCATGATTCTCATTGATTTGGTCTCATTAAGATGAGTTTACTGAAAAATTCAGTGAACTCGTCGATGAGTACAAGGGACTCGTCGACGAGTGGGTGACAGAAAAATGAAGCAATTGCTTCTATCTCCACTCGTCGACGACTCAAGCCCAAATTGCACTCACTCGTCGACGAGTGACTGCGGGAAAATCCTATAACGATTAGTTTTAAACTGCTAACACGCATTAAATGCTATCCCCAACGGCCATATTGATTGTTGATTTATGATCAAAATACATCATTCTAGAGATTATTACATTGTTCTATTGATTATTCATCACTCACCAACTTCTAGCAATCAATACTCTGTTTTTGCATTGAACATCCTGAAATCCAATCCCTCACATATTGAGCATTCAATTCCAATCCATCTTAAGAGACTGTAAGCTTTGTATTTAATTCCTATCTAGCTCAAATTAGGAGCTTTCAATTCGGATTTTAAATCCACCAAATTTCTGTTTTACTGAAAGTCAAGAATCAGGGATTCTTGCACCTTGTTGAGAAGAGTGTCTTCTTGTATCCAAGAGAGAGTCTCTCTTGAAGAGGTTATTCCTGAGCCTGTCAAAAAGGATTGCAAATGTTCTTTCTGATCCTGGAAAATAATTGTAAGACTTGCTAAAAGAAGAGTACGATTAGTGAATCGTGTGAAAATCCTTGAAGTAGGAAAGCTTAAAGGCGAGGACGTAGGCAAGTTATTGAACCCCGATAACATATTCGGTGTCTGGTATCTTTACCTCTCTCTCTATTTGTTATCTCTGACTTCTATTTGGTAGTTGCTGTGATAAATTTTTATTTATGCTAAAATCACTTATAACAAATTTTTAATTTGCCATAAACCCTATTCACCCCCCTCTAGGGTCGTTTATCTGGGCATCAGTTTTAATCATGGTTAAACTCATCTAGTCATGGTTAGGCATGAGCACATAGTCCAAATTTAACATTTTCTGGAAGCTCGGAATATTTGGGATTTTCGAAGATTTTCTCATATTTTTCTAAGTGAGTTAGACCAAATAACCATGGTTAGCCTTTAACCATGGTTGAGTTAACCATGGGTTAAGGCAAGGAAGGGCCTGGGCATGCTAGGAAAAGGCCCTAGGGACCATGTTAGGTCTAGTGGAGGCCCCTCGTGGGCTATGGGCCACTGCAAGGCCCAAGAAAGCACAAGACTAAAATTGGCGGTAATGCATTTACCGCTAATTCGGATTCTTCACAGAACCATATTGGCGGTGAATGCTTTACCGCCAATATTAACAGGTTTTAACCATAGTTCTGGGGTTCTTAACCATAGTTAGGAGTGGAATTAGGGGATCCATGACCCATGTTTTGAAGACCAGGATGAGAAGAATACCCTGGGCCTGTTATGGGCCCTAGGGGATGCTGTGTGTGGGCCTGGTATGGGTCCAAAGTCACTGCTACATAAAATAATAAGTGTCGGTAATGTGATTACTGACACTATGACAGTTTTTGCTTGTTTTGACTTTTAGCCATGGTTAAGGTTAACCAAGTGTCCTGAGATGCTCAGGTTAACTTTAAGGAAGGTCAAGGGGTCCAACCCAGGATTTTATTGGCCCAGGGGGTTCTCAGGTGGGACCTATAACACCCCGAAACTTTTGAACATGTCTTGGAATGCGTGTCAAGGCACGATGCGTTGTAACCTCCAATTTCATAAAATGAGAAATTGGAAACCTTTGGAAAATTTGCGAGAATGCCATAAAATAACTACATAAAATATTTATTTATGTACCATAGCCTGAGAAGGGTCCTAGTCATGTTTAGAAAAGGTTAGAATGAAAGTGGGATAGGGTCAAGTAGTGGATTAAGTCGAAAATGAACTTAGTGTCGAAATTTGCAGAGCATCGATTGCTCGGTCCAAATCAGCGATCGATCGGTCCACAACCGATTGATCAGTATCTGTCGACTGGTTAACTTTTTTGTATGGGAAAAATTTTAGAGATGGTGTTTTCAACCGATCGCTCGGTCAAGAACACCGGTCGCTCGATAGGCAACCGATCGCTCGGTCAAGAACACCGGTCGCTCGGTTCTGACCACCGATCGCTCGGTCTTTCGCGTTTTACAGAAATTTCATTAAGGGCTTTTAGGTATTTTGGCCAACACCCCTTGGCTTTATAAGCCTTGCTCGAGCTTAGGGTCCCCACACACCATCCTTAGAGCATTTTGAGAGAAAGGGGAAGAGAAACTAGGGTTTCTAAAGACCTCTTCCTATTTGAGAGAAAGATCAAGGGTTTAAACACCTTAGAATCATCCCAAAAGCTTGGATTCCTCAAATCCACCCTCAAGCACGTGTGGTGTTCCTTCTCCAAGCTAGGGCAGCGTGTTCCACGGTATTTTTCAAAGGGTTTCTTCCTCAAATCAAACATCCTTCAAGCAAGGGTTCTCCTCTTCCAAGTTGGAGCTTCAATCAAGGGTTTCTTCCAAGATCAAGCTTTGATCTTAAGGTTGTACACCCTACTAACTCCCTTAGCAATAACCTAGGTTTCCCTTTGAAAATGATGATCTTGATAATGTGTTATCCATTCTTCTTGAGTTGGGCCTGAGCCTGGTATGGGCCCAAAGTCACTGCTACATAAAATAATAAGTGTCGGTAATGTGATTACCGACACTATGATAGTTTTTTTTGTTTGAATTTTAACCATGGTTAAGGTTAACCAAGGGTCCTGAGATGCTCAGGTTAACTTTAGGGGAGGTTAAGGGGTCTAACCCAGACCTTTTATTGGCTTAGGGGGTTCTCAGGTGGGATCTACAGGCCTTGAAACATCAATGCCCAGGGGTGTCGGCATTGAGTTTACTAACATTGCGATTTTTTCAGAACAAGATACAGGCTCTACGGGGCTGCTATGGGGGATGAACCGGGGGTTCTCTCATGGTGTGAGGGACCCCCAGAACCCTCTGAGGTTGCTGGAGAGCTGCTGTGCCCTTGGGGGGGGGGGGTTCCCAACACCTATAGAGGTGGGAGAGACCCCCCACAGTGGGTGTTCCTACAAAACCGAAGCAAAAGGTCCCCTGGAATGGACCAGGGGCTCACGAGTATGTATGAAACTGAAAATAAAAGGGGTAGGGGGAAGCCCTACCCTACTGCTTTCACTTGGTGGCTCAGTGGTGGTGCTGTAAGTAGTGATGGAGGCTGTTCGAGGTGGCAGGGAGGCTGTCGGAGGCTGTCAGAGCTACTAGGGGCTACTGGGAGGTCCTAGAGATCTAAGGGAGGGCTAGGCCTTTGGAATTTTGAGCAGGGCTTCGAGTATGAGGTGTTTGCAGGTTTTTCTTGGCCATTGGGGAGCTCAGTATTTATAGGGGAGCCAAGGAGGGACACATGCTTGGTGGAGCTACAGTGGGCGGAGTGGGGCAATGCAGGTCGGAGAGGGGTGCTGCCCGCATGCCTGAACCCTGCAGGGGGTGGGAGAGCTGTAGGGAAGAAAACCAGTGGTGTTGGTAATAGGATTACTGACACCCCCAAGGCTTTGAAAAAATGGGCGTCGGTAATCCAATTACCGACACTGTTGGTTTTTAACCAACAGGCCTTCGGCCCATTGCAGGCACGCGGTACTGGTAAGGTGGATTTGAATTTTTAGGGTTAGGCTAGGATTTACCTTGGGTTAAGCTAGGGTTTACTTAGGGTTAGGGCTTAACTAGGGTTAAGTCCTATGGTTTGGATAGGGTGGTATCTAGGGTTTGCTAGGGTTTTACCTTCAGTTAAGGGGACTTGGCTGGGGGTTGCCATGGTTAGGGGACTTAACCATGGTTAGCTAGAGGTGTAAAAATTGGGTGCTATGCAATTTACTATGCAAGTTGTACTTTGAGCCCAATGACCTTTCTTTCAAACCCTATATACTGGTGTACCCCCATAAATGGCGAATCAAGAGCGCAAAAGCCAGAACCTAAGAAGGAAGAAGGAATCGACATGTGAATCGACAAGTGAAACTTTAATCAAATCAAGACAATCATCTCTCAAGAAGCGAAAAGCCAAAAGGGATAAATCAGTGAGAATTTATCGAGAAAAGACAAGCAATGAAAAAGAAGAAAAATATAGCCTAGGCAACCAAAAGTAAAGCAAAAAAAATCTTTAGCAAATTAAGAAGTGAAAAAATAAAGGACAAGTGATATAGTTTTAGCCTTGCACAATGTCACAAAATCAAGCAAATATCATAGGGTACCCCAACTCTATACAAATAACTTTTGAGCCTTAATCGTTTTCTACCCCATCTATATTTCTTTCTATCATTTAAGTCTTTCATGGTCTTTGAGAAGCTTTGAGCATCAATAGTTAGACACATTCATCCCTACCATTCATTAGGCAATGATGGGAGAAGACATGATAAGTTACATAATCAATTATTCAAGAGAAGGAGTTGAAAAATTAAGTACAAATTAGTATAGGAATGGAGCTAATATCAAAGGACTAAAAATTGGCTTTTAGAGACTCAATCAAGGATAGAGTGGCCTCTCCATCTACGGCCATAGACAGGTATAGGCAATACAACTAACCGCCAATTTAGAATCTGATTCAACTCGAACTTTACAAAAACCACATTGCACTGCTTCCTCAAGAATTAACCGAGACATCCTGATGCCTGCCAGCCATGGCTCCCAAAGGCGTACCATTTGCATATCGAAAAATGTATACAAACCCATCTCTATCCAGCCTCCAAGAGCCATCAGTTTCAATTAGGAGGGACCCAACTAACCCATTTGCTAGGCTTAGGTGGCCTCCCAAATGGCCTCCACACCACATGCAAGAACCAAGCTCATATTTAATGCATTGTTAGTGATACATTGTTTCCATTCAAACCTCAAAATAGTATCCTCCTTGACGTGCAAGAAAATTTTGGTTGGAGTTTGGAGCTTATTGTTAAAAACTCTGTTATTGTTGCGCTCCAAAATCCCACCTAAGATGAAGTGAGTCCTTGACATGTGACTTACCTATCACACCATCCTACAAGGCAAATTAAAATGTAAACCTGAAAATTTCTTCAATATATATGTCAATTAAATCTGAAATTCACAACTAGACTGAAAATAATAATAATCTGAATCATCCATCATGATTCTCAACCTCACAGTAACTAAACTTATCTAATAAAATCTGAATTATAATTTCTTAATATAAATTAAAATCTAACAATTGAAATCAATAATGGGAATATCGATCCAAATCCATCTCTTTTTCCGGGTAATCTCCTTCTGGTTCCTCGACATACTCCTCTTCGATCCAAAGTCCTGGTGCACAAATATCAAAGCCTGAATCTGCCGACAATAACAATTCGGCTAGGTATTGAAACACTCAGCGAATATGAAATCCTAGATAACAATATTATATGTATTAATATTATACAATTATCATGGTTAAACAAGATGGTCATGTATGCATTAATCCAAACATACCTACATAAATCAGAGTGCGAAAACATACATTCTTTCAATTCTTACCTTGTGCTCACTTATGCTTACTTTTCTGACTTTTTCCTGTGAGTGAAAATACTTTATACATTCACTTTCATATATTGTGCAATAATTAATGTAACTCACACCATATATGGATAGAGATTAACTATACAGTCCTTACCAAGTTACCGCTTACTTGGCACATATTTTGGTGTGAGCGGGCTTACTTGATTCACTTACTTGGATAAACATGCCACTTGATCTTATACTGGTGGTACTCGGGCCGTGCAAAACTCAACCATACAATCATACTTATACGATACTTACTTTTTGTCGTACTTGTGTTCGTACTTGTAATAGTGGTTTAATCATGCTTGTGTATACATCATTATTATGACTAAAGTAGTGAACAAGTGATAAATCCCCGGTTTAATGATGTATTGGATTATTAATCAAGAGCCAATGAAAATCCATCATAATAGCCCATTCTGTCATGATAAAAATCCTAGGCAACTGAGACCATAATCTACAAACAAGATCCTAATCCAAGGCATCCCTTAACCGAACATACATCACAACATGCAATTGGTATATCATACTTCAAAATTATGGTAATTCATTCTTATTATGCTTGGTAATTTAAAACATGTATAATCATGGTCTTTCAAACATCGAGTCGATGGGTCATTCATCATAGATTGGTCTTTCAAGTAAAGCATACATGAAAATAGCAACCCTAAAATCCTTACTTGCATAAAATCCGGAAATCATACATCCAATCATTGAATTACTCCAACAAATCCGGCATACATCCCCTTCCTCCAACTTCCATCATACATAATCCAGTAATCAATCCCTTTCCCCTTGTTAATCATACATACACAATCCAATCACATCATCTTACATCTATGATCTTCATAAACTTGCATAGGAGGAATCTTACGATGAAAACATATTTTAATCGTTGTTCTTACTTCAAAACAATCTTACTTTTCCTTATTAACATTAATGATCATGATAAAATCAACATAGATGACATATTTACCTTACTTGATCGTCTCCTTACGATCACAAGCTTGTGAATGTGGTTGGAATCTCGATCTCTAGGCTTTCCTTCTTCTTCGATTTAAAGCTTTCTTAAAAACCTTAGTTTTCTCTTAATTCCTCTCTAAGAACTTCAAGAATGTTTAGAAATCCTAAACCCATGAGTTAAGGCATATTTATAGTGTTTAAGAGTCCCTTTTAAATTAGAATTCTCATAATTCAGATTTAGAAAGTGATTCTGGGCAAAACACAAAACAAGCGGTCGACCGGTGATACTTGTAACTACCACACATGTGAACTTGTGCTTGAGTGTCGTAATTGACATTTGAGCTCGGTCAACTTCTTAGATTTCAATCTTCCACCAAAAAACTCCGTCAGGTTACATCTCCCTAGTTTGAGAATTCCCAACATGTAGGATCTCCTCTAAGTGTTGGCCTACCCGAATACCAATTAATCATACAATATAGATATAACATAATTAATCATGGCATTCACAGTTAACATATTATCATAAATTCACATTTTCGTAATATGAAGAAGAATAATCATATTAAATTTTCATTCTCATCATCACATTCATTCACAAGGTTCACTTCATTCAATACTCCCCATTTTTCATTTCACAACACTTCGTATCCCCCATAATTCGTCACAATCTCTCGTTAACGAATTCTTATGCTCCATTTCATACATACAATCCACTTAGCACTTGTTTAATCAATGTAGGAAAGTATCAAGTCTTACCCTATTTATAAAATAATGATAAAATCTTATTTTCAAGCATAGAATTACTCATTTCCCAAATGTTAATCAATGGATGCAACATATAGCAATTACATCTAACAATCTCATACAATTAGTGTTCAATCATACAAAACCATCATTAGATATAGATTAGAGACGATATTTACTTCATTTTATGCTCAAGCTCATTAATCTGTGCATAATCATGTAGATTTCTTAGAAAATCCATAAGCATTCTTATTCAATAATGCAAAATAGTAAATGGAGCTAGATTAGATAGGATATCGACCTTAGGGATCGTTCCCTTCAATCCAAAATGCTCAAAGAGGGCTTTGGGAGTGAGCTCCAAACTTTTCTTCTCTTCTCCAAGCAATCTCCTTAAAAAGCTAGGGTTTTCTCCATTCCTTAGCCAAATAGGGTAAAATGTTCTTAGAATATCCTAAACCTCGAAAATGATGTCCAATTTATAGTCCTAGAGTTTACATCCCCAAAAATCTGCACTTCGACACATTTTTTTAAACACTGTCTGCGAAACTTTTGTTTAAACAAAATTCATGTTCGTTCGAATAAATATTGGCCCATTTCAAACGGAAATGGCCGCAAGATTGGTATAATCAATTGGTCTCTAGCTTCATTCGAATGAGTGAGATTTTTCGTTCGAACGAAAGTCCTAGATTTTTGATTTTTAGTCTTCCTTCCCACTTGGCTTCGACCACTTTGGCTTAAATATATTTTAAACATTTAATTACATATTTTCTAGGTTAGAGCTCATCAAAACATTTTATTAATGATGATCATGGCCTACAATTTATTTTGACCAAAAATACCCTTGACGAACATAAGGTTTTACATAAACAAGGATTCGGGACTCTACAGATAGGGTTTGAACTAGAATTTGAACCAAGGTTCAGACAAAGGTTTAGACAGAGGTTCGGCTATCCAAGTAGGGTTTGAACCAGGGTTTGAACCAAGGTTTAGATAGAGGTTGTTGGACATATATGCCCTCGAAAGCCAATAAGAGACTTTTCTATGTTGATTAGACAAACATCATATTCACACAACCAACTATAAAGGATATTTATATTGATTAATATCTCATATGATGATGACATAAAGTTCCATAGGTAACATTGTAGGAAAATCATGCAAAGGTTGCGAGGAGATATGATTTTCCGGTTCCTTGTAAACCTAATATTGTTCGAAGCCTCTAGAGTACTGGTTGGGCGCCGTACTTCATCATGGCTTGCACATGTGTAGTTCTATGAGATAGTGTGATGAATCTCATTCACAGAGAGTGGTGACTCTTGACTAACATGTGAGTATATGTAGCAAGTACATAATACTGAACGGGGTCACTAGTGGATACCCTATGGAATACACTATTAGATTGTATTAGGGTTATCCATTTGACAAATTGTCCTTCAACCTGAGAGGTTAACATCTTCTCAGACATTTGTCTATATGGCTTTGATGTGCCAATCGGCAATGTCCAATACACATGACTAACTCCGGGTACGTTGGGTCATGTACACTATGTTTGGAGAAGTATGTAAACACTCAATAAGGAAACCACAACTCCTTAATTGGAGATAATGATATCAAGGTGATACTTGTTGAACTGAACTATTAAATCCAGTATTGGTGCTTTTCGGTAAAATGGTCTTTATCGAAGTTGATATTTTCAATATGGAAATGTATATATAAATATATATATGTCAGTTCTTTTCTAATGTTTCTTCAAAAGTGTTTTGGAGGTTCTGTTCATTGAAAAAGTAATCATGAGAAAGGGTTCTATTCATAAGCTAGGGACTATGACAGTGGAATTGTTCCAATCCCGGAAGCTTACAAGTGATATCGGAATGTGGAAGGATTTATTTGTAAATATATTGTGAGATGGTACTTATAAGCAATTCTCTAATTTCTGGAGGTTAATCACATTGTGTTAATGGACATTAATTGTGATTGGTGGAAGTCCAGGGATATAGATAAAATTCTATAATCCTAATGGAGTATAGGAAAGGTGTTTCCTAGTAACAATGCTTCAACCAAAATGGTGAAGTACTTGGTCCCACAACCGGAAATAGGAGATCCCTCTAGATCCCACACACAAGGACCTTCTTAAAGTATTTAATTTAATTATTAATTAAATTAATTAATTTCTCTAAGTAATCACTATATGGTATAGTGAAACTCTAAAAGGAGGAATCACATTGAATGTGAAAAACCAAATGGGTAGGACCCATTGGGAATTATTATAAAAGAATAATTCAAGTGACCAAGAGGGTTTTGGAAACCCTTTGGACGTGTGGAGTGGGACCCACCTAGGGTGGGACGCCCACTTCAAGGAGGAATAATAATTGTTATTATTTTAATTAGTTTCTAATAACTAATATCCTTATTAGATAAGGTTAGTTAGTTAGTTACTAATTAAAGATTCCCTAATTGTTAGGGATTCCATTAGTTAGTTACTAATTCAAGATTCCTTATTGGATAAGGATAAAATTAGTTACTAATGGATAAGGTTGGTTTCTTTTAAGATTAATTCTAATTAGATTAGGAGAATAATCAATAAAGGAAACTATTGAGGAATCCTAATTGGATTAGGATAAGGTTAATGAATTATAATTGGATTACAATTCAAGCAACCAAGAGGGAACTTATATAAAGGATTGGATACCCAACCCTTTAAATAATGTAATTCTCCAGAATTTTTTCTTCTCTCCCTCTCCTCAAGTTTACGCCTAGCCCTCTCCCCCTTTGAGAGTGTACAGTCACCCTTCCTCTTCTTCCTTTTTGTTTGGTTTTTGATCTTGATGATCAAGAACAAGTTCTTTGAAGATCAAGATTGGATCTTGTTTAATCAAGAAAAGTTCTTGGATCAAAGAAAAGAAGAAAAGATAAAAGAGCATGAAATTTGGAAGGGCCATTAGCTTCCATTAGAGAAAGATTTAAAGGAAAAAGAAGGTTCGTGTGAATCGACAGGAGACTTGACACTTGTGAAGTTTTGCGAGTACTATTCTAACGTGGATTTGACTTAACAATTTCAAAATCGCAAAGGTGATTGTTATTCTAACCTTCATTGAATAAAATCAATTAGAATCTTAGTCAGATCTTGGGATTCGATGTATGCCCCCCAAGAACTGTGTTTCTAAATTAAATAGAGGCATACTTTCAGAGGTTCGGCTAGGTTGTTAGGGTTTGAACCAGGATTTGAACCGAGATTCGGATAGAGGTTTAGCTAGGTTGGTTAGATTTGAACCGAAGTTCATGTAGAGGTTTGACAGGGTTGGCTAAGTTTGAACCGAAGTTCGGGCAGAGGTTTGATAGGATAGGTTTGACAAGCAGTCTAAGTATTTAAAAACTAATAAAAGACTGAAAAAAGACAGAGTTCAGAGAAATTTTACTTTCCTGAAAATCTGAAGAGGTTTCTAAAAAGAGCTCTCGAGAACTGATTCTTCAAAATCATGCTTCCCGGGAATCCAAAAGCTAGAAAAAGGTTTTCGAAATAGAAAAGGGAGAGAGAGAGGAAGTAAATGAGTCATTTGTGAAGAAGGATGGGGGGTATTTATATGTTTTTGAAATAGTTATTTTCGTCGTTTAAAAGGGAGAAAATGATTTAAAAAATGAATAGTAAGGCGGTGTGAACAGTAGAGCGGCAACATAGACAAAATAGGAATTTTGCCGTTTTAAACGGCGAAATTAAAAGATATTTTTTTAAAACAATAAAAATGAAGCGGTGCACTGTAGGTGGGGTCCACAGGGGGTTCTTGCCCTTTTAAACGGAGAGGTCCTATTTGGCCCCCCAAAAAACTGTTTTTTTTGGTTTATTTGATGCGCCACGTGTTGCACTTTGATTTGCTGGAAACCAGATTTCTCGTTTTAAGCCCGATTTGAGCACAGAAACACCCGAAATTAAACTGATAAAATCTAGAAATTTTTTTCAAATAAAATATGACTTTTCAGAACTTTTTAGGGGTATTTTGATCATTTTTCACTCTAGGGGCATTTTGATCATTTTTTACCTCAGTTGCGTTTCTGGAAATCGAAGCACGTGGATAGAAGGTTTTAAAAGAAAGTTTTTGACAGAGTTTTTAAGAGTGTGAATAGAGACTAAAGGAGTGCAATATTGGGGTTCTTACATTTAAGGTTGGTAGCAAGTTAGTAGACTTCTTGCTTCTCACATCACTATGATAAATCTTCTGCCCATGGGACTTGATCCCAATATCATCCTTATGAGAGGGACACACCTTGCAATCTGAGTGGAAGGGGAGGTAGACCAATGATTACAGAGCTCAAAATTGAAAGAAAAAAATCCTGAAGGAAGCTGATTTGTTGAGTGGACCATGGGCCGAAAGATATATATGCCATATACCTGTTGTGATTATTTAAATTAATAACAAAAAAAACCGAGGAGGGATCACGCCTCCAGAAGCGGAGGTTCCGGGTTTGACTCCCTTCCTTTTGTTGGCCAGCCTTAGGGATTCATCCGTACCTACACGATACGTGTGAATAAAGGGGTTTTGCATGTGGCCAGGAGATTAGTTGGGTGCTCTAGGTACCAAAATATAAATAAATAAATATATCATCTTCTTAGAAGTTGAAAATTGGGTTCTAATGGAGGACTAAGACCCTCCACGGCTTATTTTTAAGTGAGGTAGTTGCTTGGTGACTTGAGTGAACAAGTTTAAAGTGTGTGTGTTACATGATAACATTTCCACCAAAAAACAAAAAAATCACTATCTCATTTGTTTGAAGAGTCATGAGAAGGGGAACTTGCCCCTTCCTTACTGACCGCAGTGTCCTGTCCCTTTTAACCATTTTTTTTTCTAAAACTATGGTTAGGCTTAACTAAATTATGATAATTAAATTATTAATTTTCCCTCAAAAAACTAATGTTGGATGGATGAACATTAGGGCTCTCTACCAAAAAAAAAAAAAACATTAGGGCTAAGTGAATGTTGACTACTTGGTGAGTGTTAAAAGGACGGATTGACCACGTTTTTTTTGGTTGAAGGATATTTCATTGAAAAGCTAATTATTAGGTACAAAACTATCCCAGGAGTTACAAGGGATCTCCTGCCAGGAAAAGACTCTGGGGAAAGAGTAACGTCCTAAGCTAACATTAAGGGCAGTCTGGGCTGCATTGTGCCTAGATTGGTTGGCCTCGGTCGGATGAACTTAATCTATATAAGCCGGTTGAAGTGCCACATAGCCTTGGTGTCTTCTACTATAGCGAAAATTTCCCAATGACATGAGAAGAGAAACCATTAAGAAAATCAGTAATTTCTTTGGAGTCAGACTCAATAATCATGTTCCACCACTGAGCCACAGCAGAAACCTGAAACCCCAGCCTGATAACTTCTGCCTCTGCCACCCTACTAGAGCTCTCTCCAAGAGGTCGAACACAGGTACGAAGCAAAAGACCCAGATGGTTTCGCACCATGACCCCAGCTCCAGCTGCTAAAACACTCTGTAAAGAGGCTTAATCCAAATTAATCTTTAGCCACCCATCGGGTGGGGCAACCCACTTAGCCTACGCCAAATCAACCTGCTCGTCAAGAGAATCAACCCCTCCTACTACAGCAATAAGCTTTCGAGCTAAACCCTGCATCTTAGATATAGAAGCTACTAGGTCAGGATGAATGGAGTTAAAGCAAACCTCATTTCGCAACTTCCAAATGCACCAAAGAGTCATCGATAGATGAATGGCTAAAGGGCTGTTAGGCCGAGAGAACAGCGAATGATCCGCCCAACTATGCCACCACTCTAGATTTGAGACTCTGTCCCAAAGAATGTGGAGAGAAAATTGGGCCCGAACCAAATGCACCTTGCATGGATAATGCAAAAATAAATGAGTGATCGATTCTTTTTCCTGCTTGCAAAAGGGGGCAAAGATCATCAACATCCATCTTCCTACGTGTCAAATAAACTCCAAATGCAAGTGCTTTATGACACAATCTCCATAGAAAAGCTTCTCAATTCCCTTGTTTAGAACATTCCCGTTTTTCTTTTCTCAAATAAAATCCCAAGGGATTTAATAAAACAGTTTAAATGTACAGAGGAGCTCTGCATCACCACATTGACAGGAGCTCCCCTTTTTACACTATGGGGTGGCAAATGTGTAATTATGGTGCATCGCAAAAATACCCCAACCTCCATCAATAATTACAAACATGTCATACTTACAGTGTAAAAAGGGAGCTCCACTTGATGCAGTGCTCCGGCTCAAAATTATTCTCTTAATAAAACTCTCAAAATCATTCTCTTAATAAAAACTCTCATCCCCTGTACTGTAATAACTAGATCTAACACCAGAGTGTGTGGCACACGTGCAAGCAAGAGCAACACAAGCACATGCATGGGCTCATGTGTGGTAAAAGGGCTTTGGATGTGTAGGCATTGGGGGTCAACTCATATTTTAACTCATTGGAGTCATCCATCGTGTGATGCCATTGATCGTGCTCCCATTCGGTATAGCCTTCTCAGCCTCGGCCAGGACAAAGTGGTCTCACTAACCAAAATAGGCTCCTATTCGGCATAGCCTGCTACGAAATCTTAATAGCCTTTTCCCCAACCTTTCAAGGCTAATCCGTCTAGCCTTTATATTGAACTAGAAGCACACCCAGTTGACTGATTGGATTAACCAGCCCAATCCTCCATCACTACGGACATGGCTTCTTAGTCTAGTCTATAGGTTAATCTGATTCTGAACCATCGACATAGATCATCCAATTAAGTGATATTCTATTAGAGATAGTCTTAGAGAACACAATAGAATGATATAATAAGGTGAGATGAGATGAATGTTGTTCCCATATGGGTAAATTACCTGGAATCGCTATCCAACAAAAATTGCAGTCTTTAAAGAACTCGAACAAAATAGCAACTTTTATTCCAGAAATTCCTACACTTGAAAAACTGTTAGAACATTGGTAGTTCGTGTGAAGTGAGGCGCGGATCACGTCGCTCTCTTTAAGACATTTCGCGCCCCCCACAAATGCACTGGGTTGACAGACACGATGCCTCCAGCATACAACAGCTCCACACAAATCTAACTCTGACTGTAGGCGTGCATAACCTATAGTCGCACACTTTACTCTGTTTCTTACCCAGCAATCTCTCAAAATAAAAAATTCTCAAACATAAGAAAACATAATAGTTAAGAAAACTCATTTCCAATCTTCTCTCTTCTAAATGGAGAAAACATTACATAGTATATATATAGAAAACTAAATAGGTTTTTGGAATTATAAAACTGTCACATTAGTGACAATAATTATGATAATAAACCATTAAAACGTTTCCCACCATTAAAGCCTTTAATGGCTATAATAAAATTAAATAAATTAATATTTAATTTCTTTTATTTAATTAATTTTGAATCACAATCACCCAAAGGTATAACAATCCCCCACTTGATTCAAAAAAAATAAAATCGGGAAGAAAAAAAATAAAGTTGCTGGGTAAAATTAGATTTAATATATAAGCAAAAGGTGTCACATAGATTTGAACCTTTGCATAGTTTAAAGTAAAATTCTCACCAGAGACTCAGTTACCATAGATCATAGATCTTGGTATTCAAAACTGAGCTCTTTTAGTGATGAGTCTTTATACCTTAAACACATTAACTCTTACAGAGTCTACAGGTGTCTAAGCCAGCATTTTTCGGCCATGTGCTTTTATCCCGGTTTAATAAGTGCTCTAGAGAAATAGCCAATTTCTCATAGGAAGCGGCCCTATTTTCACACTTATATAGGTGAGTCTATCAAGGATGCCTATGTGACTCCACATCCCACTCAATAGAGCTATAGATCTCATTAAGAGGAAACCCTCAACCTCTAATCGTCACATACTTTATGCACTGTTCACACCATAGGAAGGGACTTAGAGAATAATGATATAATAATATTATTCTCTTATTATAGTGCATCACCTCAAACCACTCAGTAACTTGTTCTTCCCATTAAACCTGTTCTTGGGATCTCAAATCTTCAGGTTGGGTTGCCATTACAGTTGGTTTATTTTCAATTAGCTAAAGTCTCATCCCTTCAATGTACTCTTCCCTTACTAGGCCTTCAGTAAAGGAATTTGTGCCAAATTTTCTGGCCATCTGATTTCATTTTCAGATATAACTCCATCTCATAGGAGTTCTTAAATATAATTTCATCTCATAGGAATTCTCTCGAATATAATTTTGGATATCTTCTCAAATATAATTCGAGACTTACCATTATATCGAGTGTTATTAGCAACATTGCAATTACAATTAATTTTAATTGCATGGATAATTTTATTCCAAAAGGAATATTGAACAAAAAGTTCTGAAGCCACTCAGCTTCTTCTCCTGCTAAGCTAGAGCTATTAGTGTCGATTTCATAGTAGAAATAGACCAAATTGTTTCTTAGAATATTAAGAAACATCACCACAACCAATTATGAATATATAACCACTTGTTATTTTATATTCATTAGAAATAGAATTCCAATTAGCATTATTATACCTTTCAATTTAAGAAGGGTATCTCCCATAATGAAAATCAGAATTTACGATATTCTTTAAATATTTAAATATTTAATCACTTTGCTAATTGTATCCCAATGCTCCCTACTGGGATTACTAGTGTATCTACTTAATTTTTCGACTGCATATGAGTACAATTCATAGCATATATCAAGCTTCCAATTACACTAGCATATTCATTTTAGTTTATACTATCTCCTTCATTAGGTGATAGATAAATATTAGGATCAATTGGAGTACAAATAATACTATAATCGTAATAATTGTATTTTAATAATAATTTTAATGCAATGATATTGAGATAAACTTATCTCATCATCTATTCTAATTATTTTAATTCGAATAATTAAATTCGTTTCTCCAATATCATTCACGAATTCTTTTGTCTCATTTATGATTTTTTGATTTGTTCCAAAAATCAGTAAATCATCTACATATAGACAAATGATTACTCTACAATCACCATTATACAAATGATTATTCCACTATCACCATTATATTTGTAATATATACATATCACTTTCATTTGTACTATATCCATGAGTTATTATCAATCCATATAAATTTCTTCATCTAAATCACCATTTAAAAATGTTGTTTTAACATTTATTTAGTGAATTATTAAATTATATATGGATGTCATAGAAAATAATTCTCGAATAGATGTAATTCTTGATACAGGTGAATCTGCATCAAAATTATCTATTCCTTCTCTTTACTTAAATCTCTTGGCTACTAATTTAGTCTTATATTTTTCTATAGATTCATCTACTTTAAGTTTCTTTTTAAATATCCACTTACAATCTATAGTTCTAATTCGAGAAGGAGGAACAAGTAATGTCTAAGTGTGATTAGACATTATTGAAACTATACAATTTTCACAGCTTCTCTCCAATAGAAGACTCATGTGACTCAAATGCCTCCTTTAAAGAAAATAAGATCATTTTCTACCATATAGGGATAAAGGCTAGACCCAAAATCTTTACTATTTCTAACTCTTTTACTCTTTCAATATTCAATTTCAGTTTCATCTGAATTAATTAATTCAAGAGTTTTAGAATTAAGCTCATTAGTTTCATTAAGATTTTAGTTTATTAAACCCCCACTATTAGAAAGAAATGTTTTTTCACTTGTAACATTATTTTTAATGTCTTAGGAATCTATATGCTTTAAATGCCTCCTAATAAAGCAAACCAATAAAGCATCATCTCTTATTATTCCTAATTATATTTTAGGATCATTAAGGCTAGATCATTACTAAACATCTCATGTTTAGAAATAATTTCTAAATCTTTGGTACTCTATATTTCAATATTCATATTTCAGTCTTCATACTGAATCTAATTCAATTGGAGAGTATATACACTAGAATTAAAATCACTTAGTTTCATTTAGACCTTGACTTTTTTACTTTACTTAAACCCCCACTATTTAGAATTAAAATGAAAAGAATTTTTCACTAAACATTTTATTAATTCTAACTCCCGTCATTTTTAGGAATCTAAAATGAAAAAGACTTTATTGTTAATAAAGCATAACAATAAAAAGCAGCTTTCTTCTTAGATTCTAATTTGTTACTATATAATCAAGATCTAAATTTATACCTTATTGTTCATAGTAAAACAATAATAAGTATATCTCATTATTACATATCCTAATGTTTAGAAATAATTTAAATTTTGGTTCTCTATATTTCCATATTTCATATTCTGTCTTATACTATCTCATTCAATTGGAGATAAATATACACTAGTATTAAAATACTAGTTTTATTTAGACCTTGACTTTTTTACTTTAACTTAACCCCCACTATTTTTAGAATTAAAATGAAAAGAATTTTCAAAAAATATTTTATTAATTCTAACTCCCATCATTTTTAGAATTAAAATGAAAAAGATTTTTTTTTTTAAATAAAATAAAAATCAGCTTTTTCTTAATTCTAATTTTTACTATATAAATCAAGATCTAAATTTTATATACCTTATTGTTTATAGTAAAACAATAAAAGTATATCTCATTATTACATATCCTAATTTTTGTTATTTTAAGATTATTTAGTCATACCATAACTAAACAATTACATATCTTAAAATAATTTAAACTAGGTTTTCACATCTCCAATTTTCACATATTCAGTTAATTTATTCTCTTATTTGTGTCACATCATTTATAACTATTGCAATTTATTAAGTCATATAATCATATATGATAATAAAATAAAGCATGCAAATTCACAAGTAATTAATCAACTGAAAACATAAAAAGAGAGTTTAAAAATCTGACCATTCATTTGAGTGTTACCAATGTGCAACTCCTGATTTTCTGAACTGCAACTCATCTGCTACCATTCACCACATCTCCAAGAGCACACTGTTTCAGACGGATCTGAACTCGAATTTACATTATATCATATGATGTTCCAAGATAGCAAAGGCGCTCGGCTCGGCTCGGCTCGGCTTGTCTTATCTTTGCATTAGATGGCGCTGGAACCAAAACTTGCATAATAAATGCTTTCAAACCAAAAGTGGAAAGTTTCCTTTTAAAGCGTCCCTCTCAAAACCAAGGAAAAGCTTATGGACAATTCACTAATTGTGTATATGCTCAGTAGCAAAACTATTAACCATCATTTCCTTTTCAAGTACACCTTTACTTTCCTTTTTCATTTTTCTTTTCACCTTCCTTCAAGCCCACGTTATCATCCGTTTTACACCTTTTATGGAAAGCCCATCTATCTCCGCTTAAAACGTTTTGCAATATTAACTCCATCCCGAGAAGATTCTCCGAGTTTTGGATTGACTCCACCCTATGGTTTATTCACATTCCTAAATCCTTTGGACATCCAATCGGTTGGCAACAACGATTCTTTGGACCAACGAACTTAGTCTGACGGAAGCTGAAAATCCGACCGGCAACATCATCCACTAGATCTTACTCGAGCAGCCTGTCCCTTTCTGTGTGCCCTCTGTAAATCCTCTACAGCAAACTCACGCACCCGTCAATTATTTCGAGCAATCCTTTGCCCAGAAACTTGTCACCAGTGATCTTGCATTCCAGAAACTCCCCTTGGCATGGAAGATGGTATTTGCTTGAGTCTCTTTTGGAGGATGGAGACGACACCGACGCAACCACAGATAGGATCTCTTGCCCACGGCCAGAGGTAGTCATCTGGATGATTAGAGCCGTGACTGTGGATCTGCCATTTTCTTGATAATGTTGCGCAGGTTGTATTTCCAAGAATCTCTAGTGACCCGTAATTGACTACCAACAACTTCAACCTCTCCTACCATGGCACTCTCCTTTATTAGAACGAAAATGTCTTAAAATTTAAAATTGTTGTTCCCATAGGGGTAAATTACCTGGAATCGCTATCCAACAAAAATTACAGTCTTTAAAGAACTCGAACAAAATAACAATTTTTATTCTAGAAATTCCTGCACTTGAAAAACTGTTAGAACATTGGTAGTTCGTGTGAAGTGAGGCACGGATCACGTCACGCTCTTTAAGACATTTCGCGCCCCCCACAAATACACTGGGTTGACAGACACGATGCCTCAAGGATACAACAGCTCCACACAAATCTAACTCTGACTGTAGACGTGCATAACCTATAGTCGCACACCTTATTCTGTTTCTTACCCAGCAATCTCTCAAAATAAAAAATTCTCAAACATAAGAAAACATAATAGTTAAGAAAACTCATTTCTAATCTTCTCTCTTCTAAATGGAGAAAACATTACATAGTATATATATAGAAAATTAAATAGGTTTTTGGAATTATAAAACTGTCACATTAGTGACAATAATTATGATAATAAACCATTAAAACGTTTCCCACCATTAAACCTTTCATGGCTATAATAAAATTAAATAAATTAATATTTAATTTCTTTTATTTAATTAATTTTGAATCACAATCACCTAAAGGTATAACAATGAACCACATATCTTATCTTTAGATAGATTTGAATTTAAAATTTGAATATGATTTGAATAGATTAGATAAGATTAGATTATAATTGATTGAGATTTATTTTTATCTTTAGTTGTTTTCATCTCTATGTAAACTTTATGGCCTATGGGTCAATGTAAAGCTCATTCAAGAATTATCAATATTCTCACTTGACAGATCACAACTCTTCTGCAGACGGTTACTCTATTAATCAATAGTAGTGGATGCCTTGACTGGTACACCAAGATTTGTGGTGGGTAAAACTGTGGCCAAAAAAAGGTCATGAGCAATCAGAATATTCTAACACAACTCTGAATAGTCCATGATTTAAGTTAATACTGAAACCAAGCTAAAGATAATGATGCAATCTAAACTAGCACAAACAGGGACTAGATACCAAACGATATTTGTTTAAACCTAAAACGGGTTAAGCCTAGACCCATTGTTAAATTAAACAAAAGTTAAATGATATTTTATAATAGGTTAATTCTGGACTTTCCCTTAAGCAGTTTTGTGATAGCTAAATTAGTTAGTTATTGAAACCCTTGAATATATTATTTAATTTCTTGTGCACCTTGAAAAATAGATATAGTACTCCTTTTATCGAATAGTGCAAGCTCGAGGGAAAGAACAGAGCAAATCTAATATGAGTTAAATTTGGGATAGTAATGCCATTTTCATTGTTATTTATTGGAGGACACGTGAATCTATGGGCTACACAATGAGGTGTAGCCCTCTCCCTCTCATAAACCCCCAATTCTGATGTAAGTGAGATTCGATCCCAGGTCTCTAATACGACGGCAAGAGAATTTTCCAACTAAACTAACCGGCACCTACAATGCTATTTTCTTTACTATTTTCTTTACATGTGAAAGGCTTGGACTATCTCGGAGGAAAGAGTCTTATATCGCCTCTCACGTGAGTGGTTCAACTTATTTAATTAATTATAAAGTAGCATAAGTGCAAAGAATTTAGTTGAACGATCCAAGTACTTTGACGGTAAAAATAAATGTGTAGTCCATCATGCTTAGGTCACTTTCCTCAATATAAAAGGACTGTTCTTTTGTTGGATGTAGGGTCCCCCTCCGAAAAAAAAAAAAAAAGCTTCAATATATTATAAACCACCTCCCATAAAAGAAGAAGGTTCCAAGACCAACTGTTTGAATTTTCAGATAAGGACTTTGACCTTTTCTTTTCTACCCCCCAAGTATTCCATTTCTTGAATGCTTGACCAGAATAGATGTTGGATTTTTATTTTTATTTTTATAGGGGTTAACTGCCTTGACATCACAAAATCTTAATTTCGTCCACAGAAAAGAAGACGTTACAACAATTAAAAAAAATAAAAATGGAAGAGGTGGAGAAAAGGGATGTACATGTCTGTCTCCATTCGCCAACAAAATTCTAATGAGCAATAGTCACCTCCTCGTGACGAGGAGGGGACTATTCCTCCTCGTCTTAACAAACTCTTTGTACTATGGTTAAAAAATTAACCACCTCCTATGGTTAATTTTTTTAAAAATATTTTTTCTAAAACCAAGGATAGATGTGTGAACCCTAGAGGTGACTGAATCTTAACCACAGTTAATGGAAGTAAAAAGGGGACATGTGGCCCCAAAAAATAGGGACGAGGTGGTAACTCACCTCCTTGCCCGAGGAGGTGACTATTTTCCAATTCTAATACATATACACAAAGGATATTTGTATATATATAATTATTATTCTTAAGTTTGAAAAAAAAGATGCTACAATTTTCTTGAGAAAAGAAAAATTATTGCCCCAATAAAAGGAGCAAATTGATTTATTTTATTTTTAATTATGTATATGTTGAGGAAGAAATTTATAGCTAAGAAAGTCAATGGGAAGAACTTAAAAGAAAATATATTAAAAAGAAAGACATTGCATGCTAAATTTTTCTTGATAGTAATAACATTAACTTTGACTAAGACAACCATTAAAAGTCATGGGAAGAACTAGAAATGTAGAACCCCGAAACTTTTGTCTATGTATTGGAACTCGTGCCAAGGCTTTAAGCCTTTGTAATCTTCCATTTCTATGAAATGAGAAATTTTAAAGAACTCTAAGTGTTACAAAGTGAGATTTCCTAATTCAGATATGTTAAAAATCGGGGTTGCTGAACTCCATTTGTGAATCAGTTGACTTTAGGGATAATTTGGTGAATAAATAAAGAAGAAATTGAAAATTCTAACACTCCAGAAATGTTCATTTTCAAATGACGAATCCAATGCAAGTTGAATCGTCAAAATTTGACGAACGAGTCAAAAGTTATGACCGAAATACGAAAACGGGAAATCTGAAAAATTTCTACAAGAGTTACGAACGATCGTACAGATCCTATGAATGATCGTAGGTGTAGTTACGATCGATCGTTGAAAATCTACGATCGATTGTAGAATCTCAGAAATGGCCAAAACTCTCTGTAAATGTTACGATTGATCGTAGAAACTTACGACCGATCGTAAAAGGTTACGATCGATTGTAGAGAATCAACGACCGATCGTAGGTCGCGAACTCATAATTTTATTTCAGGATTTTTAGGGTTTCTACCCTTGGCCTATAAATAGGGGGCCTCTTTGGGGGTTTATGGCTTACCCTAAAACTAAAGAAGACCTAAGAGAGATTAGAGAAGAAGAAGAGATGTGAGATTAAGGATTTGCCAAGAGGGTTTGAGATTGAAGAAGGAGATTAAGATCAATGGTGATCTTCTCCAAATCAAGTAAGGGGGTTTCTCCAAGTTCAGTAGTGACTCCATTCATGATTGTGAGGGTTTTTCTTGCCTATTGAAGGTCAGTACCTTATGCTACCCTCATTGTCATGTTTTCTTTCCTTTATTGTTATGCTTCTCTATTTCCTTGCTTTCTCCTAAATGTTTCACATGATATAAAATGAAATTAGTGAATGAAATGCAATATGGATGTTGTGTTGTGATAAAAACAAATGTGAAGGGTATTTCATCAAATAATGAACATATAATGGATGATGGATGGATTGGATGAATCATAAATAAAGAAAAGCATGATTAAGACATATGAAATTTCTAGGGTTTTATTATAGTGTGTTACTCGCTTTTTAGAATAGCATGATTGTAAATTTACTCGCTTTCTAGAATTGCATGCTTGTAGATTTAATTGCTTTGATATTAAATGTTGCCTTGAATGATTTTGAGCCTATCATGTTTTATTTAATTTCATGAGTTAATTGTACACGATTTCACGAGCACGGCATGCATGATATAGTTTATCGGGTTTTTCAAGAATAAGAGTTTTATTCTCGATTCACGAATACTATGATAAGGCAAAACGTAAGGGTTGGTAATTAGAGGTAGGGCATATCTTAAGATATGTTTTGCCTCGCTTTTGACAAGAACAAGTGCATTTCATTGAAAGAGGGGGTTCTATACCACCATTCCTCTTAAGTGCATCTCACAAGAAAAGAGGGGGGGGGGGGGGGGGTTCTATAACACCCTTCCTCGCAAGTGCATCTCACAAGAAAAGAGGGGGTTCTATATCACCCTCCCTCGCAAGTGCATTTCATTGAAAGACAGGGTTCTATACCACCCTCCCTCGCAAGTGCATCTCACAAGTTACATGAGCATGTGAATCCAAGCAAGCATGAGTACAAGCAAGAACTTGACATATATGACACGCATGACACGACAAGACAGAACATGACAAGTTTTTCAAGCACGAAAAGAGTAGTTTAAGTCAAGTCAAGCACACGATGATTTCAAAAGTTTTGACTTTGATGTGATGCAAGCATGAAATATAAACTGTTTACCTTCTTATCAATTATACGAATTGCTTCCTGCTTTATTTTGTGATTATTATGCTATGACTGTTGGTTAGTATTTGGTACCCATTGAGTATTCCATGTTCAGTTGTACGTCTTATGTCGGCAGGTGCTAGTGGAGCGGCTGCTCCTTTTGACATTTGTGCTCCCGGCCCATGAGTGAAGGAGTATGTTGAGAAACCTGTAGAGGAGCCTCCTGTAGATGGTTATTATTAGGTGGTAGATTCTAGGTGAGTGTGGGTGAGCATGTAAGATTTATACCCATGTATTTTGGCGGGCATGTTCGCACCTTCTTTATTTTGTTTTCTCTTTTGTACAAAACTTGGATCATGTATATACATAGGGGTTTTGGTTAGACTTTCGCTGTGCCATGTTAGTTTATGCTTCCGCTATTATGTCCTCTTTTGTATATGCTCCAAGTGTTTTGTAGGATGGTTCGTCAAGTACGTCATGTAGGTCATGATAAGTCATCCAAGGTTCACTCTAACTCTTAGGATGGGTTTTGGGTCGCGACAAGAAAACGAAGAAAATGAAGCATGAAATAATTGATAAAATGATTGAACCAACGTAAAACACGTGTAATTGATAAAAAGGATTAGCATTTGTGATTAGTATATATTATGTAAGATTTTTCAGTTTGCGGCCTTGCAATAATCATTTTTTTTTGTTTTTAGTTAAAAAGTCGAATTGATTTTTGTTGATCAAGTAGAGCTTACGAGATTGATCTTGAATGATAAAGATAACCATTACGATTTTTAGGCTTGGTACACCCTAACTACGTAGCATCGTTTCGTAATGAAGAAGCACGATTAGTTTTTGATTTTTTGGCCTAGGATCTTTAATGGGTTAGGTTTTTTTTTTATTGGTGTATATATATATATATTTTGATGACTGTAACGACTCAGAATTTTAATATATTAAAATTATGGGATTATGAGTCCTTAATTGTGATTAAAAAGTTAAGCATTTGCTAAATTGGTGAAAAGTGAGTTTTGCTCGGAATTGGATTACACCAAGGAAAATTCAGTGTTTTTACTCAAAAATCATACACAATGCGTGGGTCGACTACTTGAATGATCAACTGTCTTGCCGGATCCATTGTGTACTGATTAGTGGGACCGCGGAGGTCTTGTATGTAAGAAAATCGAGAAAACGGAAAATTTACAAATTTTTGGAGTTTCGTTGAGACTCAATATTTTGCAAGGATTCTAATAGAAATCCGTGCGGCTGGTTCCACAGCGTGTCGGTCGGCCGTGAGGACTACCGTCTATCGTTTCATCAGTTTATTGTCTCATATGAAAACATGACAGCATGTTTTGTGTATGAAATCAGAAAATTAGTGGGTTTTGCAGTTTTCTTCCGGATTTATTTTTTACTGTCAAAACTCATCATTTTCTTCAAAAATTCATTAAGTAGGTATCGGATTGTCCCTCATTCGGTCACCTATCGTTTCGGTTCTATCGCATATCGATTCGCGAGACCACGAGGGTCTTAAATGTAAGAAAATTGAGAAAATCAGGAACTTTCAGATTTTCCTGAATTCAGTCGGGACTCTGTAATTGTTGGGGAATCTAATAGAAATCTGTGCGGCTGGTACCACAGTATGCTGGTTGGCCGTGGGATGACCGTATATTGTTTCGGCAGTTAATCATCTCAAACGAAGAAATGACAATGTGTTTTGTATCCAAAATCAGGAAATTAGTGGGTTTTGTAGTTTTCTTCCAGACTTTCTTTTTACCGTCAAAACTTAGTATTTCTTCCCAAAATTTTTACAGCCGATGTCAGACTGTCCCAAGTTCGGTCGTCTAAAGTTTCTTCCAAATCGGACTTCATATAATAGGGTTTCAGATGTTATAAGTGCAGAAAAATTAAGAAATCAGTCAAATCGGTCAAAGTGGTTGACTTGGTCAACTATCCACTTTCCACACTGTGTTGGTCATGTGCTTTTGCACATGATCCTAGCCCTTGGGCTATATATATAAGGGACCAAACCCTTTCATTCAGTTGGATAGAGCACCTTGGGGAGTGGAGAGTTTTCGAGTTCTCTAGAGAGAGAATTCTTAGTGAGAGAAAATCCTAGAGAGAGAAAGAGGAGAGAGAAAGAAGAGAGAGAAGGAAAAGGAGGCAGGCCTTTGAGGTTGATCGCCCTCCCGGACGTAATGGCGGAGCCCTTTTTGCGTCAATTGCCTTGAAAACCGTGAACTAGGTAAAACCTCTTTCATTTTTTCTTTTTTCCCCCTTATTTTTACTATATTCGTTATGTGGGATGTAAGTGTATGGATGAAAAAGGGTCAGAGACCCCGTTGATGTGTTATGGAAGGGTGGATGTGCATGGAAAACGAGTAGAGGGGTGTAGGCCTCGGTCTCGGGTGTCAAAACCCCGGATCTAGACTCACAGTGTGAATGGCGTGGATGAAAAAAAGGGTTGGAGACCCTTATGTGATGTGTGGAAGGGTTGGATGTGCATGAGAAATGAGTAGAGGGGTGTAGCCCTCGATCTCGGGTGTCAAAACTCAGGATTTAGACTCATTGTATGAATGACGTGGATGGAAAAAGGGTTGGAGACCCTTATGTGATGTTGTGATTTTATGTGGACATTCGGGGAGCCTAGATCGAGTCCCGGGTAAATTCTATCGTTACCCTGGGGTGTCGAAAAGTTGTTTTGCAGGTCGTATAAGGCTATAGACACATCCATTAGTCCGGAAGCGTTCCCTAACGGGACAGTGTGTTACCAGATTTGGTTCACGGGCGCGAGGCTCAACTATTTTAGTTAATCAAGCAAGGCTTGGATTAACTGGGATTACTCGATGGTTAGAAAACATAACTAGGGTTAAAGTATAGTCCTTCGTGACTGATAATCGGGAGTGGGTGGATTTGATATCCATAGATCCTCTTTGACTAGGTCTAGAGTGGTGGTGTGATGTAGTCCTCCGTGACTGATAGTCGGGAGTGGGTGGATTTGATATCCATAGATCATCTTTGACTAGGTCTGGAGTGGTGGTGTGATGTAGTCGTCCGTGACTGATAGTCGGGAGTGGGTGGATTTGATATCCATAGATCCTCTTTGACTAGGTCTAGAGTGGTGGTGTGATGTAGTCCTCCGTGACTGATAGTCAAAACTGGGTGGTAATATCCATACATCCTCTTTGGCGAGGTACGTGACTGATCGTCGGGAGTGAGAGGAATAATGTCCAAAGATCCTCTTTGGCGAGGTACGTGACTGATCGTTGGGAGTGGGTGGAGTGTTATCTATAGATCCTCTTTGGCTAGGTCTGGAGTAGTGATATTGTATAGTCCTCCGTCATTAATAGTCGGGAGTGGGTGGTATAATATTCATAGATCCTCTTTGGCGAGGTACGTGTGTCGCGACCCAAAATATCCCCTAAGAGTTATGAATACTTTGACTCGTGACCACCGTATCATACCTTCCATATGATACATATGGCACGTATAGCAACCTGTCAAAGTATATAGACATACATAGCAAAAATGATTTAAACATATAGTGGAAGCAAAAAATATAATTAAACACTCCTATACCTTGGTCCAAGTGTGAACCAACAAAAATATAAACATGGGTAAATATCCAAAAGGGTGGTGTGGACATGTCTCACTCTCACTTAACCAAATATCATCTCCCTCTAACTAATGGAGTCAACAGAAATAAAAGTCATGACTCCTATCTAGCGGGCCATCCCCCTAATAGTGGTCCATAGAAGGCTCTGAGTCGTAGTACTCCTTCTCTACCCAAGGCTCCGTACCACACAAATCGAAAAGAACCCGAGCACCTGCCGATGATAACAAACATCGGCTGAGCGTGGAATACTCAGCGTATACATACTACTAATAATAAAGCGATAACAGCATAGAGCATGCGAATCATGGAGAATGAAATCCTTAAAATATATCAAAGCGTGGAAACCGTAAAATAACACATATGATGAAATCCGAAACTAAAACCGTGTGAGTCATGTGATAATCATAGCTTTGTGAGTTCTTGGAGTTCATAGAGTTCCTTAGAGTTATTTATGATCCGTAGAGACATAGAGCAATACCGTAACCATAGAGCATAGCCATAGAGATCTTAGAGCAATCACATTTGTGATCCTTAGAGCTTGTGAACTGATCTTAGACATTATCATAGAAGTTCTTGTGAGTTTAACATGATCCTTAGAGCTTGTGAACCGATCTTAGACAGTATCATGGAGTTTCTTAGAATCATCATATAAGTTACTTATTCAAAAACCCATTTTTGTATCATTGAGAAATCCATGGAAAAACCTTGGTTCATACGAGACATGCGAACATATGAGAGAATAATACATTTAATTATCAAAAACCCTTAGAGGCATTAAACCAAACACATAGAGTGCATAGTAGTGATAGTTTACATTCAAGTATAAAACAACATCCCACACCATATGAAATCAAGATTTATGTTATAGAATAAGAAGAACATCTTTTAGTAACTAGTGTTATCACAAGATTGGTAGTAGAGTGTATCTACCTTGGTGAAATCAATGACTTTGATTCCAAGAGCTTGGAACATGTGAGAACTTTGAGTTCCTTTTTAAAAAACACCGAAGGATGGAAGATCTTGATCTTCCCTTCAAGCTTGAGCAACTCCTTTAGCTTTATCCTTCATCTTCCTCTCAAAACCCTCTCCAATAAGCCTCAAGGGTTTCTGAAACCCTAAGGCATGAACTAAGTCTTTTATAGGCAAAGGGGTATTGGTTAAAGACTTAAAAACCCTTAATGAAGAAAATCTGGGTATAACCGATCGATCGGTGGTCAAGACTGAGCGATTGGTGGCTTACCAAGCGATCGGTGGTTTCAACCGAGAGATCGGTTGAAAACACCTTCTCTGACATTTTTTCCATACAAATTAGTTAACCAGTCGACAGCTACCGAGCGATTGGTAGATGACCGGTCGATCAGTGGTTATCACCGAGCGATCGGTGCTCCCCTGTTTTATTGCAAAACCCTTTTCTACTACTTGGATCTTCTCCAATCCAATTCCCATGCCTTATTTACTCAAAACACACTATTCTAGGCTATATGTATCCATCAACACGTGTACACTATATATAACCAAACATTTTCATTAGCATAAACCCATTAATGCACAAGACTACCTTGAACACCATTCACACACTATTCACTACTTAGTGAAATGAAGATTCGAGGTTCTACATCCTCCCCCCCTTATAAGAATTTTGTCCTCGAAATTGGAACCACACCAAAAGAACAAAAAGAAACAATTACATAAACATAACATCAAGGAAACAAATGAGGGTACTTATTCCTCACTTCAGCTTCACGCTCCCACGTAGCCTCTTCTGCAGAATGGTGCTGCCATTTCATGAGAACTAACGGGATAGTCTTGGTGCACAAGATTTAATCTCAACGATCCAAGATCTGAGCTGGTTGCTCAACTAAAGTGAGATCTTCTCGATTCTTCATAGGATCAAGAGCAATGACGTGAGAAGGATCCAAAATGTATTTCCTGAGCATGGAAATGTGAAATACATTATGGACTGCTGCCATGTGAGGCGGTAGGGCTACCTTGTAAGCAACCTCACTAACCTTAGTGATGATCTCAAATGGCCCCATGTACCTAAGGCTGAGCTTTCCTTTCTTCCCGAATCGCATGATTCCTCGACTCGGTGAAATCTTCACAAAGACTCGATCCCCAACTCGGAATTCCAAATCTCTGTGACGAGTGTCCACGTAGCTCTTCTGCCTATCCTGAGCAATTTTTAATCGCTCCCTGATGATTTTGACCCTTTCTGCGGTCCGTTCGATCAATTCAGGACCCAGTACCTTCCTCTCACCAACTTCATCCCAGTATAGAGGAGATCTACAATTGCGACCATACAGAGCTTCAAAAGGCGCCATTTGGATGCTTGCCTAGTAACTGTTGTTGTAGGCAAACTCAACCTACGACAAGTGTTCCTCCTAACTGCCCTGAAAGTCCAACATGCAAGCTCGGAGCATATCCTCCACAACCTAATTTACCCGCTCAGTCTGCTCATCGGTTTGAGGATGAAAGGCGGAGCTGAAATCTAAACGAGAACCAATAGCGTCCTAAAAAGTTTTCCAGAACCTGGAAGTAAACCTAGGATCTCGATCAGACACGATGGAAACCAGCACCCCATCCAGACAGACCACCTCCTTAACATACAAAGCTACCAATTGATTCAAACTGAAAGTAGTCCGGTGCGGAAGAAAGTGTGCAGCCTTTGTCAATCTGTCAACTATCACCCAGATAGCAATGGAGCCCTTCACCGTCCGCGGCAAGCCCACGATGAAATCCATCGAGATATTCTTCTATTTCCATTCCGGAATAGGGAGGGACTGTAAAAGACCTGCCGGCCTCTGATACTGGGCCTTTACCTGCTGGCACACCAAACACCTAGAAAAATATTCTGTGACTTCCCTCTTCATGTTTCACCACCAGTAGTGCCTCTTGAGATTCTGGTACATCTTAGTACCTCCCAGATGTACCGTGTACTTGGATCGGTGAGCCTCATCCAAGATCTCACCCCTCAATACTGCGTCGGCGGGAACGCACAACCTAACTTTGAATGTGATTGCACCATCACCATTCAAAGAAAATTCCTGGCTTCCACTACTAACTGACTTGTCTCGGTAAGCAAGCAACTTAGCATCCGAACTTTGCAACTCCTTGATCCAGTTCAAGGTATGTGGCCCAGCTGAGATGTTTGACATCACCAGCCCGTAGGTAGCATGCCTGAGAGTAGTGTTTAAGTTACACATATCTTTCAACAACTTCTACTCTTGAACCCTCATGTGAGTCATAACCCCATAAGGTTTCCTGCTAAGAGCATCAACTACTACATTCGCCTTACTCGGATGGTACTGAATGGAACAATCGTAGTCCTTCATGAACTCCATCCATCGACGCTGCCTCATATTCAATTCTTTCTACATGAAGAGATACTTTAAGCTCTTGTGATCCGTGAACACAATGAACTCTTTCCCATAGAGGTAGTGACGCCAAATCTTCAGAGCAAAGACGACTACGGCAAGCTCTAGATCATGCGTGGGGGTAGTTCTGCTTATACTCCTTCAACTGGTGAGAAGCATAGGCAACCACCTACTTATGCTACATAAGAACACACCCAAGCCCAAGAAGTGAAGCATCACTGTATACTTTGAAGCCATTGCTTCTAGATGGAACTGAGAATAGGGGCAGTAGTAAGCTTCTTCTTCTACTCCAGGAAGCTTACTTCACACTTCTCACTCCAAGTGAACTTAGCGTTCTTTCGCGTGGGGTAGGTAAGCGGAGTCGCCAAGTTGGAAAATCCCTCCACGAACCTCCTGTAGTACCTTGCCAAGCCGAGAAAAATATGAATCTCGGCAACACTCTTCGGCCTCTCCCAATTCATCACTGCCTCAATCTTTGCAAGATCGACTGAGATACCCTCGGTAGACACCACATGACCAAGAAAAGATACCTTGTCTAGCCAGAACTCGCACTTGCTTAACTTAGCATACATGCTATGCTCTCGAAGAGTCTACAATACAAGACGGAGATCTCTCGTGTGATCATCTTGTGTCTGTGAATACACAAGGATATCATCTACAAATACGATCACACACCGATCGAGAGACGATCTGAACACCCGATTCATCAAATCCATGAATACAGCTGGCCCGTTAGTCAGACCAAAGGACATCACTAGAAACTCGTAGTGACTGTATCAGGTTCTGAATGCCATCTTTAGAATGTCTTTTGCCTTGATCTTTAACTGATGATAACCAGATTGAAGGTCAATCTTTGAGAAAAACTTTGCACCATTCAACTGGTCAAACAAGTCGTCTATCTGAGGTAATGGATAACGATTCTTGATAGTGACCTTGTTTAACTGCTTGTAGTCAATGCACATCCGCATCGACCCATCTTTCTTTTTCACAAAGAGCACTGAAGCTCCCCAAGGTGAGACACTTGGCCGGATGAAGCCAAGGCCTTACAATTCTTCCAACTGCTCCTTTAACTCTTTAAGCTCGATAGGAGCCATCCTATACGGAACCCTAGAAATTGGAGCCGTGCCTAGAGCTAGCTCAATTGCAAACTCAATCGTCCGATCAGGAGGTAATCCCGGTAAGGTCTCCAGAAAAACATCCATATACTCACACACAACCGGAATGAATGTGGAGTCTCGTACTTCTACATTTGTGAGACTGAGAGCTGTAAAGCGAACAATGTCTCTCTTTTGAAGTCCCATGAAATGAAATGGCATCAACCCCGTAGGTTTAAAGTTTACCACTTTCTCAAAACACACCATGTGCCCATGGTGAGCTGAGAGCCAATCCATACCTAGGATAACATCGAAATCCCAATCTTGAAATCCCAGAATGATCAGGTCGACTGGCAACTCATGCTGTATGACTTGCACAATGCTGTCTAGATACACTTTATCTGCCTCAACAGACTTACCCAGTGGAGTCGAAATACACAACCCCCGAGGTAGCGTACTTGGCTTGGACATAAAGCCTTCGGCAAAACTAGGCAAGACGAATGAATGAGTGGATCCCGTGTCGATCAACACCCTTGCTAAACACTCATTTACTAGCAACGATCCTGTGAATTATCGCTACTCAATTTATAATTTGCTACATGCATAATACATATTGACACACGCATAACAATAAGCATTACATAGCATATATATATATATACAACACATCATGGTAACTCTAGAACTTTAACAATATCAAACTCGCGCGTACCTTGCACAACATCATCAGATGCCTGTGCGTCTCTGTCGATCATGGAAAATACCCTACCCTGATTAGCCTGACGAGGCTGCTAGGTGAGGGGCAAGGATCTGGAGGCCTGAGATGAAGACCCCTGAAGCGAAGTCTGCCTGCCTAGAGGTCGGACTCCCTGTGGCCCAGTCTGTGATTGCTTGCGTGGGCAATCCCGAATCACGTGACCAACCTCACCACAGTGGAAGCATCCCCCTGATAATCTATGGTAATCCCCAGTCTTGTGCCTGCGATGTGGAGGAAGCCAGAGGTGTAACCCTCGTAGCCTGTGACTTTATAGGGCGCGGTGCCTGAGGCACAAAAGGAGGCCTCTAAGCTAGCATCGGCTGCGAGAACTAATATGGTGCAGTCCTGGTCCTCTTCTCGGACTGTGAGGAACCACTAGACTGACCCCGAGACATGCTCCTCCCGAAGCCACTATCCCTTCTTCGGATAAACTCCTCTGCATTCTTCTGGGTGATCTTCGCCTTTCCCACTATCTCCCTCCAGGATTCTACTTGGAGGATGGACACCCTATTACGGATGAACGCCTTCAATCCCATCTCAAACTTTCTGACCCGCAGGTCTTCAGTCGTAACCAAATGCGGAGCAAATCTCGACAACTCGGTGAACTTAGCCTCATGCTCGACCACGTTCATCGCTGCCTGCTCTAAGAGCATGAATTCCCTTGCCTTCTGTTCCCGGATAAAACTGGGAAAATACTGCTCACGAAAGGTGTCTAGGAACTCCGCCCATGTTTAGGGTTCCTCTGCCTTCGCAACATCCCTCTGCCTTTAGGTAGCTGTCCACCAATGTTCGGCTTTACCTTCCATCACGAAGGAAGCCCATTCAACCCATTGTTCTTCAGTATATCAAAGAGCCCGAAAGGTCTTCTCCAACTACATAATCCATGCCTCTGCCACCATCGGGTCTAGAGTACCATAGAATGTAGGAAGCTGTAGTCTTCGGAAAGCTTCAAGTCCCATGGTGTGATGCACCGGCGGATGCACAAGAGTAATCGGTGGGGTAGGAGTAGCCACAACAGGTCTGGCTGCCAACAAAGCCAAGGTCTCTGCTATGGAATCCATAGCATTCGTGAAGTAAAGCGGCTCTTCCTCTCTCATAACCTTACCCTTGGATCTCCGAGTATGGTAACCACGACCCCGATTGCCGCATCTAATGATCTAAAATCCTGAGATCCATTGGCAAAACATGAGTCTAACTTGGATACCAAACCTCACACAACATATAGCAATTCAATAAACATGAAATGCTAATACCCGCATATAGTATACATCAAAGTATACACATAATAACAAAATTTTAACTTAGAGTTTTCTAGCGTAGCTAAGATCCCCTTGTCTCGCATCTACCCTCTTGGAATAATACTAAGGATACATTTTAAACATGACATCTAAACTAGGATCCTAGACCGACTTAAGGATTCGCTTGATACCGGTTATGTCATGGTAGCAAGCCTAACACAAACCAGTCCATCTGAGTTCTAAGTTCAACTTAGAGAACTCACTTCCGCTTAGGCCAAGGGAAACCGATCCTTAGAGCTCTGATACCAAGTCTATCACGACCCAAAATACCCCCTAAGAGTTAGGGATACTTTGACTTGTGACCGCCATACATACCTTCCATATGATACATAAGGCACGCATAGCAACCTGTCAGAGTACACAGATTTACATAGTGGAAACGATTTGAGCATATAGCAGAAGCAGAAAATATAATTAAACACTCCTATACCTTGGTCCAAGTGTGAACCAACAAAAATATACACATGTTTAAATATCCAAAGGGGTGGAGTGGATAAGTCCCACTCTCACTTAACAAAATATCATCTCCCTCTATCTAACGGAATCATCAGAAATCAAAGTTATGACGCCTATCTAGCGGGCTATCATCCTGGTAGTGATCCATAGAAGGCTCCGGGTCGTAGTACTCCTCCTCTACCCAAGGCTCTGTACCACACAAATCGAAAGGAACCCGAGCACCTACCGATGATAACAAATATCGACTGAGCGTGGAATACTCAGCGTATACATATTACTAACAATAAAGCGATAATAGCATAGAGCATGCGAATGATGGAGAATGAAATACTTAAAACATATCAAAGTGTGGAAACCGTTAAATAAGACATATGATGAATCCGAAACCAAAACCATGTAAGTCATGCGATAATCATAGCCTTGTGAGTTCTTAGAGTTCATAGAGTTCCTTAGAGTTATTTATGATCCGTAGAGACATAGAGCAATACCTTAGAGCATAACCATAGAGATCTTAAAGCAATTACATTTGTGATCCTTAGAGCTTGTGAACTGATCTTAGACATTATCATAGGGCTTCTTGTGAGTTTAACATGATCCTTAGAGCTTGTGAACCGATCTTAGACAATATCATGGAGTTTCTTAGAAGCATCATATAAGTCACTTATTCAAAAACCCTTTTCGTATCATTGAGAAATCCATGGTAAAACCCCGGTTCAAGCAAGACATGAGAACATATGAGAGAATAACACATTTAATCACCAAAAATCCTTAGAGGCATTAAACCAAACACATAGAGTGCATAATAGTGATATTTTACATCCAAGTATAAAACAACATCCCACACTATATGAAATCAAGATTTATGTTATAGAAAAGGAAGAACATCTTTTAGTAACTAGTGTTATCACAAGATTGGTAGTAGAGTGTGTCTACCTTGGTGGAATCAATGACTTTGATTCCAAGATCTTGGAACACGTGAGAACTTTGAGTTCCTTGTTGAAAAACACCGAAGGATGGAAGATCTTGATCTTCCCTTCAAGCTTGAGCAACTCCTTTAGCTTTCTCCTTCTTCTTTCTCTCAAAACCCTCTCCAATAAGCCTCAAGGGTTTTTGAAATCCTAAGGCACTAACTAAGCCTTTTATAGGCAAAGGGGTATTGGTTAAAGACTTAAAAACCCTTAATGAAGAAAATCTGCGTACAACCGATCAATCGGTGGCTTACCGAGTGATCGGTGATTTCGACCGAGAGATCGGTTGAAAACACCCACTCTGACATTTTTCCTCATACAAATTAGTTAATCAGTTGACAGCTACTGAGCGATTAGTTGATGACTGGTCGACCGGTGGTTATTACCGAGCGATCGGTGCTCTCCTATTTTGCTGCAAAACCCTTTTCTACTACTTAGATCTTCTCCAATCCAATTCCCATGCCTTATATACTCAAATCACACTATTCTAGGCTATATGCATCCATCAACACGTGTACACTATAAATAACCAAACATTTTCATTAGCATAAACCCATTAATGCACAAGACTACCTTGAACACCATTCACACACTATTCACTACTCAGTGAAATGAAGATTCGGGGTTCTACAACATGACTGATCATCGGGAGTGGGTGGAATAATGTCTATAGATCCTCTTTGGCGAGGTACGTGACTGATCGTTGGGAGTGGGTAGAGTGTTATCCATAAATCCTCTTTGGCTAGGTCTGGAGTGATGGTATGATGTAGTCCTCTGTAACTTATAGTCGGAAGTGGGTGGAGTGTTATCCATAGATCCTCTTTGGCTAGGTCTGGAGTGGTGATATTGTGTAGTCATCCGTCACTGATAGTCGGGAGTGGGTGGTATAATATCCATAGATCCTCTTTGGCGAGGTACGTGACTGATCGTCAGGAGTGGGTGGAATAATGTCCATAGATCCTCTTTGGCGAGGTACGTGACTAATTGTCGGGAGTGGGTGGAGTGTTATCCATAGATCCTCTTTAGCTAGGTCTGGAGTGATGGTATGATGTAGTCCTTTGTGATTGATAGTTGGGAGTGGGTTGATTTGATATCCATAGATCCTCTATTGCTAGGTCTATAGTGATGGTGTTAAGTGAGTCCTCTGTGACTGATAGTTGGGAGTGGGTGGATTTGATATCCATGGATTCTCTTTGGCTAGGTCTAGAATGATGGTATGATGTAGTCCTCCATGACTGATAGTCTGGAGTGGATGGTTATGTGATCTAATTAGAAATGTCGTGAAGTCCCAGATTATGTATTAAGCATATGGATTCAAGGTTGTACGGAGTCTATGGACTCAAGGTTTGATTTCATTGGGTGTAAGCCCGGTTGATCTCGATAGTTATCATGGGGTTATGGGACGCCATAGCAACAGAGTTGAAGGTAACAGATTCTAAAATGGATAATGAGTCTACGGACTCTAAATTGGATATTGAGTCTATGGACTCGAGGATAAAGGTTGAACACGGACGAAGGCCATTTGATTGAGTTTGTGAACTCAAGGATATAGTGTGAGGGGTTATCTAGAACGGTAACCTAGTGGTGTAGATGATGATTGGATGAATTTGGAAATTAGAGGTTGGAAACCTCAAAATAAGGTAAAATAGTCCTGAGTGACCTCGAGTCACGGATTATGATATTATATATTAGTATAATATGAGAATTGTATTGCAATACTACATCATTATTGATGATTGTTACTAGGTGGAAAGTAGCCTAGATGGATTGTGAATTTTTCTGGGTTCTATAGCTCACTCCTCTCATTTTATGTCTTCAGATTCTGAAGCGGTTTCCGATTAGCAAAGAATTATACTTGATAGATTTTGGAAGTGTACCGACTCAGTTGTGACACCAAAAATAAAGGCTAGTGTAGCTAGTGAGGTAATGCATTTGCTTATGATGGGTTATTGTGATGACCAGTGTTATTGATAATGTAAGCTCATAAGAAAAGTTGAAAAATTTCCGCATTTTCGTTGGTAAAGTCTTCCGCATGTGTGGTTATGACGAATGAGCACGCGTCTTGGAACTTGTTTCCCTAGGCGCAGGTTCGGGGTGTCACAGTTGGTATCAAAACTAAAATGCAATAACCATCATAATAAATCATAATCGATACACTCATGGTTTGAATCAAACGACGATTTGAAACCTTGGGCATATGATAGGAGTGAACGCTAGAGAGATAGGTCATCTCCAAGGGAGTGTAAGAAATAGTCTAACCAGACTGGAAGAGGATTAAGGATAGATGAGTGATATATTTTGGATGATCTTTTGATGAAATAGATATTTGGATATCCTTATTGTGAAATAGTAATGCGTTGTTGTTTTCGTGATAGGAAGAATGATGCCGCTCCAACGAGCACCTGAGGGTATACTGGCTGGAGCCAATGAGGCTATTGCTGCCTTGGCTAATCTGATACAACAGCAACAGACTCAAAATGTGAACAGGAATGGTAACCGTATTCCCATTGCTACCATTCCAGAGCATGGGAATGTGACCCGATTAAAAAAGTTCAAGAGGTTGGGACCATCAGTCTTTACGGGTACTACTGATTCGTTAAAAGTAGAGAACTGGATCAGGGGCTTAAAGAAGATATTTCGGGCTATGTCTTTTCCGGAGGACACCAAGCCAGAGTTTGCCATTTTCATGCTCGAGGGTGGGGCGGAACATTGGTGGACTACAGTTGAGAGAACAGTCCTAGAGGATCTAAAGTCTGTGAAGTGGACAAAGTTCACAGAGTTGTTCTATGAACGATATTTCTCTGCATCCATGAAGAAGAAGAAAGAAATGGAATTTCTATAGTTGACCTAGGGGAACATGACAGTCAGCGAGTACGAGCAGAGGTTTAACCAACTCTTCAAGTTTGCGGCCAAGTTTGTAGAGGACGAGATATGGAGGGTGGACAAGTTCAAGGAGGGGTTACAACCTGCTATCAAAGAAAAGTTAGCGGCTCAAAGGTTTACATAATTTTCTAAACTTCTCAAATAGAGCACTCAAGGTAGAGAGAGTACATGAAGAAATGGCAACAACAAGCGCTGGCAAGGGAAAGGGGCCGATAGAGAAGTTGGGGGAAAAGAGCGAAGCGAGAGATAGTGACAGCAAGAGGAAGTTTGGGGATTTCAACAAAAGTAATACTTCGGTGGAAATTAAGTAGTAGAGTTGTGAGCGTTGTGGTCGGTCCCATCGGACTGAAGACTGTAAGGCCGGGGTTTGCTACCAGTGTGGCAAGCCAGGTCATATCAAGAGGCATTGCCCATCTCTTAAGCAAAATTCGGGCAATGGAGGAAAGGGTTGTGTCTTTGCTATGACACAAGAAGAAGTCTGACATAATGAGGACATTATCAGAGATAGACTTTAGACCCTTTTGAGTTGTCATAGTAGGCATTGCCATGATTTAAGTTTTTGTATGTTTTATATTTCATCCATTGTTAATATGTATGTACAGACTCAAAAGCTTTTTGAATAGAATCGATATTTTGTAATGTGTTCTAGTGCATATGAGAATGGAATATTACTTAATTACATAGAACTCTTATACCCTTATAGTGAAATTGGAGATATGAGGTACCCTTTCTTGTTGGAAGATACAAGTTGATCAAATTTCAAGGACGAAATTTTTGTTAGGAGAGGAGATTGTAATGACCCAAAATTTTAATATAATAAAATTATGGAATTATGGGTCCTTAACTGTGATTAAAAAGTTAAGTATTTGTTAAATTGGTGAAAAGTGGGTTTTGCTCGGAATTGGATTGCACTAAGAAAAATTCAGTGTTTTTACTCAAAAATCATACACAATGTGCTGGTCGACCACCTGGACAATCAACTGTCGTGCTGGATCTGTTGTGTATCAATTAGTGGGACCGTGGAGGTCTTGTATGTAAAAAAAATCGAAAAAACGGAAAATTTACATATTTTTGGAGTTCCGTTAGGACTCAATATTTCGCAAGGATTCTAATAGAAATCCATGTGGCTGGTACAACAGCTTGTCGTTTGGTCATGACGACTACTATCTGTCGTTTTGTCAGTTTATTATCTCATATGCAGAAACGACAGTGTGTTTTGTGTCTGAAATAAAAAAATTAGTGGATTTTACAATTTTCTTCGGGATTTACTTTTTACTGTCAAAACCCATCATTTTCTCTCGAAATTTGTGCAGTAGGTATTAGACTGTCCCTAGTTCGGTCATCTGTTGTTTCGGTTCCGTCGCGTATCGATTCGCGAGACCACGGGGGTCTTAAATGTAAAAAAATTAGGAAATTTCAGATTTTCTAGAATTTAGTTGAGACTCTATAATTGTTGGAGATTTTAATAGAAATATGTACGGCTAGTACCACAGCGTGTCGGTTCATCGTGAGGACAATCATATGTCGTTTCGGCAATTAATAATCTCAAACGAAGAAACGGCAGCGTGTTTTGTATCCAAAACCAGGAAATTAGTGGGTTTTGCAGTTTTCTTCCAGATTTATCTTTTATTGTCAAAACTCGGTATTTTTTTTTGAAATTTTTACAACGGGTGTCGAACTGTACAAGTTCGGTCGCCTGAAGTTTCGTCAAAATCGTACTTCATATAATAGGGTTTCAGAGGTCATAAGTGCGGAAGAATTGAAAAACCAGTCAAAGTGGTTGAATTGATCAACTATCAACTTTCCACACTGTGTTGGTCATGTGCTTTTGCACATGATCCTAGCCCTTGGGCTATATATAAGGGACCAAACCCTTTCATTCATTCGGATAGAGCACCGTGGGGAGTGGAGAGTTTCCGAATTCTCTAGAGAGAGAATTCTTAGTGAGAGAAAATCCTAGAGAGAGAAAGAAGAGAGAAGAAAAAGGAGAAGGGCCCTTAAGGTTGATCATCCTCCCGAACGCATTGGCAGAGCCCTTTTTACACCAGTCACCTAAAAAAACGTGAACTAGGTAAAACACTTTTCCTTTCTTCTCTTTTCCCCCTTATTTTTATTATATTCGTTATGTGGGATTTATATGTATGGATGAAAAAGGGTCGAAGACCCCGTGTGAAAAATCAATTCGGTGAACCTCAAATCAAGGTTTGAGTTGAGAACTCACAAAGTCAAGGGGATGGTTAGGGCTTCCTATAAGTTTATCTACCATTTTTGAACAATTAAGTTATTAAGTTAAGGGATGATGTACTTTAAGTGTGGAAAATAGAAAGCCAAGAAAACCATAACACAAGGATTTTTACGTGGAAACCCTTCCCGGAAAAACCACAGGACCTAGTCCAGCCATGAGAATCCACTAAGACAAAGTAAACAAGAACTTACAAGACTCGAACTTGACTCCTTCGGACTCGACACTTTGATCCTTAAGTTCTTAGTCCTCCACGCCTCAAAAATTCATCACGTACTCTTAAGTCCTGTGATCAACCGCAGCCGCTCATACTTCTCTTTGTGTTTCGAAAACAGTCCACGATCGTCCGATCGATCTCCATCAATGACGGTTTCGGATTCCACGGACCAAATTACTCTACCACGATCCTTCTTAGATCGATCTCCTTCGTAAAGGCTCCGGAATACTCTGACCAAGGTGTTCTATCTAGAACGGGTTGATGGTTTGATAGAAATCAATACCTAGATGGACTCCTTCAAAGGACAAGTCCAAACAAGCAACATTGAAACTTTTGGCTTGCAAACTCTAGGTTAAATGCACTAACAAAAGGGGTTGGAAAAAATAGATTCCATGGGTTTTATGACCTCTGGTGAAACTTAAAAATACTCTCTACACACTCCCTAAGTTGTCACTCACGAACTAGAAGGGTTCTAGCTTTATAGGGAATCAAAAACCAAGAGTAGAAGTTGCTAAAAAGTGTTTAAAACCAAAGGGGAAACCAAAAAAAAGTTTTAGGAGAGTTTCCCATATCAGGGTCGACCCCCAAGGATACTTGGGTTGACCCTAATGTACACTTGGGTTGACCCAAGTGTCCTTGGGGGTCAACCCTCAAAATTTTAACTTGCTATCCCAAAACGCCATACAGATTTTTGGCACTTCAGGGTTGACCCTCAACGCCCAGGGTCGACCCTGAGGTGAAAACTGAACTTAAAAATTAGTTTTCAGCTCTTGGTCCCTTCACAAAAGTTGTATCTCTTTTCAACATGGCCGATTTGACATATTATAGAACAAAATCTGAACTACGGTTTGGGAGATATGCCCAAAACAAGCAACCTTGGTTTTTTGAAAAATTTTAGAACTTTGAACTTGTTTGGCACTACTTATCTCATCACCTAGGGTCCGTATGATTAGTCTAGGTCACTTACCACCTAAGGTATCATAATATAGTTAGTCTAAGTCAATTCCCACCTATGGTAGCATGGTATCTAGGTCACTTACCATCCTATGAAGGAAATGATCAAACCGAGTCTTTAACAGTCTTCAACTTCACTTGTTTGCGAATGCTTGACGGCAACGATACAAGATACACACCTAGACACCTAGATTCACTTGTTTTCACACCAGAATATGCCAACACAAAAAACATGGACTTTGCAATCTCCCCATTTTGAAATTCCATGGCAAAACCAAACTGAAGTACATGACTTGACACAAACTCACCCAAACACATCAAAACGGCAAATTAGGACATTACATGACTCCAACACTATTACATGACACCATTTGACAAATCATCTTAAATTAAGACGCTGAAGCACTTGTCAAGTAAAGTCAATCTGATGCAACCCTGCACCTGCACATGCTCATAAACAAAACACCTAGTGAAGCATGTATGAAATATAAAAATAAATAATCAGAGGTAATGCAAGGAATGCACTGAACTTGGGAAATACTACCCAACATTCTCCCCCTTTTTGGCACAATTGCCAAAGGTAATCATGATGCCAATATCAAAAAGAAATATACCAGTTTCACACATGTTAAATATCAAGGCAATCAAAGTACAACCAAACAAATGCAGACAATGAGGGGACTTAAGAGCAGGGAACAAAATATCAATATAAAGCATAAACTCCCCCTCAACTACTCAAGCACAGAACTCCCCCTCAACAACTGAACTTGATCTTCTCCCCCTAAGATCAAGGATACCACAAAAAATATGGCACTTATGCTAGAAAGGCCCATGCCAAAAGAAAGAAACACACAAAAAAATATCATGTGCCACACAAACATGCATCAAAAGCATTCCAAGTAGTAGTAATTTAAGATTACAAATCAAATGAAGAACATGATTAGTTAGTCTGACTGAGGACACACATCTAACTAAATCTCACGGAATGCTAAATTATAGCCAATTCACTTAAACACATTTAGTGAATAGTTCAAAAGTGAATCATTGTGTGTAGTGGTGGTTTGACAAGATACTAGATCAAGGTTTCTTTCCCTTTCCAAGGATATGACATTAACCACTAAGGGAACTCCCAGAGATATACATCATAGAAGTCAAACCTAGTTAGATCCAGATATGTTGATTTTTCTTTTTTTTACATTTTAGTGCTCCTTTTTCCATTTTATTTGACTAAAAATTTTTTTCTTTTACTTTTGGTCAAATACCTCCAAACATTGTAAGATTTATTTTGATGTTCTTTATTTGAACATATCTTTTTCATGCAATGATGACTTTCATACTATCTAGGTAGGTAGTCCTGGCTATTAGCAGCAAGAGCTTTCACTCTAGTGACCCAGATAGATACCTACTGGCTGTCTAAGTAGCCATTTCATACTGTTTGCATCCAATAGTGACTTTCACACTATCCCAGTAGGTAGCCCTTTTCATTGCAACAATTTAAGCTCATGGAGGATACACAAAATAGGGATGACTAACAAATATGGTCATTCTAGATTGGTCACACTTAAGGGATAAGTCAAACACCTACAGATTGGAAAATAGACCTCTCAACAGAATCAGTCAGAGTGCATGTGAAATTTGTAAAGCATACACACATGAATAGTTTCTAACTGTTCAAGATAAAATCGGTCTAATTTTCAGCCTAACCAAGAGACTATGAAGGTGATATATCCTCAATCAGCAACAAACTCATCTTCAACCCTGGACAAGTATAGAAATAAAGATCACACAAGGAATGCAGATCATGCAAGTCAAGCAAGGGCAACATGAAAAAAAAATCTTTTTGGATTTTATGGTTTTTCAATGTTTTTGGATTTTTGAAAATAAAGAAAACAGCAAAACATACCAAAGTAAATAAACACTAGTAAAAAGAAAGACTACTAGTATACACAGATAATATAGCACTAGGACAAGATATATCACTAACAGCACACCCTAGGCTATGACATGCACGGGCTAAGTGAAGCCCTTCAGGTCTTCCTTTCTCACCCAAACGGTTTTAGAAGTTTGATTGACCATTTGGTCTCTAACCGTTTCAGTTGAGGTAGGTATGATCTTTTGCCTCTTCCTCCTGTTCCTCCTTTTCCAGGATTGAGTCCTAGAATTATGGTGGGCATTATGGTTCTCCCCGTTACCTCCTATATATCTAGCATGAGGAGTGTCATGACTATGCCACTGTCTAGAGTTATGAGCAATCTTCATCACATCTTCACACAAACTTTTAGACTTCTCCACTAGGACCTCAACTCTCCTTTGAAGATTCTCATTAAAATTATGCTGGTTTCCTGAACCATGATTGGGCATTCTTCGAAGTTTAGGACATCGAGGCTTAATATGACCCTTCACTCCACATTTATGACATGTAAGAATGAATTTATGAGTAGAAGGGTCTGTCCCTTTAGCAGGAGGGTGCCTTTTAGCACCAGGCTCAGTGTTCGAGGTTGATGGAGTTCCCTTCACATCTCCACACCTCTGATTTTGCTCAAGATCACCTAACTTGCTTTCAAGACTTGTCTTTTCATCAAGACAAACATGCAAATCAGATTCAAGATGCTGAGTCTTGGTAAAGAGGGAAGCCTTCTCTTCCTTAAGCTGTGACACAAGAGCTCTCAACCCTGAAGCCACTTGGTCTAAGGCATCTTTTTCCATTCCAATAGATTTGATCTTTTTAGAAATGGAAAACTGAACCATTTTTAGCCTTAGGCATTCCTGAAATAACTCATCATAGGCTGCCTCGAGGTCTCCCTCAGAATCTGAGTCACTTTGACTCTCCCTATCATCCTCACTCTTGTCACTCATACTAACAATAGATGAGGACTCTTCAATCCCAGTGACAGAGGTAATAGAAGCCATAAAATTTGTAGTCTCCATCTGGAAAACTTCAAGAATACCACAAGCTTCTTTTACAAAGTTACAATTAGTAGAAGATTTTGGAATGATCTATTTTTCTAAAAATTTGTTGGGGAAGGTCCAACCCTTTTCTATAGGGATCCATAAACTCTTGTCTAGAGATAGGTGAAATACTCTCATTCGAGATTTCCAATCAATAATATTACACCCATTGAAAAATGGGGGACAAGAGATGGATCCTCCCTCTTTTTGGAGATTCATATTCACCGAAAATATGAGACAATATCACGCTAACAAGTTAGTGAACCCGCTTTGATACCAATTGAAAAATCAATTCGGTAAACCTCAAATCAAGGTTTGAGTTGATAACTCACAAAGTCAAGGGGATGGTTAGGGCTTCCTGTAAGTCTATCTACCCTTTTTGATTTTTTAACAATTAAGTTATTAAGTTAAGGGATGATGTACTTTAAGTGCGGAAAATAGAAAGCCAAGCAAACCACAACATAAGGATTTTTACGTGGAAACCCTTCCGGAAAAAATCACGGGACCTAGTCCAACCATGAGAATCCACATAGACAAAGTAAACAAAAACTTACAAGACTCGAACTTGACTCCTTCGGACTAGACACTTCGATCTTTCAGTTCTTAGTCCTCCACGCCTCGAAAAGTTATCACGTACTCTCAAGTCCCGTGATCAACCGCAGCCACTCGTACTTCTCTTTGTGTTTCGAAAACAGTCCATGACCTTCCGATCTATCTCCGTCAATGACGGCTTCGGATTCCACTGGCCAAATTACTCTACCATAATCCTTCTCGGATCGATCTTCTTCGAAAAGGCTCTAGGATACTCCGGTCAAGGTGTTCTATCCAGAACATGTTGATGATTTGATAGAAATCAATACCTAGATGGACTCTTTCAAAGGACAAGTCCAAACAAGAAAAATTGGAACTTTTGACTTGTAAACTCTCGGTTAAATGCACTTACAAAAGGGGTTGGGAAAAATAGATTCCATGGGTTTTATGACCTTTGGAGAAACTTAAAAATACTCTCCACCTAAGTTGTCACTCATGAACTAGAAGGGTTCTAGCTTTATAGGGAATCAAAAACCAAGAGTAGAAGTTGCAAAAAAGTGTTTAAAACCAAAAAAATGTTTTAGGAGAGTTTCCCATATCAAGGTCGACCCCCAAGGATACTTGGGTCGACCCTAATGTACACTTGGGTGGACCCAAGTATCCTTGGGGGTTGACCCTCAAAATTTCAACTTGCTGTCCCAAAACACCATACAGATTTTTGGCACCTTAGGGTCGACCCTCAATGCCCAGGGTCGACCCTGAGGTGAAAACTGAAATTAAAACTTCATTTTCAGATCTTGGTCCCTTCATGAAAGTTGTATCTCTTTTTGATGTGGTCCATTTGACATATTATGAAGCAAAATCTGAGCTATGGTTTGGGAGATATGCCCAAAACAAGCAACCTTGGTTTTTTGAAAAATTTCAAAACTTTGAACTTGTTTGGCACTACTTATCTCATCACCTAGGGTCCGTATGATTAATCTAGGTCACTTACCACCTAAGGCATCATAATATAGTTAGTCTAAGTCAATTCCCACCTATGGTAGTATGGTATCTAGGTCACTTACCATCCTATGAAGGAAATGATCAAACCGAGTCTTCAACGGTCTTTAACTTCACTTGTTTGTGAATGCTTGACGGCAACGACACAAGATACACACCTAGACACCTAGATTAACTTGTTTTGACACCGAAATATGCGAACACAAAAAACATGGACTTTACACCGTGGATTTGTTATAGAAGGGTGAATGTGTGTGAAAAATGAGTAGAGGGGTGTAGCCCACGGTCTCGGGTGTCAAAGTCCCGGATCTAGACTCACTGTGTGAATGGCGTGAATGAAACAAATGGTCGGAGGCCCCTATATGATGTGTGGAAGGGTTGGATGTGCATGGAAAATTAATAGAGGCTCGGTCTCGGGTGTCAAAACCCAGGATTTAGACTCACTGTGTGAATGACGTGGATGGAAAAAGGGTCTGAGACCCATATGTGTAGAACCCCGAATCTTCATTTCACTAAGTAGTGAATGGTTTGTGAATAATGCTCAAAGTGGAGTCTCATACACTAATGGGTTTTATGCTAATGAAAATGTTTGGGTATAGGGTGTGCATGTGTTGATAGGTATATATAGCCTAAGGGAGTGTGTTTTAAGTGTATAAGGTGTTAGAGTTAGAATAGAGAAGGTCCAAGTAGTGGAAAAAGAGTTTTACAGCAAAAACAGGAGAGAACCGATCGCTCACTCTAGACACCGATCGCTCGGTCAACTAACGATCGCTCAGTATCTAGTGACTGGTCCAAGATTTTATATGGGGAAAAATTCCAAAGAGGTGATTTTTGACCGAGAGCTTGGTCAAAACACCGATCGTTTGGCCCACCACCGATCGCTCGGTCCTGACCACCGATTGATCAGTTATACGCAGTTTTGCTTCATTAAGGGTGTTTAAGTCTTTTAACCACCACTCTTGCCTATAAAAGGCCCCAGCTCGTGCCTAAGGGTTTCAAACACCCTTAGGGCATATTTTTGAGAGAGTTTAAGAAGAGAAGAAGGAGAAAGGCTAGGGTGTTGCTCAAGCTTGAAGAGAAGATCAAGATCTCTCATTCTTTGGTGTTTTTCAACTAAGAACTCGAGGTTCTCACTTCTTCCAGGCCTTTGGAGTCGAATTCATCGATTTCACCAAGGTAGATACATTCTACTACCAAATTTGTGATAATACTAGTTCGCCATATGATGTTCTTCTCATTCTATGCTAAAATCATAGGTTGATATGGTATGTGATGTTGATTTCATACTTGGATGTAAACTACCATTATTAGACACTCTATGTGTTTGGTTTAATGCCTCTAAGGACTTTTATGTTTAAGCATGCTATTATTCTCATGTGCTTCGCATGTCTCGCATGAACTGGGGTTTTCATGGATTTCTCAAAGTTATAAAAAGGGTTTTTAAGTAAGGGACTCACATGATGATTTTAAGAAACCCCATGATATTGTCTAAGATCGGTTCACAAGCTCCAAGGATCATACTAAACTTACAAGGAACTCTATGATAAAGTCTAAGATTGATGTACAAGCTCCAAGGATCATAAATGTTATTGTTCTAAGATCTCTATAGTTTTGTTCTATGTTATTACTCTAAGGCTCTATGGATCATAAATGACTCTAAGGAACTTTGTGAACTTAACACGACTCAAAGAATTCACAAGGCTATGATCATCGCAAGACTTACACGGTTTTGGTTTTTTGATGTCATCACACGTGCTATTCCACTTAACACGACTCAAAGAATTCACAAGGCTATGATTATTTCCGCTATGAATAACTTGTGTACTCTGATAGGTTGGTATGTGTGTGCCTTATGTGTCATATGGGATGGTATGATACGACGGTCACGAGCTAAAGTATCCCTAACTCCTAGGGGGTATTTTGGGTCACGACACTATGTGATGTTGCGATTTTATGTGGATATTTGGGGAGCCCAGATCGGGTCCCAGGTAAATTATATCATCACCCTGGGGTGTTGAAAAATTATTTTGCAGGTCACATAAGGCGATGGACACATCCATTAGCCTGGAAACGTTCCCTAACTTAACCAGGGTTAAAGTATAATCCTCCGTGACTAATAGTCAGGAGTGGGTGGATTTGATATCCATAGATCCTCTTTGACTAGGTCTGCAGTGGTGGTGTGATGTAGTCCTCCGTGATTGATAGTCGGGAGTGAGTGGATATAATATCCATATATCCTTTTTGGTGAGGTACGTGACTGATCATCGGGAGTGGGTGGAATAATGTCCATAGATCCTCTTTGGTGAGGTACGTGATTGATCATCGGGAGTGGGTGGAGTGTTATCCATAAATCCTCTTTGGCTAGGTCTGGAGTGGTGATATTGTGTAGTTCTCCATCACTGATAGTCGGGAGTGGGTGGATTTGATATTCATAAATCCTCTTTGACTAGGTTTGGAGTGGTGGTGTGATGTAGTCCTCCGAGACAGATAGTCGGGAGTGGGTGGTATAATATCCATACATTCTCGTTGGCGAGGTATATGACTGATTGTCGGGAGTGGGTGGAATAATGTCCATACATCCTATTTGGCGAGGTACGTGATTGATCGTTGGGAGTGGGTGGAGTGTTATCCATAGATCCTCTTTGGCTAGGTCTGAAGTGGTGATATTGTGTAGTCCCCCGTCACTGATAGTCGGGAGTGGGTGATATAGTATCCATAGATCCTCTTTGGTGAGGTACGTCACTAATCGTCGGGAGTGGGTGAAATAATGTTCATAGATCCTCTTTGGCGAGGTACGTGACCGATCATCGGGAGTAGGTGGAGTGTTATCCATAGATCGTCTTTGGCTAGGTTTGGAGTGATGGTATGATGTAGTCCTCTGTGACTGATAGTTAGGAGTGGGTGGAGTGTTATCCATAGATCCTCTTTGGCTAGGTCTAGAGTGGTGATATTGTGTAGTCGTCCGTCACTGATAGTCGGGAGTGGGTGGTATAATATCCATAGATCCTCTTTGGCGAGGTACGTGACTGATCGTCGGGAGTGGGGGGAAAAATTCCATAAATCCTCTTTGGCGAGGTACGTGATTGATCGTTGGGAGTGGGTGGAGTGTTATTCATAAATCCTCTTTGGCTAGGTCTAGAGTGGTGATATTGTGTAGTCCTCCATCATTGATAGTCTGAAGTGGGTGGATTTGATATCCATCGATCCTCTTTGACTAGGTCTGGAGTGGTGGTGTGATGTAGTCCTCCGTGACTGATAGTCGGGACTGGGTGGAGTGTTATCCAAGGATCCTCTTTGGGTAGGTCTGGAGTGATGGTATGGTGTAGTCCTCTGTGACTGATAGTCGGGAGTGGGTGGAATGTTATCCTTAGATCCTCTTTGGCTAGGTCTTGAGTAGTGATATTGTGTAGTCCTCCGTCAATGATAGTCGGGAGTGAGTGGTATAGAATCCATAGATCCTCTTTGGCGAGGTACATGACTGATCATCAGAAGTGGGTGGAATAAAGTCCATAGATCCTCTTTGGTGAGGTACGTGATTGATCGTCGGGAGTGGGGGAAGTGTTATCCATAGATCCTCTTTGGCTAGGTCTGGAGTGATGGTATGATGTAGTCCTCTGTGACTGATAGTCGGGAGTGGTTGGATTTGATATCCATAGATCCTCTTTGGCTAGGTCTGGAGTGGTAGTGTTAAGTAAGTCCTTTGTAAGTGATAGTCGAGAGTGGGTGGATTTGATATCCATAGATCCTCTTTGGCTCGGTCTTGAATGATGGTATGATGTAGTCCTCCATGATTGATAGTCTGGAGTGGATGGTTATGTGATCTAATTAGAAATGTCATGAAGGCCCAGATTATGTATTGAGTATATGGATTCAAGATTGTACGGAGTCTAAGGACTCAAGGTTTGATTTCATTGGGTGTAAGCCCGGTTGATCTCAATAGTTATCATGGGGGTATGGGACGCCATGGTAACAGAGTTCAAGGTAACGGATTCCAAAATGGATAATGAGTCTACGGACTCTAAATTGGATATTGAGTCTATGGACTCGAGGATAAAGGTTGAACACGGACGAAGGCCATTTGATTGAGTCTGTGGACTCAAGGATAGAGTGTGCGCGGTTATCTGGAACGGTAACCTAGTGGTGTAGATGATGATCGGATTAATTTGGAAATTAGAGGTTGGGAACCTTAAAATAAGGTAAAATAGCCTTGAGTGACCTCGGGTCATGGATTACACTATTATATATTAGTATGATATTAGAATTGTATTGCAATACTATATTGTTATTGATAATTGTTACTAGGTGGAAAATAGCCTAGATGGACTGTGGATATTTTTGGACTCTATAGCTCACTCCTCTCATTTTATGTCTTCAGATTTTGAAGCGGTTTCCGATTGACAAGGAGTTATACTTGATATATTTTGGAAGTGTACGGGCACAATTCTGACGCCAAAAATAAAGGCTATTGGAGCCAGTGAGGTAATGCATTTGCTTATGATGGGTTATTGTGATGACTAGTTGTTATTACCTACATAAGCTCATAAGAAAAGTTGAAAAATTCCCATATTGTCGTTGGTAAAGTCTTCCGCAGTCGTGGTTATGACGAACGAGCACGCGTCTCGGAACTTGTTTCCCTAGGCACGGGTTCGAGGCATCATATTGACGATTTTTGGGATAGCTGCCATGTATGCAAATAGCATCACATGATGACAACATGTGACAAATAAAATGTTTGATTCGGCGGATTTTTTAACGCTAAGACGGGTCCTCGGTGATGTAATTTCCACCATGCAGACCTATGCTCTCTACATAGGCTCTCAGGAGGGACTATGAATGGAAATGCCATCATATCCCCGTACGAATGGTGACATGTATACCCCACATTCTATCTCGGCGGCTTGCGTTAACCTCGGGTTGATCCTATCGGCAATTCCTCAGGGGATTTGGTGCGTGGGTCATGGCCACCATTTATCTCATAGTTATGGCAGCAAATGTGCCCCATATCCTATCTCGACGACACTGCTATCCCGGGATGATAGCCAAGAGGGCTTTATGGGACATAATCAAATCCCCATGCGCCCTATGATTTATAACTTGTGTAATCATACTCATCTCTGTGGCATGCGTACCACAGGCCTGAGGGCGGAGGGATTGCTTGCTCAGTGGTTGAATGAATTCCCAACACATTGCGATCACCACGAGGAGTATGAGATTTCAACCGATTGCTTCAGACACCTTCGAGGGTGATATATGGAGGGAGTGTGACCCTCCTTCCATGTATTGAACAATCCTTTTCTTTTAGGGGGTGTTATAGGATTTGTGGTTTGGAGGGTGCCGAGGAAAGTGTAAAGGATCGAGACGCCGTGATGAATAAATCTCACAAATCACTTTGGAACATCACGGATCTTTTCCTTAAGTCATGACTTATCTTATAATAAATGGTACTTAGGGGGTATTTCGGTCATTACTCCCTAAGGTAGTTATAAGTAACTTGTTGAGCTGGTAGAGAAGCGCATTTTTGACAGTTAGCTATGAGTTGGCAGAGGAGCGCATGAGCTGTTGTAATGACCCAGATTTTTGGAATAAAACCCTGGGACCAAGATAACCGTTAATTAAGTATAATTAATTTAAAATAAATATTAGAGTGTCACTTTCCCTTATTTATCGGAATTCGTAAAACTCCGGGAAAGTGTTTGAGTTTAACCTTGGATTCTAGATATCAGATTCGGTGTCCGATAATTACCAGTAAAACCAGGAAATACCCACTTGGTATTCTCGCAGTATGTGTCGACCATCTATCGCACTTGGTCCATAATGTTTTTGACCAATTTCACCTGCATGCGATCGATCGCAGATCTCCACGCGATGTATCGCACCTGGAGGGAACCTATCGCACATGAAACCAATGGTTTTTGGCGAATCGCCACTGCATGTGATCGATCGCACCTTACCTGCGATCAATCGCACCTCCCAGATTTTCTATATTTTCTCCTGCAGACCCCTAGGGGTGTTTCCAACCTCATTTCCATGATTCTTAGGGTATGAAACCCTCTTTTACACGCTGCACATGGGTCATTAACATCCAATTTCTTACAAAATGCCAAATACATGGAAGACCATTTGGCCATGAAACACTATTCATTAGCCACAAAAGTTTCGGGGTGCTACATCCTCCCCTTTACAAAAATTTAGTCCTCAAAATTAGGATGATAGATACACATACAAAAGAACAACAAAATTTACATGTCAATACATAATGCCCTATGCAAACAACTCTGGGTATTTTTCTTTAACTTCAGCCTCGCGCTCCCGTGTAACCTCTTCCACAGAATGGTGTTGCCATCTTACAAGGACCAAGGGAATGGTCTTGTTGCGCAAGACTTGATCTCGCCTATCCAATATCTGTATTGGTTGTTCAACTAGTGCGATATCCTCCCGAATCTTAACTAGATCAAGCTCGATGACATGAGACAGATCCGGGATATACTTCTGGAACATGGAAATATGAAACACATTATGGACCGTCGCCATATGAGTGGGTAGAGCAATCCAGTAAGCCACCTCACCCACTTTGGTGATGAGCTTGAATGGACCCATATATCTCAGGCTGAGCTTGCCTCTCTTTCCGAACCTCATGATACCCTTTGTTGGCGAGACCTTAACAAAAACGATATCCCCAACTCTGAATTCCAAATCTCATCTACCGTTGTCTGCATAGCTCTTTTGTCGATCCTGTGCAACCTTCAACATTTCCTTGATAACCTTGACCCTGTCTGTGGTCTGTTCAATCAACTCGGGGCCCAACACCTTTCTTTCCCTGACTTCATCCCAATACAACGGAGATTTGGAACTTATCCCATATAAAGCCTCAAAAGGCGCCATTTGGATGCTCACCTGATAGCTGTTGTTGTAGGCAAACTCAACCAAAGGCAATTAATCTTCCTAACTCCCCTTGAAGTCTAGCATACAAGCTCGGAGCATATCCTCTATCACTTTGTCGTGCCCCAAAATACCCCCTAGGAGTTAAGGGATACTTTAGGTGTGACTATATTTAACCAGGCAAACCATCCTGTAATGAATAAGGCAATAACATAGTATAGTGAAAACATAATACAAAGTGCGGAAGCTAAACAATGCAAAAGCGTGAACCAACTTTTTTTTTTCTATATATCTAACCAGTATTCCAAGTTTACATACAAAACGTAGGCAGTAAAGGTGGACATGCCCACCTATCAAAATACAAAATGAAACTTCGTTATCACTCTGCTCAACAATGGTCTAGATATGGCCACACATCTAGATCTCTATCCTCTTGTGACTACATAGGGATAGGCAGCCCCCTCTCCTCCACATATTCCTCTTCACCCCATGGCTCTGGGTTAAAGGTATCCACCGGACCTGCCGACATGAAATGTACGGCTGAGTATGGAATACTCAGCGAGTACAAGCTACTAACTAATCATAGTAATAACGAAACAACAAACTTAATGAAACACAGTTTATAGTATCAATCTAAGCAAAGTAAGCAATAGAGAATGACTTGTGAGTCGGATACATAAGTATCTTTCAGCGAAATAGAAAAGGTATACCAACATCCTTGACCGGCCCTCTGTCCGACTTTATCAACTTGTCTTGTTTTCTTGTAAGCCAGGTATGACATATCTTACGATATGCCCTACCCTTGATCGGCCCGATGTCCGGCTTTATCATACTTGTCATGTTTACTTGTGAGCCAGGTGTGACATATCCAGGGGATATGCCCTACCCTTGACTGGCCCTCTGTCTGGCTTGATCAAATTATATCGTAAATCACATTTCATGTTCTTGGTTGTTTTCATCTACTTATACTTTAGAAAAACCCAGTTCATGCATGCATGCGTGCTTGTATGTAACAATGTGTAGCAATTATTATGACATGGGCAAGTTTAAAGAATAACCCTAGCATCTCATTTATTTCTAAAATCATGTGAACAATCATATAGAGTAATTTATTAAATTTACCATTTAAAAGAAACTACATGAATCATGCCTTTATAGTCTTGATTGAATTCATTTAGTTCTCATACAAGCATTTCATCAAACATGTGTTGTTCAACGTTCGTATAGTCATTTATTCATGTTTACATTCCATCATTTACCTAGAGTGTGTTCAGTATGAGTATAATGCCCTTCCACCATTTTCCATCCACACCATCCATCACAATCCACACATCATTACTTAATTAGTTCATCTTATGCATTTTAGGGCAACTTAGTTCATTTCAAATTTGGAAACACAAAACCCAAGCATGATCATTTTTCAAGAAAACCTAAGTTATTACCAAGTTAACTAGGAAGGGTGTACTAACCTTGAGGATCAACTCTTAGTCTTGAGGAAAAAAAACCCCTTGCTTTGGAATCCTAAGCTTGAGGAAAAACACCACTTTGGAAAGGCAGGGTCCTTGCTTGATGGGAATGATCCAAGATTGATCTTGATCTTTACTTGATCTTCAATCTCAAAATCCTCATTTGAAAATCCCTACTCTTCTTCCTTTCTCTCCCAAGGTCTCTCTTTAAGTTTAGGATAACCCAAAACCCCCAATTTGGATTCCTATTTATAGGCTAAGAGGGTAGAAACCCTAAAATCCTGCACAAAAAGTTTGGGTTGCGCATCTACGATCGTTCGTAGGCTTCCTACGATCAATTGTAGACTTGACAGAAAGTTTACAGGGTTTCTGGGACTCTACGATCGATTGTAGACTTGACAGTGAGTTTATAGGGTTTCTGGGACTCTACGATCGTTCGTAGGCTTCCTATGATTGATCATAGGTTGTCCAGTGAGTTTACAGCATTTTCGGAAAATCTACGATCGTTTGTAGTTACGATCGTTCGGAGGGTGTTTACGAAAGATCGTACCTGGGACAAAAAGTTTCTAGGTTTTTCCTATTTTGGTATTTTAGTCCTAAATTTTGACTTGTTTATTGGATTTTGACGATTCAACTTGAGTTGGACTCTTCATTCAAAGGGGAACAATTTTGTGTCTAATGGACAATATCTAATTTTGAGTTTTTAATTACCTAAATGGGCTCTAAAGCCAAGTGGTTCAAAGATGGATTTCAGAAACCTAGATTTTCAGCAACCCGACTTCGGAAATCCAAATTTTAACTCAAACCAGACTCAAAATCTGGAAACGTGATTAGCATGAACCTCGAAGAGGGTTCCAATTGTTGGACATATATGCCCACGAAAGCCAATAAAAGACTTTTTTATGTTGATTAGACAAGCATCATATTCACACAACAACCTATAAAGGGTATTTATATTAATTACTGTCTCATATGATGAAGACATAAAGTTCCACAGGTAACATTGTAGGAAAATCATACGAAGGTTGCGAGGAGATATGATTTTCCGGTTCCTTATAAGCCTAATATTGTTCGAAGCTTCTAAAGTACTGGTTGGGTGCCGTACTTCATCATGGCTTGCACATGTGTAGTTTTATGAGATAGTGTGATGAATCTCATTCACAGAGAGTGGTGACTCTTGACTAACATGTGAGTATATGTAACAAGTACATAATACTGAACGGGGTCACTAGTGGATACCTTATGGAATACACTGTCAGATTGTAATAGGGTTATCCATTTGACAAATTGTCCTTAGACATGAGAGGTTAAAATCTTCTCAGATATTTGTCTATATGGCTTTGATGTGCCAATCGGCAATGTCCAATACACAGGACTAACTCCGGGTACGTTGGGTCATGTACACTATGTTTGGAGAAGTGTGTAAACACTCAATAAGGAATCCACAACTCCTTAATTGGAGATAATGATATCAAGGTGATACTTGTTGAACTGAACTGTTAACTCCAGTACTGGTGCTTTTCGGTAAAATGGTCTTTATCGAAGTTGATATTTTTAATATGGAAAAGTATATATATAAATATATATGTCAGTTCTTTTCTAATGTTTCTTCAAAAGTGTTTTGGAGGTTCAGTTCATTGAAAAAGTAATCATGAGAAAGAGTTCTATTCATAAGCTAGGGACTAAGACAGTGGAATTGTTCCAATCCCGGAAGCTTACAAGTGATATCGGAATGTGGAAGGATATATTTGTAAATATATTGTGAGATGGTACTTACAAGCAATTCTCTAATTTTTGGAGGTTAATCACATTGTGTTAATGGACATTAATTGTGATTGGTGGAAGTCTAGGGATATAGATAAAATTCTATAATCCTAATGGAGTATAGGAAAGGTGTTTCCTAGTAACAATGCTTCAACCAAAAAGGTGAAGTACTTGGTCCCACAACCGGAAATAGGAGATCCCTTTAGATCCCACACACAAGGACCTTCTTAAAGTATTTAATTTAATTTATAATTAAATTAATTAATTTCTCTAAGTAATCACTATATGGTATAGTGAAGCTCTAAAAGGTGGAATCACATTGGATGTAAAAAACCAAATGGGTAGGACCCATTGGGAATTATTATAAAAGAATAATTCAAGTGACCAAGAGGGTTTTGGAAACCCTTTAGGCGTGTGGAGTGGGACCCACCTAGGGTGGGATGCCCACTTCAAGGAGGAATAATAATGTGTTATTATTTTAATTAGTTTCTAATAACTAATATCCTTATTAGATAAGGTTAGTTAGTTAGTTAGTTAGTTACAAATTAAAGATTCCCTAATTGTTAGGGATTCCATTAGTTAGTTACTAATTCAATATTCCTTATTGGATAAGGATAAGATTAGTTACTAATGGATAAGGTTGGTTTCTTTTAAGATTAATCCTAATTGGATTAGGAGAATAATCAATAAAGGAAACTATTGAGGAATCCTAATTGGATTAGGATAAGGTTAATGAATTATAATTGGATTACAATTCAAGCAACCAAGAGGGAACTTATATAAAGGAGTGGATGCCCAGCCCTTTAAGAAATATAATTCTCCAGAATTTTTTCTTCTCTCCCTCTCGTCAAGTTCACGCCCAGGCCTCTCCCCCTTTGAGGGTGTACGGTCACCCTTCCCCTTATTCCTTTTTGTTTGGTTTTTGATCTTGATGATCAAGAACAAGTTCTTTGAAGATCAAGATTGGATCTTGTTTGGTCAAGAAAGGTTCTTGGATCAAAGAAAAGAAGAAAAGATAAAAGAACATTAAATTTGGAAGGGCCATTAGCTTCCATTAGAGAAAGCTTTAAAGGAAAAAGAAGGTTCGTGTGAATCGACAGGAGACTTGACACTTGTGAAGTTTTGCGAGTACTATTCTTATGTGGATTTGACTTAACAATTTCAAAGTCGCAAAGGTGAATGTTATTCTAACCTTCATTGAATAAAATCAATTAGAATCTTAGTCAGATCTTGGGATTCGATGTATGCCCCCCCAAGAACTGTGTTTCTAAAATTAAAAAGAGGCATACTTTCATTGGTATTAGAGCCAGGGCTATGCTTCTCTTTGATTTTTGAGTTTAATCAAGATTTATATCAAGATTGCCTCCCCTATGAATTTTGGTAACCCTAAAGAATCAATCTTCTAGATTCTTGATTATTGGATAATCATTTATTAGGGCTAAGGGATCCCTCTAGTTATTGAGGGAGAGATAAGACCCTTATAAATTAGTGTGATGCTAATTTCAGTTTTGGATGATTTCAAAACCTCTCTTAATTCTATTAGGGATAGGTATATTGAGATATAAATTTGGTTAAAGCCCTTTAAGGATTCAGAGATCCTTTTTATATTAAATTAAATTGTTTAATTTATTCTTGTGAGCCTCGGGCAAGTTTTCGCTTTGATATATACCACTTAGATACCTATTGATATTTTGGCTAGCAAATATAGATGAGATTTTATTTATTAAATGTTAATTAATAAATCTCATAGTGTTAGACACCTTAAGCATTCTTGGAGATTAAAGCTTATTTTGATTAAAATTGATTCATGAATTTTCGGATTTGTATTTGATTAGAAGAATCGATATAGTTTTGGTATTTCGGTCATAACTTTGTGACCGTAAGTCCGATTTAGGTCCGTCAGTACATCGTTTCGAAGCCGTCGAAATGATCTACAACTTTTGCGAAGAAAGTTTTTCCAGAATCAATCGTTTTGAGGGTCAAAACGTGAGTCAAAAATCTGAAGCGGGAAAATGAGTTTTCTAAATTAATTTTCCAAGAGGCTTTCAAATTTTTCCTAAATTACATTATTTGATTTGAGAACAAGGGATGCTATTAAATCGTTTAATGGGCTATCAATTAATTAAATAGTTTAATTATTTGATTCGAGAGCACGGGCTAAGATTTAATTAAATTGTTTAATTATCTGCTTCATGTCCACGGGCTATCATTTAATTAAATGTTAATTATGATATCTTTTATGGTTCCCTAAAAAGTTTATGGGAATAATACCATAATTATTGTAGTTGATTTGGATCAATTACATGTGCTCAGAATGACTGCCTACATAGTATTTATAAGTTTTTATTTGATTAATAGTTAATCAAGTAATTACATAAATGCCAATGGTTGAGATACAGGGTTTTATCTCAAGTGAATTTTAATTGATAGAGATCAATTATTTTATGGACATTTAATACTAGTGTTTAGGGTATTATTTTATTTAATTGTTAAATCAAATAATCCCTAAAGCAGTTGGCCATTATGGAAAATTTTGAATTCACCTATTATTGATTTTGAATTTATTTTTGGAATCAATATAAAGTGATATTAAAAATTGACAATTTGCTGATTTTTATTTTGGTCTTTTAATAGTTATTAGATCAAAATAATATGGAAGGGATTAGATCCCTAGCCTAGCCGAATTTAATATGGTGTTTTCTATTTGTTTATCAATTGAGGAATGTGAGGATGAATTTTAGGGTTAGATTAAATCTCAGAGAAATTGTTTCTCTTAATGATTTTCAAGCATTAAAGGAAAATTGTTTTCTTTTAATGATGATCTAAAAACCCTAAGAATTCATTCTTGTCATGCTTGTTTTCTTTGCTCTAGGGTTTTTCTATTAAATGTTAATAGAGGCCTTAACCATATGGGAAAGAGTTTCCCTAAGGTTAACAAAACCCTTGTTGAGGTTATGGACTTTCTAAGTAATTTGTCATGCCATGTTATTTTTCATAGTTGATGAATTGTTAATATATATTCTTGTTGAATGGTGGATGGGTTCCATGATCATGTCTTCTTCTTCTCTCTCTATTCTCTTCTCTTTCTTCTTATGAGTTGTACTCCCATTGAGCACCCTATTTTGGGTGGTTTCTCAAGGTTTCTTATTTTGAATATGATGTAATCTTAGTATTAAGAGTTGCTGATTTTTCTATGGAGAAATCAAATTGAAGATCGAAGATGATGGTGATCGCATGGAGAATAAATCTTGGAAGGCGTTCTACAAGAGTAGTTGTAGGATTTCTAAGATAGCATGATCATGTGGACCCATTGTGCGGCTATATTATGTATTTCATATAATGATTTGTTATAGTTTTTAGTTGCTTAGAAAAGTCCATAACCCTTGTGATAATGTGATTATCGTTTTTTGTGCAAATTTTGGATAATTGGGTCAAACCCCACAATATGTGTTTTGTTCAAACACAAAAAGTTTGTGTTTAAATAAAACACATTATTAGACCCCTTTTGGACGTGATGCATGTAGTCCATATTGAGATTTTACGTGGAATATGTTACTTACATGATTATGAGATAATTATGCCTTAATTGACATAGATGTAAGCTAACAATATTCACGATTATGGGAAGTGTTTGAGTGACACTTATAGACCCTAGTAGATGTCTTAAAGAGTTGTTTAAAGACTCCCATAATTTCTTTTTAAACTTAGGGTTGGTGAACCCTAATGTTGTTGGACATATATGCCCTCGAAAGCCAATAAGAGACTTTTCTATGTTGATTAGATAAGCATCATATTCACACAACCAACTATAAAGGGTATTTATATTAATTACTGTCTCATATGATGAAGACATAAAGTTCCATAGGTAATATTGTAGGAAAATCATGCAAAGGTTGCGAGGAGATATGAATTTCCGGTTCCTTGTAAGCCTAATATTGTTCGAAGCCTCTAGAGTACTGGTTGGGCGCCGTACTTCATCATGGCTTGCACTTGTGTAGTTCAATGAGATAGTGTGATGAATCTCATTCACAGAGAGTGGTGACTCTTGACTAACATGTGAGTATATCTAGCAAGTACATAATACTGAACGTGTCGCGCCCCAAAATACCCCCTAAGAGTTTAGGGATACTTTAGGCGTGACTATACGTACCTACCAAACCCTTTTGTCGTGAACAAGATAATTACAGTACTAAACAATGAAAATCAGAGCGCGGAAGCTAAACATAAATGCGGAAGCGTAAACTAACGTTTTCTTTTCTTCTAAGATTTCCAAAATAGTATTCCAAGTTAACATATATACAAAACATGTCTAAGTCTAAGGTGGACAGGCCCACCTATCAAGATGCCAAAATACATAAAGGACCCTCTCGTATTCACCCCTCAACAGTAGTCGAGGTACGGCTACACGTTGAGGTCTCGATCCGCCTGAGACTGTAGTGGAATAGACGGCTCTCTCTCCGCTATGTACTCTTCCTCGACCTAAGGCTCCGGGTCGAGGGCTTCCTCAGTACCTGCCGACGTGAAAGTATGGCTGAGCATGGAATACTCAACGAGTACAAGCTACTAGCTAACCATAACAATAAGGAGACACAACAACAATAGTACAATGCAAAGCAGAAATAGGAGCATCGCAAAGAAATAACATAAGACACGGTACAATGCAATCATCTTGATGTGCGTGCATGAATGCAAAAACTCGGATAAAACTCGTGCTTGAAAACCCGTTTCATATCTAGGTATGCCTTGTAGAAATCATGTATGCGTGCATGCATGAATACCTTGTCATCATCTTGTAAACTTGCATCTTGTAACTTGTGAGCCAGAGGCTAGCACCCGAATCTCCCTGGGCTGCCAACCTCCTTGATATATATGGTTTTCTTGTGAGCCAGAGGCTAGTACCCGAATGTCCCTGGGCTACCAACCTCTTTGACAATATGTGATTTTTATTACTTGTTTAGTTTTCTTGTTAGCCAGAGGCTAGTACCCGAATGTCCCTGGGCTACTACCTCCTTGACAATATGTGTTTTAGGGGTTTTCTTGTGAGCCAGAGGCTAGTACCCGAATGTCCCTGGGCTACCAACCTCCTTGACATGCAATATTTTCTTGTTGGTTATTATATGTATATGCTCTTGAAATCTCGGTTCATGCTATCATACGTGCTCGTGTACGTGTCAATCGTGACAATCATGGAATAAGGATAATAAGAGAGATATGACATCACCATTCAATTCACAATATATGCATATGAGAATTTGAGTAATCGACATGGTATTTAAATCCATTCATCATTCATGAGAATACATGCATAAGGCCCCTTTCCATTTCTTCATTTAAATCATTATTTCATAGTTTAGGCATTTCATCAAACGCATCACATACATTGTTCCTTAGTAGTTCATCTCCTTACTTTAATTGCATATTTTCCATCCAATCACACAAGGGTAAGTTTTTTATTTGTACAATGCCCATCCTCCATTTCCAACTCATAACCCACATATATCATACATCACACATTCGGCATCCAATCGCCACATCCAATCTCCCATCCACACATCCATTCAATTTCCCTTATCTTGTTTATATTTGTTGAGTTAATACAATGCATAGGGAAGGAAAGCATAATATAAATAATCACCATTTACAATAGAAAACTTAGATTATTGCTAGGGAAAGTTAGTAGGGTGTACTAACCTTAGATCAAGGCTTGATCTTGGTAGGAACCTTGATTTGAGCTCCAACATGAAAGGAGGAAACCTTTTCTTGAGGGAGACTTAGCTTGGGGGAGAAAACCCTCTTGAAATACCTTGGAGAATGCTGCCCTAGCTTGAGAACGAGATCCCCCAAGAGCTTGAGCCTTGAACTTGAAGCAACCCAAGTTTGGGGATGATCTAGGGTTGTCAAACCCTTTGATTTCCCTCTCCAATGGAAACCCTAGGTGATAACCCTCTTCTTCTCCTCCCTTTCTCTCTAAATGTTCTAAGTGTAGTGAATGAGGGTTCAAATGGTCGAGCAAGCCTTTATGGGTAAGGGTTTAACGCCCAAAAGACGAAAATGCCCTTACAAAAATTTCTGTAAAACACGGGGACCGAGCGATCGGTGGTTATGACCGATCGATCAGTTGCCTACCGAGCGATCGGTGTTTTGACCGATCGACCGGTCAAAAAAACTACTCTCTGGAAAATTTCCCCATACAAAATTTTTGACCGTTCGATAGCTACCGATCAATCAGTTTTGGACCGATCGATCGCTGACTGGACCGAGTGATCGGTGCTCTGCAGGTCTGGACTGTTTTGACCATATCTTTTGACTCGCTCGTCCGATTTTGACGATTCAACTTGCGTTGGATTCGTCTTTCGAAAATGAACATTTCTGACATTTTGAAAATTTCAATTTCTCCCTTAATTATTAATTAGACTATGAGGAAGACCAATTAGGCACGAAAGTGCTATTCATTAAAGATAGAAAAGTTCGGGATGCTACAGAACGGGGTCACTAGTGGATACCCTATGGAATACACTGTCAGATTGTATTAGGGTTATCCATTTGAAAAATTGTCCTTAGACCTGAGAGGTTAACATTTTCTCAGACATCTGTCTCTATGGCTTTGCTGTGCCAATCGGCAATGTCCAATACACAGGACTAACTCCGGGTACGTTGGGTCATGTACACAATATTTGGAGAAGTGTGTAAACACTCAATAAGGAATCCACAACTCCTTAATTGGAGATAATGATATCAAGGTGATACTTGTTGAACTGAACTAAACTGAGGATACTTTTCCGGAACTTCGGCTTCTCGTTCCCATGTAGCTTCCTTCCTTGAATGGTGTTGCCATCTTACCAAGACCAAGGGAATGGTCTTGTTGCGCAAGACTTGATCTCGCCTATCCAAGATCTGCACTGGTTGCTCAACTAGGGTGAGGTCCTCTCGAATCTCCATCGGATCCAACTCGATGACATGAGAAGGATCCGGGATATACTTTCGGAGCATAGAGACATGGAATACATTGTGGACCGCCGTCATATGAGCGGGTAAGGCAACACGGTAAGCTACCTCACCGACTCTAGTAACGATCTCGAACAAACCCACATATCTCGGGCTAAGCTTGCCCCTCTTCCCGAATCGCATAACTCCCTTGGTCGGTGAAATCTTGACAAAAACAAAGTCCCCAACTCGAAACTCAAGGTCCCACCTACGGGTGTCCGCATAGCTCTTCTGTCAGTCTTGTGCGGTCTTCAACCTCTCCCAGATGAGCTTGACTCTATCCGCCGTTTGTTCAATCAACTCGGGGCCCAAAATTTGTCTTTCTCCCACTTCATCCCAATACAACGGGGATCTACAACTTCTTCCGTACAAAGCCTCAAAAGGCGCCATCTGTATGCTTGCCTGATAACTATTATTGTAGGCGAATTCCACCAAAGGTAGGTGATCTTCCCAACTTCCTTTAAAATCCAGCATACAAGCTCGGAGCATATCTTCAATAACCTGATTCACTCGCTCGGTTTGCCCATCCGTCTGTGGATGGAAAGCCGTGCTAAAGTCCGACCGGGAACCCATGGCACTCTGAAAGCTTTTCCAAAACCTGGAGGTAAATCTAGGGTCCCGATCTGAGACAATGCTCACTGGCACCCCGTGCAACCGAACTATTTATTTGATATACAATGCAACCAACTGATTTGAGTTGAATGTAGTCCGGTACAGTAAGAAATGGGCGGACTTCGTGAGTCTGTCGACCACGACCCATATAGCATCACAGTTTCTAGCCGTCTTCGGCAACCCCACAACGAAATCCATAGAGATATGTTCCCATTTCCACTCGGGAATGGGGAGGGACTGTAAAAGTCCGGCCGGTCTCCTGTGTTCGGCTTTGACTTGTTGGCACACCAAGCATTTAGACACATACTCCGCTATTTCTCGCTTCATGTTCCGCCACCAAAAGTGCTTTTGCAAGTCCTTATACATTTTAGTACTTCCGGGGTGAACGGTGTACTTGGACCGGTGAGCCTCGTATAAGATTTCTCGTTTAAGCTTCTCCTCAGCTGGGACACATACTCTTCCTTTGAAAATGATAATCCCATCATCTCTCACCGTAAAATCCTTGCTGCCACTCTTAACTTAATTGTCTCAGCAAGAAAGTAGCTCGGCATCCATTCCCTGCAACTCCTTGATCATGCTCAACATAAATGGTCTAACTGTAATGTTAGCCATTACCGGCCCAAAGGTAGGGAGACTAAAACTAATGTCGAGGTTGGACGCATCCTCTAGCAACCTCCACTCCTTCAGCATCATATGCGCCAAAAGTCCAGTGGCCTTCCGGCTAAGAGCATCGGCTACAACATTCGCTTTGCCTGGGTGGTATTGAATGGAGCACTCGTAGTCTTTTAAAAACTCTACCCATCTTCTTTGCCTCAGGTTAAGCTCCTTCTGGGAAAACAAATACTTAAGGCTTTTATGATCTGTGGATACCTCAAATTGTTCCCCATAAAGATAATGTCGCCAAATCTTGAGTGCAAACACGACCGCGGCAAGCTCCAAGTCGTGAGTGGGGTAATTCTTTTCATGCTCTTTCAATTGCCTTGATTTATAGGCAATGACTTTCTTGTACTGTATAAGGACACACCCAAGTCCGATGTACGAAGCATCGCTATACACCTCATAACCACCCTGTCCGGATGGCACAGTAAGGACGGGGGCCGTGGTGAGGCGTTCCTTCAACTCCTGGAAGCTCACTTCACATTTGTCACTCCAACTAAACTTGGCATTTTTCCTCGTCAAGTAAGTGAGAGGTGCAGCTAAACTGGAGAATCCCTCCATAAATCTTCGGTAATAGCCTGCCAACCCGAGGAAACTACGTATCTCGGTGACGCTCTTGGGTCTCTCCCAGCTCATAACTGCCTCTATCTTTGCCGGGTCTACAGAAATACCCTCGGCCGACACTACGTGGCCTAGGAACGCCACTTTCTCTAACCAGAATTCACACTTGCTCAATTTGGCATATAGCCTATGCTCTCTCAACATCTCTAGAGCAAGGCGGAGGTCTAGTGCGTGATCTTCCTGTGTCTGGGAATACACCAAAATTTCATCGATGAACACAATCACGCATCGATCCAAGTATGATCGGAGCACCCGGTTCATCAAATCCATGAATGCCGCCGGTGCATTCGTCAGCCCAAAAGGCAGGACAAGGAACTCGCAATGCCCATACCGAGTCCTAAAAGCCGTCTTCGGAACATCCTCCGACTTAATCTTTAGCTGATGATAGCCCAATCTAAGATCAAGCTTGGAGAAAAATCTCGCTCCCTTCAGTTGGTCGAACAAGTCATCTATCCTTGACAAGGGATAACGATTCTTGATAGTTACCTTGTTCAACTGACGGTAGTCTATACACATTCTCATTGACCCGTCTTTCTTCTTCACAAAGAGACTGGAGCTCCCCACGGCGAGACACTTGGTTGGATGAAACCAAGTTGTTGTAACTCTTCAATTTGTATCTTCAATTCTTCAAGCTCTATAGGGGCCATTCTATACGGTGTCTTTGAAATCGGAGCGGTACTAGGAGCAAGCTCTATAGCGAACTCGATCTCTCTATCAGGAGGTAATCCGGGAAGTTCTTCCGGGAACACATCTAAGAACTCACTCACAACCGGAATGGCCAAAGAGGTTCAGTTCATTGAAAAAGTAATCATGAGAAAGGGTTCTATTCATAAGCTAGGGACTAAGACAATGGAATTGTTCCAATCCCGGAAGCTTACAAGTGATATCGGAATGTGGAAGGATTTATTTGTAAATATATTGTGAGATGGTACTTACAAGCAATTCTCTAATTTCTGGAGGTTAATCACATTGTGTTAATGGAAATTAATTGTGATTGGTAGAAGTCCAAGGATATAGATAAAATTCTATAATCCTAATGGAGTATAGGAAAGTTGTTTCCTAGTAACAATGCTTCAACCAAAAAGGTGAAGTACTTGGTCTCACAACCAGAAATAGGAGATCCCTTTAGATCCCACACACAAGGACCTTCTTAAAGTATTTAATTTAATTTATAATTAAATTAATTAATTTCTCTAAGTAATCACTATATGGTATAGTGAAGCTCTAAAAGGTGGAATCACATTAGATGTGAAAAACCAAATGGGTAGGCCCATTGAGAATTATTATAAAAGAATAATTCAAGTGACCAAGAGGGTTTTGGAAACCCTTTAGGCGTGTGGAGTGGGACACACCTAGGGTGGGACGCCCACTTCAAGGAGGAATAATAATTGTTATTATTTTAATTAGTTTCTAATAACTAATATCCTTATTAGATAAGGTTAGTTAGTTAGTTACTAATTAAAGATTCCCTAATTGTTAGAGATTCCATTAGTTAGTTACTAATTCAAGATTCCTTATTGGATAAGGATAAGATTAGTTACTAATGGATAAGGTTAGTTTCTTTTAAGATTAATCCTAATTGGATTTGGAGAATAATCAATAAAGGAAACTATTAAGGAATCCTAATTGGATTAGGATAAGGTTAATGAATTATAATTGGATTACAATTCAAGCAACCAAGAGGGAACTTATATAAAGGAGTGGATGCCCAGCCCTTTAAGAAATATAATTCTCTAGAATTTTTTCTTCTCTCCCTCTCCTCAAGTTCACGCCCAACCCTCTCCCCCTTTGAGGGTGTACGGTCACCCTTCCCCTTCTTCCTTTTTGTTTGGTTTTTGATCTTGATGATCAAGAACAAGTTCTTTGAAGATCAAGATTGGATCTTGTTTGATCAAGAAAGGTTCTTGGATCAAAGAAAAGAAGAAAAGATAAAAGAGCATGAAATTTGGAAAGGCCATTAGCTTCCATTAGAGAAAGCTTTAAAAGAAAAAGAAGGTTCGTGTGAATCGACAGGAGACTTGACACTTGTGAAGTTTTGCGAGTACTATTCTAACGTGGATTTGACTTAACAATTTCAAAGTCGCGAAGGTGAATGTTATTCCTACCTTCATTGAATAAAATCAATTAGAATCTTAGTCAGATCTTGGGATTCGATGTATGCCCCCCAAGAACTGTGTTTCTAAATTAAAAAGAGGCATACTTTCATTGGTATCAGAGCCAGGGCTATGCTTCTCTTTGATTTTTGAGTTTAATCAAGATTTATATCAAGATTGCCTCCCCTATGAATTTTGGTAGCCCTAATGAATCAATCTTCTAGATTCTTGATTATTGGATAATCATTATTAGGCTTAAGAGATCCCCCTCTAGTTATTGAGGGAGTAATCAAGCCCTTAGAAATTAGTGTGATACTAATTTCAGTTTTGGATGTTTTCAAAACCTCTCTTAATTCTATTAGGGATAGGTATATAGAGATATAAATTTGGTTATAGCCCTTTAAGGATTCAGAGATCCTTTTTATATTAAATTAAATTGTTTAATTTATTCTTGTGAGCCCCGGGCAAGTTTTCCCTTTGATATATACCACTTAGATACCCATTGATATTTTGGCTAGCATATATAGATGAGATTTTATTATTAAATGTTAATTAATAAATCTCATGGTGTTAGACACCCTTGCTTAAGTGTTCTTGGAGATTAAAGCTTATTTCGATTAAAATTGATTCATGGATTTTCAGATTTGTATTTGATTAAAAGAATCGATACAGTTTCGGTATTTCGGCCATAACTTTGTGACCATAAGTCTGATTTAGGTCCGTCAATACATCGTTTTGAAGCCGTCAAAAATATCTACAACTTTCGTGAAGAAAGTTTTTCCAGAATCAATCATTTTGAAGGTCAAAACTTGAGTCGAAAATCTGAAGCGGGAAAATGAGTTTTCTAAATTAATTTTCCAAAAGGCTTTCAAATTTTTCCTAAATTCCATTATTTGATTTGAGAGCATGAGATGCTATTAAATCATTTAATGGGCTATCAATTAATTAAATAGTTTAATTATTTGATTCGAGAGCACGGGCTGAGATTTAATTAAATTGTTTAATTATCTGCTTCGAGTCCACAGGCTATCATTTAATTAAATGTTAATTATGATATCTTTTATTGTTTCCTAAAAATTTTATGGGAATAATACCATAATTATTGTAGTTGATTTGGATCAATTACATGTGCTCAGAATGACTGCCTACATAGTATTTATAAGTTTTTATTTGATTAATAGTTAATCAAGTAATTACATAAATGTCATTGCTTGAGATACAGGATTTTATCTCAAGTGAATTTTAATTGATAGAGATCAATTATTTTATGGACATTTAATACTAGTGTTTAGGATATTATTTTATTTAATTGTTAAATCAAATAATCCATAAAGCAGTTGGCCATGATGAAAAATTTTGAATTCACCTATTATTGATTTTGAATTTATTTTTGGAATCAATATAAAGTGATATTAAAAAATTAGCAATTTTCTGATTTTTATTTTGGTCTTTTAATAGTTATTAGATCAAAATAATATGGAAGGGATTAGATCCCTAGCCTAGCCGAATTTAATATGGTGTTTTCTATTTGTTTATCAATTGAGGAATGTGAGGATGAATTTTAGAGAAATTGTTTCTCTTAATGACTTTCCAAGCATCAAAGAAAAATTGTTTTCTTTTAATAATGATCTAAAAACCCTAAGAATTCATTCTAGTCATGCTTGCTTTCTTTGCTCTAGGGTTTATCTATTAAATGTTAATAGAGGCCTTAACCATATGGGAAAGAGTTTTCCTAAGGTTAGTCAAACCCTTGTTGAGGTTACGGACTTTCTAAGTAATTTTTCAAGTCATATTATTATTCATAGTTGATGAATTGTTAATATATATTCTTGTTGAATGGTGGATGGGTTCCATGATCATGCCTTCTTCTCTCTCTATTCTCTTCTCTTTCTTCTTATGGGTTGTACTCCCCTTGAGCACCCTATTTTGGGTGGTTTCTCAAGATTTCTTATTTTGAATATGATGTAATCTTAGTATTAGGAGTTGCTGATTTTTTTTTGTTTGGAGAAATCGAATTGAAGATAGAAGATGATGGTAATCGCATGGAGAATAAATCTTAGAAGGCGTTCTATAAGATTAGTTGTAGGATTTCTAAGATAGCATGATCATGTTGACCCATTGTGCGGCTATATTATGTATTTCATGTGATGATTTGTTATAGCTTTTAGTTGCTTAGAAAAGTCCATAACCCTTGTGATAATGTGATTATCGTTTTTTGTGCAAATTTTTGATAATTAGATCAAACCCCACAATATGTGTTGTTGAAACATAAAAAGTTTATGCTTAAATAAAACACATTATTATAGCCCTTTTGGACATGATGCATGTAGTCCATGTTGAAATTTTTACGTGGAATATGTTACTTGCATGATTATGAGACAATTATGTCTTAATTGGCATAGATGTAAGCTAACAATATTCACGATTATAGGAAGTACTTGAGTGACACTTATAGACCCTAGTAGAGGTCTTAGAGAGTTGTTTAAAGACTTCTATAATTTCTTTTAGACTTAGGGTTGTTGAACCTTAATGTACTAAAAATAATTCGTAGAGAATTAAAGGGTAATATAGTCCATTTTGACTTATGGGCTTTAGTGATGCACATGGACACTTTATAATTGTTATCTTGAACCCATGGTGCTTGGTATGACCAATGGTCCATCATATGGATGAATGAACCATCTAAAACCCACTGATGTTAAAAATGACCTTTGTACCCTAGGATTAGATCCATTAAGATTTCTGGGGCTAGTGGGAGTTCATTGGAATTAGTTTGATCTAATTAAAACGAAATTTGATTTATTATCATGTGATGATTTTGTATATTATTTTATACATGTGATACAATGATAAATATTGTGAATGCTTTTGATATATGCATTAGATGTATAATTTATTCATGATATTATGTTTTCCCTCAAGAAAAATATTATGTGAATTAAATGGGCTAATCTATCCTACGGGATAATATTGTCCTATGAACTTCCATTATCAATAAGACTAGGAATTAATTAGCCTGAGTCTTGTCTTGCCAAAAGGTATTGACATAATTCAGTCTGAGTTAAACTCCTAGAGCCTTATTTCTATAGTAGATAGGTTTGTGTATTGCCTGATAGGGAGTGTCAACTAAAATGGGGGCATAGCCCTACTCGATCATATGACTAACGAAAAATGATGGGTTTCACTTAACCAAGGAACATGGCGGCTGAAACAGTGACGGTTATGTTGTCCTCGGAGGTCGCAAGAAAATTGGGAATCGCTGATTTACATAAGGAGTTATGCATGAGATGCTCAGTGATGGATAGTTACTATCCACCTTGTAGTGCATCTGTGGTACTATCCTAAAATGGAAGATTGCATGTGTATTATAAGGCACCCAATGCTCATCAGAAATATGAGGTAACATATTTCCTAATTTTATAGATTGAGGGGTTTATGAACTTTGACTGAATGATGAGCAATATCATCAAAGATCGAAAACCCTGATCTAATGATATTATAATGTGTAAAATTATGATGTATGTTTTAATTGTCATGTCATTCTATAACCACATTACCAAGACTTTAATGAGAATCTCTTGACCAATTCAAAGTGTTTGGAATAGAAAAGGAATCTCAAGTTTGTGTTTATCATCTAAAGAATTGTCCAAGTTCTCACTACTAATAGTAAATGTCATTTGAGATGTTTACAAAATACAATAGGGCTGCTAGGCAGTTTACTATATAAAAGGACAAGTGGACACCAAGTTGACTAGGGAAACCCAGTCACAAAGAATATGATAGAGATCATTGGATTCATAAATCCCAATTCTTGGTGCTGAGATAAATTGAAATAAATTTATAGGATTAGAGGATATGATCCTCGACAAACTCCCACAGTCCTTTAATATGTTTATGTTAAACAAGTAGGAAATCAGATTGTCTGAAATCCCACATGTTGCATATGACTAAGAGCATTTGAAGAGTTCAATGCTACTTGTAAAGATGTTCAAAAGAGTTGGATTTTTCTAAATCCCGAGCATTTATGCAAAGGAAAGAAATCCAAGATTTTCCATTGGAAAGGTATTCTGGTAGTATGGACAAGAGTTCTTTTGAGAAGAAAGGAAAGTATAAGGATTGTGCTTCATAGTGAAGCAATTGGTCATTGGATACAAGACAAACCTTTAGAAGGATTGTCCAGTTTGTATACTCATCAAGTCCAACTTAATTGTTGGAACATCTAGCTCGTAATGCCTGGTATGTTCTTGCATAAGAATAGTTGCATGTTTGTTAAGGAGAAGGGGAAATCCGAGTAGATAAAACTTCTACTTGGGAATGGGACAAAAGTTGGATGATCATAATTATATGAATCTTCCATTAAGAGGTAGCTAACTTTATTTCACTTTCTTTGAAAAGTTCAAGGAATTCCGCATTGAAATAAAGAAACAGCTAGGTAAGTCTTCTATGATTGAGAAGAGTACCTCTTAATAGAAATTTCATAATTTACTCTCATTACATATGTCTCAGATAATTCTCATAACAAACCATAGCATGATGGTGTTGTTAAATCGAATTATATTGGATATGATTTGATAGAAGATGAGCTTGGGGTTCGCATTAGAGACATTTAGTCTTTATTCCTGGATAACAAAAGATATTTGTAAACAGGAATACAAGTTTCCTAGTAGAGAAACTGAATCTAGAATTGTTCTAGAAGCGGAAGCCCAATAGACCAATAACTATGAGAATTGATAGAGATCAACTCTCTACTCTCACTATACCTAAATAGTACACTAGAACCCACAGGTCCCAGAATCTGTAGATGGACTAACTTTTATTCTGATGAAGTAATCAAACTGTTTGATTTTCATCTAAGAATAAAAGTATCATTTGTGTGCAAATTGGTTAGTGGGAGCATAATTACTTTCCTGGCTCTATGCAGAGACAATATTCTTTTCATTGTGAATGAAGTACGAATATTATTCTTCTCTTAGATTTGATCTAGCAATTATGCAATGAAGGACAATAACTTTGACAACATGTTTTCTTAGTCCTAAATGGTTTAGAGACAAAAGGAAAATGGTATTGTTATTCTCCCAATAACAATCATGTTATTATGCAAGTAAGATTTCAAGAAAAGAGTTTGTACCATTATGGGATGGAATCTGTTTCTCTTAGATATATGATATCATGAGAAAGTATACTTGTACTAGTCCGGATAATCACATGTTGATGTGATAAGATATTGGTCAGATTAGTCCGGAGCATTGTACAATGGTAAAGCACAAGCAAGTTAACTTTTGAAAATGACTGTTGGACAGTATCATTTTTGTTTAGTCTTTTGTAGCACCCCGGAATTTTCTATATTTAATGAATAGCACTTTCGTGCCTAATTGATCTTCCTCGTAGTCTAATAAATAAATAACGGAGAAATTGAAAATTCTGAAATGTCAAAAATGTTTATTTTCGAAAGACGAACCCAACGCAAGTTGAATCGTCGAAATCGGACGAGCGAGTCAAAAGATATGGTCAAAACAGTCCAGACCTGCAGAGCACCGATCGCTCGGTCCAGTCAGCGATCGATCGGTCCAAAACCGATCGATCGGTGGCTATCGACTGGTCAAAAATTTTGTATGAGAAATTTTTTCAGAGAGCAGACTTTTAACCGGTCGCTTGGTCAGAACACCGATCGTTCGGTAGGCAACCGATCGATCGGTCATAACCACCGATCGCTTGGTCTTCGCGTTTTTACAGAAATTTCAGTAAGGGATTTTTCATCTTTTGGGCGTTAAACCCTTACCCATAAGGGCTTGCTCGACCCTTTGAGCCCTCATTCACTACACTTAGGGATATTTGAGAGAGTGGGAGAAGAAACTAGGGTTCCAAAGCCTCCTTTTCCATTTGAGAGTAAGATCAAGGGTTTAAGCACCCAAGAGCATCCCTAAAAGCTTGGATTTCGAAAATCCAACCTCAAGCTCGTGTGGGACTCCTTCTCCAAGGTAGGGCAGCTTTTTCCACGGCAACTTCAAGGGTTTCTTGCCCACACCAAGCCTTCTTCAAGCAAGGATCTTTCTTCTTGAAAGTTAGAGCTTCAATCAAGGTTTCTACCAAGGATCAAACCTTGATTTAAGGTTAGTACACCCTACTAACTTACTCTAGCAATAATCTAGGTTTCTATATGGAATGTGATCCTTGTTATTAGGTTTCTTCGTTATGAAATATATTATCTCTAATAAACATCTCTAATGAACATAAACAAGATAAGGAAGAATGGTATGGATGTTTGGATGGGTATGGAATGAGGCGATTGGATGCCGAAGGAATGATGTATGATGTGTGGGGTGTGAATTGGAAAATGGAGGATGGGCATTGTGCAAATAATAAACTTACCCTTGTGTGCTTGAATGGAAAATATGCATAAAAAGGAAGAAGATGAACTACCAAGGAACAATGTATGTTATGTGTTTGACAAAATGCCAAATCTATAAAATCATGACTTAAAGGAAGAAAATGCTTTGAATACTCAAATGCCATGTTAATTACTCAAATGCTCACATGAATATATTATGAATGGAATTGGGATGCCATATCTCTCTTGTTATTCTCATTCCACTATTGTCACGATTGACACGTACACGAGCACGCATGATAGCATGAACCGAGATTTCAAGAGCATGTGCATATAATAACCAACAAGAAAATATTGCATGTCAAGGAGGTTGGTAGCCCAGGGAGATACGGGTACTAGCCTCTGGTTCACAAGAAAACCCATAAAACACATATTGTCAAAGAGGTTGGTAGCTCAGGGACATTCGGGTACTAGCCTCTGGCTCACAAGAAAACTAAACAAGTAATAAAAATCACATACTGTCAAGGAGGTTGGTAGCCTAGAGACATTTGGGTACTAGCCTCTGGCTCACAAGAAAATCATATATCAAGGAGGTTGGCAGTCCAGGGAGATTCGGGTGCTAGCCTCTGGCTCACAAGTTACAAGATGCAAGTTTACAAGATGATGACAAGGCAGTCATGCATGCACGCATTCATGATTTTCACAAGACATATCGAGATATGGAAACGGGTTTTCAAGCATGAGTTTTATCGGCGTTTTTGCATTCATGCACATCCAGATGATAACATTGCTCCATGTTTAATATTATTTAAATTCTATGAGTTTACTATTGCCTGGAATTGATGATTGGTATGGTACTACTCCTTGCATGTTTATTATTGTTATGGATAGCTAGTAGCTTGTACTCGCTGAGTATTTCATGCTCACCCGTACTTTCATGTCGGCAGGTACTGAGGGAGCCCTCGACCCAGAGCCTTGGGTTGAGGAAGAGTATATCAAGGAGAGAGAGCCGTCTATCCACTGCAGTCTCAGGCGGACCGAGACCTTGATGTGTGGCCATACCTTGACTACTGTTGAGGGGAGAGTAGGAGAGGGTCTTTTATGTATTTTGCCATTTTGATAGGTGGGTCTGTCCACCTTAGACTTAGACATGTTTTATATATATGTTAACTTGGAATACTATTTTGGAAATCTTAGAAGAAAAGAAAAAGTTAGTTTACGCTTCCTCAATTTATGTTTAGCTTCCGCGCTCTGATTATCATTGTTTGGTACTGTAATTATCTTATTCATTACAGGATGGTTTGGCAGGTACGTACAGTCACACCTAAAGTATCCCTTAACTCCTAGGGGGTATTTTGGGGCACGACATCTTTTAAGACTATGGTTATTGATAATAAATTTCCAAGAGTTGTAAGTGTTTTTGCATCACTACAATAGTTGTGGTAAAGCAGACATGACAGACCTATACATATTAAGTTATGTCACAATTGGTGTTTGAGGAACATCACTGAGAAGATGGGCATTACATCTAATTGGCTTAGAGTGCAAGTGGGAGATTGTTGGACATATATGCCTTCGAAAGCCAATAAGAGACTTTTTTATGTTGATTAGACAAGCATCATATTCACACAACCAACTATAAAGGGTATTTATATTAATTACTGTCTCATATGATGAAGACATAAAGTTCCATAGGTAACATTGTAGGAAAATCATGCAAAGGTTGCGAGGAGATATGATTTTCCGGTTCCTTATAAGCCTAATATTGTTCGAAGCCTCAAGAGTACTGGTTGGGCGCCATACTTCATCATGGCTTGCACATGTGTAGTTCTATGAGATAGTGTGATGAATCTCATTCACAGAGAGTGGTGACTCTTGACTAACATGTGAGTATATGTAACAAGTACATAATACTGAATGGGGTCACTAGTGGATACCCTATGGAATACACTGTCAGATTGTATTAGGGTTATCCATTTGATATATTATCCTTAGACTTGAGAGGTTAACATCTTCTCAGACATTTGTCTATATGGCTTTGATGTGCCAATCAGCAATGTCCAATACACAGGACTAACTCTGGGTACGTTGGGTCATGTACACTATGTTTGGAGAAGTGTGTAAATACTCAATGAGGAATCCAAAACTCCTTAATTGGAGATAATGATATCAAGGTGATACTTGTTGAACTGAACTGTTAAATCCAATATTGGTGCTTTTCGGGAAAATTGTCTTTATCGAAGTTGATATTTTTAATATGGAAAAGTATATATATAAATATATATGTCAGTTCTTTTTTAATGTTTCTTCAAAATCGTTTTGGAGGTTCAGTTCATTGAAAAAGTAATCATGAGAAAGAGTTCTATTCATAAGCTAGGGACTAAGACAGTGGAATTGTTCCAATCCCGGAAGCTTACAAGTGATATCGGAATGTAGAAGGATTTATTTGTAAATATATTGTGAGATGGTACTTACAAGCAATTCTCTAATTTCTGGAGGTTAATCACTTTGTGTTAATGGACATTAATTGTGATTGGTGGAAGTCCAGAGATATAGATAAAATTCTATAATCCTAATGGAGTATAGGAAAGGTGTTTCCTAGTAACAATGCTTCAACCAAAAAGGTGAAGTACTTGGTCCAACAACCGGAAATAGGAGATCCCTTTAGATCCCACACACAAGGACCTTCTTAAAGTATTTAATTTAATTTATAATTAAATTAATTAATTTTTCTAAGTAATCACTATATGGTATAGTGAAGCTCTAAAAGGTGGAATCGCATTGGATGTGAAAAACCAAATGGGTAGGACCCATTGGGAATTATTATAAAAGAATAATTCAAGTGACCAAGAGGGTTTTGGAAACCCTTTAGGTGTGTGGAGTCGGACCCACCTAGGGTGGGACGCCCACTTCAAGGAGGAATAATAATTGTTATTATTTTAATTAGTTTCTAATAACTAATATCCTTATTAGATGAGGTTAGTTAGTTAGTTACTAATTAAAGATTCCCTAATTGTTAGGGATTCCATTAGTTAGTTATTAATTCAAGATTCCTTATTGGATAAGGATAAGATTAGTTACTAATGGATAAGGTTGGTTTCTTTTAAGATTAATCCTAATTGGATTAGGAGAATAATCAATAAAGGAAACTATTGAGGAATCCTAATTGGATTAGGATAAGGTTAATGAATTATAAATGGATTACAATTCAAGCAACCAAGAGGAAACTTATATAAGGGATTGGATACCCAGCCCTTTAAATAATATATATAATTCTCTAGAATTTTTTCTTCTCTCCCTCTCCTCAAGTTTACGCCCAGCCCTCTCCCCCTTTGAGGGTGTACGGTCACCCTTCCCCTTCTTACTTTTTGTTTGGTTTTTGATCTTGATGATCAAGAACAAGTTCTTTGAAGATCAAGATTGGATCTTATTTGATGAAGAAAGGTTCTTGGATCAAAGAAAAGAAGAAAAGATAAAAGAGAATGAAATTTGGAAGGGCCATTAGCTTCCATTAGAGAAAGCTTTAAAGGAAAAAGAAGGTTCGTGTGAATCGACAGGTGACTTGACACTTGTGAAGTTTTGCGAGTACTATTCTAACGTGGATTTGACTTAACAATTTCAAAGTCGCAAAGGTGAATGTTATTCCTACCTTCATTGAATAAAATCAATTAGAATCTTAGTCAGATCTTGGGATTCGATGTATGCCCCCCAAGAACTGTGTTTCTAAATTAAAAAGAGGCATACTTTCAAATGTGCTAAGAATAATTCGTAGTGAATTAAAGGGTAATATAGTCCATTTTGACTTATGAGCTTTAGTGATGCACATGGACACTTTATAATTGTTATTCTGGGCCCATGGTGCTTGGTATGACCAATGGTCCTTCATATGGATGAATGAACCATCTAAAGTCCACTGATGTTAAAAAAATAACCTTTGTACCCTTGGATTAGATCCATTAAGATTTCTGGGGCTAGTGGGAGTTCATTGGAATTAGTTTGATCTAATTAAAACGAAATTTGATTTATTATCATGTGATGATATTTGTATATTATTCTATGCATGTGATATAATGATAAATATTGTGAATGCTTTTGGTATATGCATTAGATGTATAATTTGGTCATAATATTCTGTTTACCCTCAAGAAAAATATTAAGTGAATTAAATGGGCTAATCTATCCTACGGGATAATGTTGCCCTATGACCTTCTATTATCAATAAGACTATGAATTAATTAGCCTGAGTCTTGTCTCTCTGACAGGAATCGGACATAATTCAGTCTAAATTAAACTCCTAGTGTTTTATTTCTATAGTAGATAGGAATGTGTATGGCCTGATAGGGAGTGTCAACTAGCATGGGGGCATATTCCTACTTGATCATATGACAACCGAGAATAATGGGTTTCACTTAACCAAGGACCATGACGGCTGACAGGTGACAGTCATGTTATCCTTGGAGGTCACAAGAAAATTGGGAATCACTGATTTACATAAGGAGTTATGCATGAGATGTTCAGTGATGGATAGTTACTATCCACCTTGTAGTGCATGTGTGGTACTATCCTAGCATGGAAGATTGCATGTGTATTATAAGGCACCCAATGCTCATCAGAAATATGAAGTAGCATATTTTCTAATTTTATAGATTGAGGGGTCTATAAAATTTGACTGAATGATGAGCAATATCATCAAAGATCGAAAGCCCTGATCTAATGATATAATTATGTGTGAAATATTATGATGTATGTTTTATTGTCATGTCATTCTATAACCACCTTACCAAGACTTTAATGAGAATCTCTTGACCAATTCAAAGTGTTTGGAATGGAAAAAGAATCTCAAGTTTGTGCTTACTATCTAAAGAATTGCCCAAGTTCTCACTACTGATGTTAAATCTCATATGAGATGTTTACAGAATACAATAGGGTTGCTAGGCAGCTTACTATATAAAATGACAAGTGGACACCAAGTTGACTAGGGAAACCCAGTCACAAAGAATATGATAGAGATCATTGGATTCATAAATCCCAATTCTTGGTGCTGAGATAAATTGAGATAAATTTATGGGATTAGAGGATATGATCTTCGACAAACTCCCGCAGTCCTTTAATATGGTTATGTTGAACAAGTAGGAAATCAGATTGTTTGAAATCCCACATGTTGCATATGGCTAAGAACCTTTGAAGAGTTCAATGCTACTTGCAAAGATGTTCAAAAGAATTGGATTTTCAAAAACCCGAGCATTTATACAAAGGAAAGAAATCCAAGATTTTCCATTGGAAAGATATTCTAGTAGTATGGACAAAGACTCTTCTGAGAAGAAAGGAAAGTATAAGGATTGTGCTTCATAGTGAAGCAATTGGTCATTGGAAACAAGACAAACCTTTGGAAGGATTGTCCAAATTGTATACTCATAAAGTCCAACTTAATTGTTAGAACCTCCAGCTCTTAATGCTTGGTATGATCTTGCATAAGTGCAATAGTTGCATGTTTGTTAAGGAGAAGGAGAAATCCAAGTAGATAAAACTTCTACTTGGGAATGGGACAAAAGTTGGATGATCATAATTATATGAATCTTCCATTAAGAAGTAGCTAACTTTATTTCACTTTCTTTGAAAAGTTCAAGGAATTCTGCATTGAAATAAAGAAATAGCTAGGTAAGTCTTCCATGATTGAGAAGAGTACCTCTTAATAGAAATTTCATAATTTACTCTCATTACATCTGTCTCAGATAATTCTCATAACAAACCATAACATGATGGTGTTGTTAAATCGAATTATATTGGATATGATTTGATAGAAGATGAGCTTGGGATTCGCATTAGAGACATTTAGTCTCTATTCCTGGATAACAAAATATATTTGTAAACAGGAATACAAGTTTCCTAGTAGAGAAACTGAATCTAGAATTGTTCTAGAAGCGGAAGCGCAATAGACCAATAACTATGAGAATTGATAGAGATCAACTCTCTACTCTCACTATACCTAAATAGTACACTAGAACCCACAAGTCCCAGAATCTGTAGATGGACTATCTTTTATTCTGATGAAGTAATCAAACTATTTGATTTTCATCTAAGAATAAAAGTATCATTTGTGTGCAAATTGGTTAGTGGGAGCATAATTACTTTCCTGGCTCTATGCAGAGATAATATTCTTTTCATTGTGAATGAAGTACGAATATTATTCTTCCTGTAGATTTGATCTAGCAATTATGCAATGAAGGACAATAACTTTGACAACATGTTTTCTTAGTCCTAAATGGTTTAGAGACAAAAGGAAAATGGTATTGTTATTCTCCCAATAACAATCATGTTATTGTGCAAGTAAGATTTCAAGAAAAGAGTTTGTACCATTATGGGATGGAATCTGTTTCTCTTAGATATATGATATCATGAGAAAGTATACTTGTACTAGACCGGATATTTATCACATGTTGATGTGATAAGATATTGGTCAGATTAGTCCGGAGCATTGTACAATGGTAAAGCACAAGCAAGTTAACTTCCGAAAATGACTGTTAGACAGTATCATTTTTGTTTAGTCTTTTAAGACTATGGTTATTGATAATAAATTTGCAAGAGTTGCAAGTGTTATTGCATCACTACAATAGTTGTGGTAAAGCAGACATGACAGACCTATACATATTAAGTTATGTCACAATTGGTGTTTGAGAAACATCACTGAGAAGATGGGCATTACATCTAATTGGCTTAGAGTGCAAGTGGGAGATTGTTGGACATATATGCCCTCGAAAGCCAATAAGAGACTTTTTTATGTTGATTAGACAAGCATCATATTCACACAACCAACTATAAAGGGTATTTATATTAATTACTGTCTTATATGATGTAGACATAAAGTTCCATAGGTAACATTATAGGAAAATCATGCAAAGGTTGCGAGGAGATATGATTTTCCGGTTCCTTGTAAACCTAATATTGTTCGAAGCCTCTAGAGTACTAGTTGGGTGCCGTACTTCATCATGGCTTGCACATGTGTAGTTCTATGAGATAGTGTGATGAATCTCATTCACAGAGAGTGGTGACTCTTGACTAACATGTGAGTATATGTAACAAGTACATAATACTGAATGGGGTCACTAGTGGATACCCTATGGAATGCACTGTCAGATTGTATTAGGGTTATCCATTTGATATATTATCCTTAGACCTGAGAGGTTAACATCTTCTCAGACATTTTTCTATATGGCTTTAATGTGCCAATCGGCAATGTCTAATACACAGGACTAACTCCGGGTACGTTGGGTCATGTACACTATGTTTAGAGAAGTGTGTAAATACTCAATAAGGAATCCAAAACTCCTTAATTGGAGATAATGATATCAAGGTGATACTTGTTGAACTGAACTGTTAAATCCAATGCTGGTGCTTTTCGGTAAAATTGTCTTTATCGAAGTTGATATTTTTAATATGGAAAAGTATATATATAAATATATATGCCAGTTCTTTTCTAATGTTTCTTTTAAAGTGTTTTGGAGGTTCAGTTCATTGAAAAAGTAATCATGAGAAAGAGTTCTATTCATAAGCTAGGGACTAAGACAGTGGAATTATTCCAATCCTGGAAGCTTACAAGTGATATCGGAATGTGGAAGGATTTATTTGTAAATATATTGTGAGATGGTACTTACAAGCAATTCTCTAATTTCTGGAGGCTAATCACATTGTGTTAATGGACATTAGTTGTGATTGGTGGAAGTCCAGGGATATAGATAAAATTCTATAATCCTAATGGAGTATAGGAAAGGTGTTTCCTAGTAACAATACTTCAACCAAAAAGGTGAAGCACTTGGTCCCACAGCCGGAAATAGGAGATCCCTTTAGATCACACACACAAGGACCTTCTTAAAGTATTTAATTTAATTTATAATTAAATTAATTAATTTTCTAAGTAATCACTACATGGTATAGTGAGGCTCTAAAAGGTGGAATCACATTGGATGTGAAAAACCAAATGGGTAGGACCCATTGGGAATTATTATAAAAGAATAATTCAAGTGACCAAGAGGGTTTTGGAAACCCTTTAGGCGTGTGGAGTGGGACCCACCTAGGGTGGGACGCCCACTTCAAAGAGGAATAATAATTGTTATTATTTTAATGAGTTTCTAATAACTAATATCCTTATTAGATAAGGTTAGTTAATTAGTTAGTTAGTTACTAATAAAGATTCCCTAATTGTTAGGGATTCCATTAGTTAGTTATTAATTCAAGATTCCTTATTGGATAAGGATAAGATTAGTTACTAATGGATAAGGTTGGTTTCTTTTAAGATTAATCCTAATTGGATTAGGAGAATAATCAATAAAGGAAACTAGTGAGGAATCCTAATTGGATTAGGATAAGGTTAATGAATTATAAATGGATTACAATTCAAGCAACCAAGAGGGAACTTATATAAAGGAGTGGATGCCCAGCCCTTTAAGAAATATAATTCTCCAGAATTTTTTCTTCTCTCCCTCTCCTCAAGTTCACGCCTAGCCCTCTCCCCCTTTGAGGGTGTACGGTCACCCTTCTCCTTCTTCGTTTTTGTTTCGTTTTTGATCGTGATGATCAAGAACAAGTTCTTTGAAGATCAAAATTGGATCTTGTTTGATCAAGAAAGGTTCTTGGATCAAAGAAAAGAAGAAAAGATAAAAGAGCATGAAATTTGGAAGGGCCATTAGCTTCCATTAGAGAAGGTTTTAAAGGAAAAAGAAGGTTCGTGTGAATCGACAGGAGACTTGACACTTGTGAAGTTTTGCGAGTACTATTCTTATGTGGATTTGACTTAACAATTTCAAAGTCGCAAAGGTGAATGTTATTCTAACCTTCATTGAATAAAATCAATTAGAATCTTAGTCAGATCTTAGGATTCGATGTATGCCCCCCAAGAACTGTGTTTCTAAAATTAAAAAGAGGCATACTTTCACCAATACCTTTCCAAAAATTTAAGAATCATTCAATTCTGATAAACGGTAAAAGAACTAGAGCTACTTAAATTTGAGGGTATGCAAAGTCATAACCCTGTTGGTACTTAAGAGTATTCTATACTCTTACTTTCTTCATTCCAAACACCCATATACTTAAAAGAGATTCTTAAAAGCTTTAATACATGATATCATTCATCATACTAGGCCATCAAGATCCGAGGTTTTACACACCTGATTCACTCTCTTAGTTTGCCTATCGGTCTGAGGATGAAACGTCGTGCTAAAGCCCAAACGGGAACCCATTGCGCTCTGGAAGCTCTTCCAGAGCCATGAAATAAATCTAGGATCCCTGTCTGATACAATACTCATTGGCACCTGTGTAACCGGACTATTTCCTTGATGAACAATGCAACTAGTTGATTTGAGTTGAATGTAGTCCGATACGGCAAGAAATGGGCAGACTGAGTCAATCTGTCCACCACAACCCATATAGCATCGGAGTTCTTGGCTGTCCGTGGCAACCCCACAATGAAGTCCATAGAAATGTTCTCACATTTCCAATCGGGAATAGGGAGGGACTGTAATAGACCTGCCAGTCTCAAGTGCTCTGCCTTCACTTGCTGACACACCAAGCATCAGGACACGTACTCGGCCACTTCTCTCTTCATGTTCCACCACCAAAAGTGCCCATTTAAGTTTCTATACATTTTGGTACCCCTAGGGTGAATGGTATACTTGGACTGGTGAGCTTCATCCAAGATTTCTCTTCTAAGCTCTTCATCGGCAAGAACACATATTCTTCCCTTGAATATAATAGTTCCATCACCCTTCATGGTAAAGTCCTTACTACCACTACTAATCATCTTATCTCGGTAAACAAGTAGCTCAGTATCCGTTCCTTCTAACTCTCGGATCCTGGCCAATATGTAAGGCATAATGGTGATGTTCGCCATTATCAGCCCAAAGGTAGGAAGACTAAAACTGATGTCGAGGTTAGAAGCATCCTCCAACAATTTCCACTCTTGCACCATCATATGGGCCAAGAGTCCAGGAGGCTTCCTACTAAGTGCATCTGCCACAATGTTTGCCTTACTTGGATGGTATTGAATGGAACATTCATAGTCTTTCAAAAACTCCATCAATCGCCTTTGCCTTAAATTCAACTCCTTTTGGGAAAATAGATACTTCAGGCTTTTATGATCTGTGAACATGTCAAATTGTTCCCCATAGAGATAGTGTCGCCATATCTTCAACACAAACACTACTGCTGCAAGTTCCAAGTCATGTGTAGGGTAGTTCTTTATGTGATCTTTCAACTGCCTTGAAGCATATGCAATAACCTTCTTTCTTTGCATCAAGACACACCCTAATCTGACATGCGAGGCATCACTATAAACGACAAAACCGCCACTCCTGAATGACACTGTGAGGATGGGAGCTGTAGTGAGCCTTTTCTTCAACTCCTGGAAGCTAATCTTTCATCTGTCACTCCATACAAATTTAGCATTCTTCCGAGTCAAATGTGTGAGCGGTGCCGCTAAACTGGAGAATCCCTCTACAAATCTCGGATAGTAGCCTGCCAAGCTGAGGAAACTACTTATCTCTATGACACTCTTGGGTCTCTCCCAGCTCATAACTGCCTCTATCTTCACCGGGTCAACTGAGATGCCTTCGGCTGACACTACGTGGCCTAAGAACGCCACTTTCTCTAACCAAAATTCACATTTACTCAACTTGGCGTATAGTTGGTGCTCTCGAAGAGTTTCAAGAATGAGACGAAGGTCTCAATCATGATCTGTGTCTAGGAATAAACCAAAATGTTGTCAACATACTGAAAGTATGCCTCTTTTTCATTTTAGAAAAATTGTTCTTGGGGGGCATACATCGAATCCTAAGATTTGACTAAGATTCTAATTGATTTTATTCAATGAAGGTTAGAATAACAATCACCTTTGCAACTTTGAAATTGTTAAGTCAAATCCATGTTAGAATAGTACTCGTAAAACTTCACAAGTGTCAAGTCTCCTGTCGATTCACACGAACCTTCTTTTTCCTTTAAAGCTTTCTCTAATGGAAGATAATGACCCTTCTAAATTCCATGCTCTTTAATATTTTCTTCCTTTCTTTGATCCAAGAATTTTCTTGATCAAACAAGATCCAATTTTGATCTTCAAAGAACTTGTTCTTGATCATCAAGATCAAAAACCAAACAAAAAGAAGAAGGGGAGGGGTGACCGTACACCCTCAAAGGGGAAGAGGGTTGGGCATGAACTTGAGGAGAGGGAGAGGAGAAAAAATTCTGGAGAATTATATCTCTAAGCTACTGGACGTCCACTCCTTTATATAGGCTTCCCCTTGGTTGCTTGAATTGTAATCCAATTACAATTCCTCAATCTTATCCTAATCCAATTAAGATTCCTCAATTGTTTCTTTAATGATTATTTTCCTAATCCAATTAGGATTAATCTAAAAAGAAACTAACTAATGGAATCTTAAATTAGTAACTAACTAATGGAATCTCTAACAAATAGGGAATCTTTAATTAGTAACTAACTAACTAACCTTATCCAATAAGGTGTTAATTAATTAGAAACTAATTAAACAAAATTTATTCTTGAAGTGGGCATCCCACCCTAGGTGGGCCCCACTCTCATACGCCCTTTAGGGTTTCAAACCCTATTAAGTCACTTTTTGATCTTTTATCAAAATCCCCAATGGGTCCTACCCATTTGGTTTTTCACATCCAATGTGATTCCACCTTTTAGAGCTTCACTATACCATATAGTGATTACTTAGATAAATTAATTAATTTAATTAATAATTAAATTAAAAACTTTAAGATGGTCCTTGTGTGTGGGATCTAAAGGGATCTCCTATTTCCGGTTGTGGGACCAAGTACTCAACCTTTTGGTTAAAACATTGTTACTAGGAAACACCTTTCCTAAAACTCATTAGGATCATAGAATGTTAAATAAGTCTCTGGACTTCCACCAATCACAATATTGTCCATTAACACAATGTGACTAACCTCCAGAAAATAGAGAATTGCTTGTAAGTACTATCTCACAATTTATTTACTAATAAATCCTTCCACATTCCGTTATCACTTGTAAGCTTCCGGGATTAGAACAATTCCACTGTCTAGTCCCTAGCTTATGAATAGAACCCTTTCTCATGATTACTTTTTCATTGAACTGAACCTCCAAAACACTTTTGAAGAAACATTAGAAAAGAACTGACTTATATATTTATATATACTTTTCCATATTGAAAATATCAACTTCGATAAAGGCCATTTTACTGAAAAGCACCAGTACTGGATCTAACAGTTCAGTTCAACAAGTATCACCTTGATATCATTATCTCCAATTAAGGAGTTGTAGATTCCTTATTGAGTGTTTACACACTTCTCCAAAAATTGTGTACATAACCCAACGTACCCGGAGTTAGTCCTATGTATTGGACATTGTCGATTGACACATAGAAAAATATTTGAGAAGATGTTAACCTCTCAGGTCTAATGACAATTTGTCGAATGGATAACTCTAATACAATCTGACAGTGTATTCCATAAGGTATCCACTAGTGACCCCATTCAGTATTATGTACTTGCTACATATACTCACATGTTAGTCAAGAGTCACCATTCTCTGTGAATGAGATTCATCACACTATCTCATAGAACTACACATGTGTAAGTCATGATGAAGTACGACGCTCAACCAGTACTCTAGAAGCTTTGAACAATATTAGGTTTACAAGGAACTGGAAAATCATATCTCCTCGCAATATTTGCATGATTTTCCTACAATGTTACCTATGGAACTTCATGTCATCATCAAATGAGACAGTAATTAATATAAATACCCTTTATAGTTGGTTGTGTGAATATGATGCTTGTCTAATCAACATAGAAAAGTCTCTTATTGGCTTTCGAGGGCATATATATCCAACACAAACACTACTACATATTGATTGATACAAGTTTTGAACCCGGTTCATCAAGTCCATGAACGCCGCCGGTGCATTTGTCAAACCGAAAGGCATGACAAAGAACTCTTAGTGCCCGTACTGAGTCCTGAATGCAGTTTTGGGAACATCTTCCGCCTTGATCCTCAACTGGTGGTAGCCGGATCGAAGGTCGATCTTAGAGAAATACCTTGCTCCCTTTAACTAGTTGAACAAGTCATCAATCCTGGGTAACGGATAACGGTTCTTCACAGTGACCTTGTTCAACTGTCTGTAATAATTGCACATATGCATTTAACCGTCTTTATTCTTCACGAATAGTACCGGGGCACCCCATGGTAAGACGCTCGGTCTAATGAATCTCAGGCTTTGCAGTTCATTTAACTGCACCTTCAACTCCTTGAGTTTAATCGGGGCCATCCTATAAAGAGCCCTAGAGATCGGAGTAACGTCAGGAGCAAGCTCTATCGCGAACTCAATCTCCCGATCTGGAGGCAATTGAGGCAATTCCTCTGGAAAAACATTTAGGAACTCACTTATAACCGAAATGGCAGAGGATTTTTGTGCCTCTAGGTTCGCTAAGCTTAAATTTGTGAAGCGGGCAATATCCCTTCCTTGTAGCCCTCGAAAATGAAATGAATTTACTCCTTTTGGCCTGAAGTTCACCACCTTCTCGAAACATGCCACATGTCCGTGGTGAGTTGATAGCCAATCCATCCTGAGGATGACATCAAAGTCTAAATCATGGAAATCCAAGATGATAAGGTCAGCTAACAATTCATTCTGCCCCACTTGCACTACACAATTCTTATACATCCGGTCCATATCTACTGACTTGCCAAGCGGAGTCGAAATGGTGAACTCATGCTCCAATGGACTAGCCTCAGATGGATATCCTTTCGCAAAACTCGACGAAACAAATGAATGAGTGGATCCTGTGTCGATCAACACTCGAGCTAGACATTCGTTCACTAATAAAGCGTCTGTGTAATTACATAACTAACATCAATAGATTTCAAGCAAGAACACACATCATACATAGATAACTCATTATATAACTAAACAACGTATCACATAATAGTTAGCATTTACAACTTAAAAACTCTAGTATCCTTGCATACCTTGCACGACATCATCGGATGCACGTGTGTCTGTCTCTGACAAGGCAAAAACTCGTCCTTGAGTTGTTTGATGAGGTGGTCATGTAGACTGTGAAGGCCTCGATGCCTGTGACAAGCTCTACTGAGACACTTGCCTGACAGGGGGCCTACTCCCCTGAGACTGAGGTGGCATCTGACGGCGGGGACAATCTCGAATCATGTGGCCTTGGTCACCACAATGGAAACATCCACCCGAGATCTTCTAACAATCTCTTGCTAAATGCCTCCTACCACAATAGGTACAACGCTTATATGAGTACGTGCAGGGCACATATCCCGTGGCCTGAGACACTACGGGGCGAGGAGCCTGTGTAGTTGCCGGGTGCGAAGCAGGAGGAACAGAAGGGCAAGTAGATTGAGGTGCAGTATACAACCTCTGTGACCATGCTGGCCCTGAAGGCTGATATGACATAGTCCTAGCTCTCTTCTTTCTTGAGCCACCAGACCGGCCCTTCTCCATTCCTCTTATCTTGAAGAATTCCTCCGAATTCGACTCTGCCAAAAGTGCTTTATCCACAACTTCTGAATATGTCTCAGGCCTGAACATTGTGACTCAATCCTTGAGGTAGGCCTTTAACCCCCTCTCGTACTTTCGGGCTTTCATAGCCTCTGTCGCTATCATATGCGGAGCAAACCTGGATAGCTCCAAAAACTTGGCTTCATAAGCCGCCATTGACATATTACCTTGCTCCAAGGTAATAAATTCGACTTCATTTTTTTCCTTCATTGTGATCAAGAAATACTTCTTGTAGAAGACGTCCAAGAATTCTCCCCAAGTCCAATCTTGACCCTGTCGGGTCAAGTCCCGGGTTCTCACCGTGGACCTCCATCAATGGTCAGCTTCTGTCGCGACCCAAAATACCCCCTAGGAGTTAAGGATACTTTGACTCGTGACCGCCATATCATACCTCCAGTATGATACATAAGGCACACGTGGAAACCTGTCAGAGTACCTGAATATACATAGCGGGAAACGAAATACAATGCACAGCGGAAAATAAAATACTAAACATAGCGGAAGCAAAATGAATACTCCTATAACTTGGCTCAAGTAAGAGCCAACAAGTATACATGTGTGAGAAACCCAAAAGTGGAGTGGACAAACCCCACACTCACATAACAAAATGACACAAGTTCTAAGTCAGTCGATCAACAGAAATCGAAGTCACGACTCCTATCTAAAGCACCATCGTCATGATAGTGATCCATGGAAGGCTCCAGGTCACGGTACTCTTCCTCGACCCAAGGTTCTTCGCCACACAAATCGAATTGAACCCGAGCACCTGCCGATCATAACAATATCGACTGAGCATGGAATACTCAGTGTATACAAACTAATAACAATAAAGCGGTTAGGCATGGAGCATACAAGACATGGAGAATGAAATCCGTAAAATCCTTAAAGCATGGAAACCGTGAAAACATATGTGAGATAATATTCGAAACCAAAACTGTAACCGTGTGAGTCAATCGATAATCATAGCCTTATGAGTTCTTGTGAGTTCATGGAGTTACTTAGAGTCATTATGATCCGTAGAGACATAGAGCATAGAGCAATACCGTAGAGCATTTCCATAGAGCATAACCTTAGAGATCTTAGAGCATTTCATTGTGATCCGTGGAGCTTGTGAGACGATCTTAGAGCATTATCATAGAGTTTCCTTGTGAGCATGGTATGATCCTTAGAGCTTGTGAAACGATCTTAGAGAAATCATAGAGTTACTTAGAATTATTCATTATTCGTCTTTTCGTGAAAAACCCTTGGTTGTACTTTGAGAAATCCATGGAAACCATCGGTTTATGTGAGACATGCGAGCATATGCACTTAATAAGAGAAATCATCGTATTTAAGCATAGAATCCCTTAGAGGTATTTTATCAAACACTTAGAGTGCATCATAATAGTAACCTTCATCCAAGTATATAATCACACCTTTTCATACATAAAATCAATACATATAGATAGGGCATAGATAAGAAGAATCATAATTAGTAACTAGTAGGATTGCAAGATTGTAGTAGAGTGTATCTACCTTAGAGAAATCAATGAGTTTGACTCCCAATGGCTGGAACAAGCAAGAACAATGAGTTCTTGGTTGGAAAACACCAAATGGAAAGGAAGAACTTGATCTTCCACAAGCTTGAACGATCACCAAGGTCCTCTCCTCCTTCTCCTCTTCAAATCCCTAAAAATAATGCACAAAGGGTTTATGAAACCCTAAGGCGCGAACCCAGCCCTTTTATAGGCAAAGGGTGATGGTTAAAGTCTTAAACACCCTTAATGAAGAAAATCTACATATGACCGATCGATCGGTGGTATGGACTAAGCGATCGGTGGCTTACCGGTCGATCGGTGTTATGACCGAGAGATCGGTCAAAAACACACTCTCTGGAATTTTTTCCCATACAAAAAAGTTGACCGTGCGACAGCTATCGAGCGATCGGTAGTTGACCGATCGATCGCAGGTAATGACCGAGCGATCGGTCGACCCCTGTTTTGCTGAAAAACCTTGTTTACGCCACTCGAATCTTCCCCAATGCACTTTCAACACTCTTTTATGCTTTTCAACACATTCCCTAAGGACATATAGACCCATTGGAACATATACGCCATAATTCCAAACACACATATATTAACATAAGACTCATAAGTGTACAAAACCACACTTGGGCACTATTCACACACTATTCATTCTTAGCGAAATGAAATTTCGGGGCTCTACAGCTTCTTCTTCAAGTATGAAGGCGGCCCAGGTGACCCTCTCTACCTCTATAGGCACCAAGACTGAGAAGATCTTTTCAAGTTGCCGAATCCATGCTTCGGCGGCTAACAGGTCGATACTTCCACAAAATACCAGAGGCCTCATCCTCCAAAACGCTTTTATTCTGGCTTGTGCTCATGTAGAGACCCCGAATCTTTTTCATTTTTTTACTTCCTTGTATTAGGGGTATTATTGCCCTTGTGATGTTTTGATGTTTATTGTATTATATATTTATTTGGTGTGGTGTAAACTAGGCTTAATCAAACTTGTAACGGAGGGATGTCATATCACACCTTGAACTTTAGGAAGCTCTAGTTTTGGTACCGTTTATTGGAATTGAGTGATTCTTGAACCATTAGAAATGTGCTGGAACCCTCTTCGAAGTTCATGTTTAATGTTTTTCCTTATTTTGAGTTTAAGCCAAGTCAATGGTGGGTTTTATCTAATGGAATTGCAGATCAGTCAACTTTGGGGACAATTTAGTCTATTAATTAAGTAGAATTTAGAAATTCTAAAATGTTAGAAATGTTCGTTTTCAACAGAAGAATCCAACCTAAGTTGAATCGTCAAAATCCGTCGAGCAAATCAAAAGTTATGGCCAAAATAGTAGAGTAGGTCAAAAATCTGTAGGCAACCGATCGCTCGGTCAGAAGTAGCGATCGATCGGTCCAAAACCGATCGATCGGTATCTATCGACTGGTCCAAAATTTTGTATGGGGAAAATTTTCAGTGAGTGCTTTTTTGACCGATCGCCCGGTCAAGAGCACCGATCGCTCGGTTGAGAACCGATTGTCATAACCACCGATCGCTCGGTCCTTCGTGTTTTTGCAGAATTTTAATAAGGGTTTTTTGGTCTTTTTTTCTCAGACCTTGGGGCTATAAATAGGGGGCTCTACTCGAAATATTAAAATACTCTACTTATTTCTCACCTAATTTGGCAAAAGGAGGAGAAAACCTAGGGTTTGAGGGAGAGGGTTGCTTGGAGAAGAAGGAGGTTGCTAGAAGATTGAAAGGAAAGCTTGGAGATCGTCCTCAAAGCTTCTCCAAATCTCCTCGGGAGCGTTTTGAATCCAAGGGAAGGATTCCTAAGGTCGATATACTATCCTAATCAACTCTATTTTAATGTTTTGTGAATATTAATTTGATAGAAATGATAGAATAGAGATTAAATGCATTTTTTCCAAATTTTCTATGAAGTAAGCTAATTATTGATGGAAATATGGATGAAAATGTGGATTGGATGTGGATAGAATATATGGAGGATGGGAAATGTATGGAGGATGGGATTAATATGTAGATGTGAATAGTGAATTGATTGTATGGATGAATTATGGTTTGATGAATGCTTGAAAATATAGAAAGGAAATGGATTCATATTATGCGTACACATGGTGTTTGTGAAAATGCTTGAAAGGATAAATGCTATTATACTCTTATGAAATAGTGGTAAATAGATCATGAATTGTGTGAAGAATTATGATAAGATATATATATATATATATATATATATATATATATGATTGTTTGGTAAGTATATCTAATTACTTGCATGGAAATTGGTAGTCGGGAAGGTAAGAACTTAGAGGAACATCTCTCAAACCGGGAATTCTCTAACTATTTGGTATGGGACATATAGTGGAGTTTCCATGGTGGGAGATTGGAATCTAAGCAATTACCGACTCGAATGTTAATTTCGACACTTAAGTACACAAGCACGTGTATGTTAAGATAAGAGTCTCACAAGTCACACATGTGGACCACAAGCATGAGCATGACATATGTATGACATTCTGAATAAGCATAAGCATGACATGGTCCGTATCCGCCAAGAACGGCATGTCAACCATATGATTTCTAAGGCATGGTCCGTATCCGCCAAGAACGGCATGTCAACCATTTGATTCTTAGACATGGTCCGTATCCGCCAAGAACGGCATGTCACATCATTGTATGATCTGAATAAGTGCATAAGCATAAACATCTCACAAGCACGTGGTCTTATAAGCATAAGCAACTCATAAGTGTATTGTCTTCCAAGTCTAAGATTCTCACAAGTACACGAGTCAAGGTGATGATATGATGTATATGCGCACACGTTCTTCCGCACTCTGATTATGTTATTATGTTATTGAATATGTTTCTAACTAAATGCTGGTGTATTATTAATGTTGGTTGGATTTTATATACACCGAGTACTTTTGTACTCAGCCGGACTTTTGTCTTGGCAGGTTTAGAGCAGGAGTACACGGCGGAGCCGTGGGTTGAGGAAACTTACATCGAGGAAGGAGGAGAAGGTGAGCCCATCGAGGAAGGAGCCGGAGTCTTGGGTGTCTATACTTCTTAGTTTATGTTTTGTTTAGTTGAGAGAGTTTTGTAATAGACTTTTAGAGGATGTTGCTCGGTAGACTTTTATAGTTGTGTATCAGACTCTTTGGTTTTAGAGTGAGTTGTATATGTTTACCGTAGACTTTTGCTATTTGATTATAGTTTATATACCAGAATTTTATTATCCTCATTTTTGGAGACTCGTGTAGTAAACCTTGTATGCATGGATTTTAAGCAGGTTAAGTAATGTGGCGATCCCAAAGTCCTATTTTAGCCTTGTTGGATTTTGGGGTCGTTACAGAGGTGGTATCAGAGCTCAAGGCATTAGGTTCCTTTGGGCTAAGTTGTCCTCTTAGTAGGAGTCATGTTATGTTACTCCGGGTCTGATACCAGAGGATATCAATCAGTGCTCAAGGCATTAGAGTCCTTAGGGCTAAGGTATTAAGTGTAAGTATAGGAAGATGTGAATCTTAGGGAAGCAACATGAAGTTCAGGACTTTAAAATTGTTGAGGATTGAGTTTTGATTAAGCGTAGACTTAGGAATTTTATGTGAGTGTGTTCTAAATGGATTGTTTTCTTCTTCTCAGGATTGTAAGCATGAGAAGGGGTGGAAGAAATAATAGGAATGGAGGAGGTAGTGTGACTGATGGGGATACTCCATGACGGTACCCCCCAGGCGAATGTGGGTCGGGCCATGGAAGCTATTGCTGTAGCCATGGAGAGGCAGGCTGAAATTATGGCTCAGCAAACTGCATTACTAGCGGCAAGTCAAGCTAGGCAAGAGAGGCAGATTGATGTTCACCCACCCCGTCACAACGGAGAAGCTTTTAGGAAGATGAGTCCTCCAGCCTTCTATGGTAGTACGGATCCCTCAGTTGCCGAGTTATGGATCATGCAACTAGAGAAGATTTTCTCCGTGCTTGAGGCCACCGATGAGCAGAGGGTGAAATGGGCCTCCTTCGTCATGGAAGGCGAAGTAGAGCATTGGTGGAGGGCAGCATCTAGGCAGAGGAATGAGGTGCGAGCCGGACAAGAGTGGACTTGGGGAGAGTTCCTCGACATCTTCTACGAGAGATACTTCCCGGTGTTTGTGAGAGATCAGAAGGAGATTGAATTCTCTACCTTGGAGCAAGGGAGGATGTCAGTGGCCGAGTATGAGGCCAAGTTTGTAGAGCTCTCTAGGTTCGCTCCTCACTTGATTGCTACGGAGAGAATGAAGGCAAAGAGGTTTAAGCGAGGCTTGAAGGATTTTATCCGGGAGAAGGTTTCGATACTTCAACTCGAAACATGTAGGAAGGTGTATCAGCGTGCCTTGATAGCTAAGAAGAATTCACAGGAATTTTGAAGAAGAGGGAGAAGATGCAAGCAAGCAGGTTTGTCCCCCAGGACAAGAGGTCGAGGATAGCAGGTCCTATGCCCATTGCTAGGCCTACCCCGTATCAGAGACCTACTCAGGCAGCCCCTCGAGCATCTCAGGTGGCTTCGCCTACTGCTGGTACCCAGTTGTATGATGCATGCAGCCAGTGCGGAAAGAGGCATAGAGTGGGAGAGTGTAGGGCAATTACTGGAGGTTGTTTCCATTGTGGAGAGGTCTCACACCGGATCCGAGATTGCCCACTCCGCATTCAGCAGGGGCTTCAGTCGACTCAGCCATAGGGAGTCAGGCCCCCAGGTAGGCAGTCCACACAACAGAGGCCACCACAGGGTCCTAGATTTCAGCAACCTCGCCAGCCAGCTCAGGGTCGAGTGTTTGCTACCTCGGAACGGGATGCACAGGCGTCTGACGACATTGTGCAGGGTACGTTTAATTGTGTTTTAGTCAATTAAAATATTGTTCTGATGCTATGTGTGTGATATTAAATGTTATGTGGTATGATGTAAGATGCATGTATGTATTCATGATTTGACAAATTAGCTTTGTGTATTAATTCAGGCTCATTGTTGATAAATGATTTTCTCGCTCATGTTTTGATCGATACTGGTTCCACTCACTCCTTCATCACACCTAGTTTTGCACGAGAGTTTCCGATTGAGCCAAGTCTGTTAGATCATGAATTGTCGATTGCTACTCCTGTTGGTAGTTCGGTCATCACCGATAAGGTCTATCGAGCTTGTGATATTCGAGTAGGTCAGAGAGAGATGCCAGCTGATCTGATTATTCTTGAGTTCCAAGACTTTGACGTCATTTTAGGCATGGATTGACTTTCCAAATACCATGGGCATGTTGACTGTTTTGGGAAAGTGGTCAACTTTAGACCAATCAGTGAGCCCTCTTTTCATTTCCAAGGGTTGAAGAAGAAGGACTTAGCTTGTTTCGCGGCATTGAGTCTTACTACCTCGGAAGCACCAGATTCCTCAAGTTTTCCAGTTGTAGAGGAATTTATGGATGTCTTTCCCAAGGACTTACCGGGTTTGCCACCGGATAGAGAAGTAGAGTTTGCAATTGAGTTGGCTCCGGGTACGGCACCCATCTCTAAAGCGCCATATAGGATGGCTCCAGCAGAGTTGAAAGAGCTTAAGGAGCAGATTGACGAATTGCTTAGTCTTGGATTTATCCGCCTAAGTGTATCATCTTGGGGAGCTCCAGTGTTGTTTGTGAAGAAGAAGGATGGTTCGATGAGGATGTGCATCGACTATCGGCAACTGAACAAGGTCACTATCAAGAACAAATATCCTTTACCTAGGATCGATGAGTTGTTTGATCAGTTGCAAGGAGCTAAGTATTTCTCCAAGATCGACTTAAGGTCAGGCTACCATCAGCTGAAGATAAAGGCGGAAGATGTGCCTAAGTCTGCTTTCAGGACCAGATATGGGCATTTTGAATTCTTAGTCATGCCGTTCGGTTTGACAAATGCTCCGGCAGCATTCATGGATCTCATGAACAGGATCTTCAAGCCAACTCTGGACCGCTTTGTGATCATGTTTGTGGATGACATTTTAGTGTACTCCAGGACACAGAAGGAGCATGAGATGCATCTCCGGATCACCCTGAAGACACTCCGTGAGCATAAGCTATATGCTAAGCTTAGCAAGTGTGAGTTTTGGCTAGAAAAAGTAGCATTTCTAGGCCATGTGGTGTCAAAAGAGGGGATTTCAGTTAACCCTGCTAAGATAGAAGCAGTGAAAGGATGGGGAAGGCCAAAGAGTGTTACAGAGGTTCGAAGTTTCTTGGGCCTAGCTGGATATTATCGAAGATTTGTAGAAGGATTTTCCAGTTTGGCAGCTCCGCTTACTCATCTAACTCGAAAGAACGCTAGATTCGAGTGGAATGAGAAATGTGAGAAGAGTTTTCTTGAGTTGAAGAAGCGTCTCACCACCGCTCCAATATTGATTGTTCCATCGGGTAGTGAAGATTTTGTGGTATATAGTGATGCCTCACTTGTTGGGTTAGGTTGTGTTCTTATGCAACACGGGAAGGTGATTGCCTATGCTTCTCGGCAGTTGAAAGACCACAAGAAGAACTATCCTACCCATGATTTGGAGTTAGCAGCCTTGGTTTTTACTCTTAAGATCTGGAGACACAACTTGTACGGTGCGCAGTTTGAAGTTTTCACCAACCACAAAAGTCTAAAGTATTTATTCTCGCAGAAAGAGCTGAATTTGAGGCAGCGTCGTTGGGTGGAATTCCTCAAGGATTATGATTGCTCTATCCAGTACCACCCAGGGAAAGCGAATGTAGTGGCAGATGCGCTAAGTAGGAGACCTACTAGGTTCTTGGCACACTTGATGGTCCAAGAATGGAAGTTACTAGAAGAGGTGTCTAGCCTCGATGCGGGTTTCAGTGTGGGAGCATCTGGAGCTTTGTTGGCTAACATTATGGTCAGGCCAACCTTATTGAACATAATTAATGACCTGCAGTGGAATGATGGAGAATTGCACGCTGCTATGAATAAGTCACTTAACAGCGGGTTTGAGGATTTTTCTTGGAGGGATGGTGGAGTTTGTTTCAAGGGTAGACTTTGTGTTACGGATGATGAGGATTTAAGAAGGGAGATTCTGGATGAAGCACACAAGTCCAAGTACACCGTGCATCCGGGAGGTACTAAGATGTACCAGAACCTTAAGAAGTATTTCTGGTGGAAAGGTATGAAGAAAGATGTGGCTACCTTTGTATCCAAGTGTTTGGTGTGTCAGCAGGTGAAGGCCAAACACAGGAGGCCGGCAGGACTTCTTCAGTCTCTTCTTATTCCCGAGTGGAAGTGGGAAAATATCTCCATGGATTTTGTTGTTGGTTTGCCAAAGACGGCCAAGAACTTTGATGCCATTTGGGTTGTGGTTGACCGATTGACTAAATCAGCTCACTTTCTTCCATATCGGACCACTTTCAATTCCAATCAATTGGTTAACCTCTATATCAAGGAGATAGTTCGTTTGCATGGAGTGCCAGTTAGCATTGTTTCTGATCGAGATCCGAGATTTACATCCAGATTCTGGAAGAGTTTTCAGCAGGCCATGGGTTTCCATTTGGATTTTAGTACGGTATTTCATCCGCAGACAGATGGGCAAACTGAGAGAGTGAACCAGATCATAGAGGAAATGCTACGAGCTTGCATGTTAGACTTTCAGGGTAGTTGGGTTGATCACTTGCCATTGGTTGAGTTTGCCTACAACAACAGCTATCAAGCAAGCATTCAGATGGCTCCGTTTGAGGCACTTTATGGGAGAAGTTGTCGTTCACCTTTGTGTTGGGACGAAGTTGGGGAAAGGAAGCTTTTGGGTCCCGAGCTCGTTGGTCAGACTGTGGATAGAGTTCAGTTGATCAGGGAGAGGTTGAAGGCAGCTCAGAGTAGACAAAAGAGCTATGCCGATACTCGGAGGAGAGATCTTGAGTTCCAAGTCAGAGATTTTGTATTTGTAAAGATCTCACCTACGAAGGGGGTGATGAGATTCGGCAAGCGGGGCAAGCTTAGTCTGAGATATGTGGGTCCTTTTGAGATCATCACCCGAGTCGGGAAGTTGCTTATCGGGTCGCTTTGCCACCTCACATGGAAAGTGAGCATAATTTCTTTCACATCTCTATGTTGAGAAAGTACATTACTGATCCTTCACATGTCATTCATTTGGAACAGTTGGAAATTCGGGAAGATTTGACTCTAGTGGAGCAACTGGCTCGAATTTTGGACCGGAAAGAGCAAGTTTTGCGTTCAAAGGTCATTCCTCTTGTGCTCTTGCAATGGGAGCATCACTCTAGAGAAGAGGCTACTTGGGAGAGAGAAGCCGAAGTCCGCGAAAAGTACCCACATTTATTCACCTAAGGTACGTAATTTCGAGGACGAAATTCTTTTAAGGGGGGGAGGATGTAGAGACCCTGAATCTTTTTCATGTTTTTACTTCATTGTATTAGGGGTATTATTGCCCTTGTGATGTTTTGATGTTTATTGTATTATATATTTATTTGGTGTGGTGTAAACTAGGCTTAATCAAACTTGTAACGGAGGGATGTCATATCACACCTTAAACTTTAGGAAGCTCTAGTTTTGGTACCGTTTATTGGAATTGAGTGATTCTTGAACCATTAGAAAGGTGTTGGAACCCTCTTCGAAGTTCATGTTTAATGTTTTTCCTTATTTTGAGTTTAAGCCAAGTCAATGGTGGGTTTTATCTAATGGAATTGCAGATCAGTCAACTTTGGGGACAATTTAGTCTATTAATTAAGTAGAATTTAGAAATTCTAAAATGTTAGAAATGTTCGTTTTCAAGAGACGAATCCAACCCAAGTTGAATCGTCAAAATCCGTCGAGCAAATCAAAAGTTATGGCCAAAATAGTAGAGTAGGTCAAAAATCTGTAGGCAACCGATCGCTCGGTCAGAAGTAGCGATCGATCGGTCCAAAACCGATCGATCGGTATCTATCGACTGGTCAAAAATTTTGTATGGGAAAAATTTCCAGTGAGTGCTTTTTTGACCGATCGCCCGGTCAAGAGCACCGATGCTCGGTTGAGAACCGATCGATTGGTCATAACCACCGATCGCTCGGTCCTTCGTGTTTTTACAGAATTTTAATAAGGGTTTTTTGGTCTTTTGTTCTCAGACCTTGGGGCTATAAATAGGGGGTCCTACTCGAAATATTAAAATACTCTACCTATTTCTAACCTAATTTGGCAAAAGGGGGATAAAACCTAGGGTTTGAGGGAGAGGGTTGCTTGGAGAAGAAGGAGGTTGCTAGAAGATTGAAAGGAAAGCTTGGAGATCGTCCTCAAAGCTTCTCCAAATCTCCTCGGGAGCGTTTTGAATCCAAGGGAAGGATTCCTAAGGTCGATATACTATCCTAATCAACTCTATTTTAATGTTTTGTGAATATTAATTTGATAGAAATGATAGAATAGAGATTAAATGCATTTTCCCCAAATTTTCTATGAAGTAAGCTAATTATTGATGGAAATGTGGATTGGATGTGGATAGAATATATGGAGGATGGGAAATGTATGGAGGATGGGATTAATATGTGGATGTGCATAGTGAATTGATTGTATGGATGAATTATGGTTTGATGAATGCTTGAAAATATAGAAAGGAAATGGATTCATATTATGCGTACACAAGGTGTTTGTGAAAATACTTGAAAGGATAAATGCTATTATACTCTTATGAAATAGTGGTAAATAGATCATGAATTGTGTTAAGAATTATGATAAGATATATATATATATGATTGTTTGGTAAGTATATCTAATTACTTGCATGGAAATTGGTAGTCGGGAAGGTAAGAACTTAGAGGAACATCTCTCAAACCGGGAGTTCTCTAACTATTTGGTATGGGACATATAGTGGAGTTTCCATGGTGGGAGATCGGAATCTAAGCAATTACCGACTCGAATGTTAATTTCGACACTTAAGTACACAAGCACGTGTATGTTAAGATAAGAGTCTCACAAGTCACACATGTGGACCACAAGCATGAGCATGACATATGTATGACATTCTGAATAAGCATAAGCATGACATGGTCCGTATCCGCCAAGAACGGCATGTCAACTTGATTCTTAGACATGGTCCGTATCCGCCAAGAACGGCATGTCAACCATATGATTTCTAAGGCATGGTCCGTATCCGCCAAGAACGGCATGTCAACCATTTGATTCTTAGACATGGTCCGTATCCGCCAAGAACGGCATGTCACATCATTGTATGATCTGAATAAGTGCATAAGCATAAACATCTCACAAGCACGTGGTCTTATAAGCATAAGCAACTCATAAGTGTATTGTCTTCCAAGTCTAAGATTCTCACAAGTACACGAGTCAAGGTGATGATATGATGTATATGCGCACACGTTCTTCCGCACTCTGATTATGTTATTATGTTATTGGATATGTTTCTAACTAAATGCTAGTGTATTATTAATGTTGGTTGGATTTTATATACACCGAGTACTTTTGTACTCAGTCGGACTTTTGTCTTGGCAGGTTTAGAGCAGGAGTACACGGCGGAGCCGTGGGTTGAGGAAACTTACATCGAGGAAGGAGGAGAAGGTGAGCCCATCGAGGAAGGAGCCGGAGTCTTGGGTGTCTATACTTCTTAGTTTATGTTTTGTTTAGTTGAGAGAGTTTTGTAATAGACTTTTAGAGGATGTTGCTCGGTAGACTTTTATAGTTGTGTATCAGACTCTTTGGTTTTAGAGTGAGTTGTATATGTTTACCGTAGACTTTTGCTATTTGATTATAGTTTATATACTAGAATTTTATTATCCTCATTTTTGGAGACTCGTGTAGTAAGCCTTGTATGCTTGGATTTTAAGCAGGTTAAGTAATGTGGCGATCCCAAAGTCCTATTTTAGCCTTGTTGGATTTTGGGGTCGTTACAGCTCAATTTGGAGGAGCAGCTATAAGAGCGGCACCTGAAGGAGGAGTAGCAGGTTGCCTTGCTACCAATATAGCCAAGGTCTCAGCTATAGATGCGAAAGCTTGAGCGAATTCGGGTTGTTCATCACCGAGGGAGCAACACTTCCACTACCCCTTATATTATATCCACGACCCCGTGCACCGCATCTCATGATTTACTCCTAAGAACGACAATGCAACATGAGTCTAACTTGGATATCCATTCAATAACCATTTCACAATTCACTCAATACAGACTAAGCATATAACAACACGCCAAGGTATACATAATACATGATCGGCATACAATTCATTTTTTTAGCGTAGGACACTAAGTTCGATTGGTTTCTTACCGGTTTTGACTAAGACTAACTTGTTAGTCTATACTTGGAATATGACTCATTTTGTAAACCTAATGCCTTGTTCGAAACATGGTATCAAATACTAAGTGACCCTAAGAACTCTAATGCCTAGGGCTTTGATACCACTTCTATCGTGCCCCAAAATACCCCCTAGGAGTTAAGGGATACTTTATGCGTGACTATACATACCTGACAAACCATCCTGCAATGAACAAGATAATAACATTCTAAACGAGAAACATATAACAGAGTGTGGAAGCTTAAATAGTGCAAAAGCATAAACCAACTTTTTTTTTTTCTATACATAACTGGTATTCCAAGTTTATACAAAACATAACATGTACAGGTGGACATGCCCACCATCAAAATACAAAATATCCAAGTCTCTCTCTCTCTACATGAGACCCTACTCACAGTAGTCTAGATATGGCCACACATCCAGATCTCCATCCTCCTGTGGCTGAAGTGGAATAGGCGCCGACTCCTCAACGTATTCTTCCTCAACCCAAGGCTCAGGGTCGAAGGTACCCACTGGATCTGCCGACATAAGATGTACGGCTGAGTATGGAATACTCAGCAAGTACAAGCTACTAACTAACAATAGCAATAACCAACTACAATAGCAATACTCATTACAGTTCATAACATCAACATTTGAAATAATACACAATCAATAATTGAAGCAATGCAAGATCAATAATTTAAAGAAATACTATGATCGTGAAATGCATGGAATAATGCCAAAAACTCCGATAAAACCCATACTTAGAAATCATGACTTGTTCTTAAAAATAGCTTTTCGTGTTTTTCAAACTTGCTTGTCATGTTTAAAACTTGTTCTTGTCTCTTAGGAATCACACATGTCTTGTCTTGGTTGGAATCACTTGTCATGCTTGTTTTGTCATGTCTTGACTTGCCTTGCCATGTTTACTTGTGAACTAGATGTTAGTGCCCTAGTAGCAACTAGTGAGTTGGATACGTAAGTATCCTTCAATGAATATATATATATATATATAGAAAAGGTACACCACTATCCTTGACCGGTCCTCTGTCTGACTTTATCAACTTGTTTACTTGTGAGCCAGGTATGACATATCTTGCGATATGCCCTACCCTTGACTGGCCCGATGTCTGGCTTTATCATGCTTGTTTACTTGTGAGCCAGGTATGAGTATGACATATTCAGGGGATATGCCCTACCCTTGACTGGCCCGATGTACGGCTTTATCGAGCGTTTCGTGAATCACGCGTCTTATTCTTGTTTGTTTACATATACTTATATTTAGAAGTCTTGGTTCATGCATGCATGTGTGTAGCATTGGTGGAAATCATGATGATATGTATAATTCAAGGGGGCAACATATGGCATGTCAATTTCTTTTCAAGATGATGTGAGAATTTATCAAACATATAGAGTATTTTAATCTAATTTACCATTTTTGGAAAAACAACATAAATCATGTGTTCATAATTTTCATTAAATTCATTTCATTTTTCCATTCATGTATTTCATCGAACACTTAGCGTGCAACATCTTCATGGACATTTTATTCACATTTTTATGTGCATACATTTCATCAAGCATCAAGAGTGCGTTCATTATGTGTCCAATGCCCTTCCACCATTTTCCATCACACACCATACATCACATTCATACAGCATCCAATTGCCTCAACCCATTCACATCTCACACATCCATCCACCTTAGTTTATCTTGTTCATTTTAGGGATAACAATACATTCCAACAAAAAAGAAATATACACAATATAAATCCACACATTTTAAGGGAAACCTAGGTTATTACTAAGTTAGTTAGGAGGGTGTACTAACCTTGAAGATCAATGCTTGATCTTGAAGAAAAACCCCTTGATTTGGAAATCCTTGAGTAGAGACCTCCTAGCTTGATGGAGGATGATCATTGCTTGAGACTCTTCAAGCTTGAGCTCCCTTGATCTCAAATCCAAAAGACCCCTCTTGGATTTCTCCCTAATCTCCTCTTCTCCCCTTTCTCCTCTTTCTCTCCCTTAGGTCAAAGAAAATCCCCAAATGAGTTCTCATTTAGAAGCCAAGGGTTTAAAACCCTTAATTTCAGAATCTGCACACGCATGCGATCGATTGAACACCAACTGCGATCGATCACAGATCTAGCGCGATTGATCGCACCAGAGGGCGATCTGTCGCACATGAACCTACATACTTTTGGTCTGATTTCTCCCTGTATGTGATCGATCGCACACCCTTGCGATCGATCGCAGATCCCTGCAATCTGTCGTACGTGAAGACCATCTATCACACTTGGTCCAGAATGTTTTTGACCAATTTCACCTGCATGCAATTGATCGCACATTTTTGCGATCAATCGCAAATCCCCAAATGATCTATCACACCTGGAGGGAACCGCACATGAACCTGAAGGTTTTTGGCCAATCTCCATTGCATGCGATTGATCGCACCTTACTTGCGATCAATCGCACCTCCCAGATTTTCTGTATTTTCACCTGCAAACCCCTAGGGGTGTTTCCAACCTCATTTCCATCATTCTTAGGGCACGAAACCCTCTTTTACATGCTGCAAATGGGTCATAAACATCCAATTTCGTACAAAATGTCAAATCCAAATACATGGAAGGCCATTTGGTCATGAAACACTATTCATTAGCCACAAAAGTTCCGGGTGCTACAGTTAATTCATGTATTTGGTTCAAGTCGGGTTGAAAGAGCATGAACACTCTCTACATATGTTATGATGTGTGTTTAGGGTCCTAAGGACTCTCTTGTGCGATCATAGTATGATTAAAGTTGTAAAGGAGCGTAGAGGGAGGTCTTAAACATACCCTCAAATTTAAGGTCAATTTAGATCATTAATAATTCAAAATTAGGACTTGTACATTAGATAAAACATTGTCCACCTTTGAATTTTGAGTCCAACACAAGTTGAATCACCTAAATCTGATAAGCGAGTCAAAAGTTATGATCGAAACACCGAAGCGAGGATTTGTAGATAAATCTCGCTCGAGCGAGCTCCAAGCCCGCTGGAGCGAGACTATCCTATAACATCCCGCTCGAGCAAAATTAAGCCCCGCTCGAGCGGGATCGTGCAGTTTTGTTTTTTTAAAGTTTTTCACAAACCTAACACTATAAATACCCAATTTTCTTGGGATTAAGGGTTCTAACACCTTGAGAGACATATTTTGAGTGAAAAATTGAGTGAGCTAGATTTCCAAAAAGGGGGTTCCAATTGAGATCAAGGTGGGAGCTTGAATCTTGCCCCCAATGCTTGGATCTTCTTCCTCAAAGCTTGAAGCTTCATCCTTGAGCTCGGGTTTGGCTTCTTCAAGCTTGCTCAACCCATCTTAAACTTTAGATCAAAGAGATTCGATCTTCCAAGGTAAATACACTATCCTATCTAGCTTTGTAATAATCCAAGTCTTCAAATGTGGGTTTTAAATGGGGATTTCTCAAGAATAAGAGTAGGCACACCCTACTACCTAGCTTTGTCATTATTTTTCAATTGTATTAAGATAAAAAGTATATGAATTGCATAAACCCTTGAAGCAAAGTGTTTTAACCAATTTTGCTTGATGTATGGATGTTTTGATGGCCTTTGAAATTTCTTTGGATGAAATGTTGTACTCTTGTCTCCATGTTTAAGGTTTTCTATGCTTATTATGTTGCTCAGAAGTCTACTATGTACACACATGCTTTGTAGGATCGTTTTCTCATAAGTAAAATTATTGTATTGTCGTTTTCTCGTATGCACTTGAAAGTTGAAAACTCATAAGTGAAACTCATAAGAAACAATAAACACCATCTCATACGAATAAATCATTCCAAGAAGGTTGGTCAAGGACATTGGTAGCCCAAGGTAATGCGGGTCCTAATGTCTTACTCATAAGCTAAGATCTTGAAGTGCTCATAAGAATTGTGAATCATCCAAGGAGGTTGGTAGCCCAGGGTTATGCATGCGGGTGCAAACCTCTTGCTCATAAGAAATTCTCTTAAGTTTTGTGGATCATCCAAGGAGGTTGGTAGCCCAGGGTTATGTGGGTGCTAACCTCTTGCTCATAAGAAATCTCGGAATGAAATCTCATAATAATGCTCATAAGAACTCATAAGAATACTCACAAGTGCTCATAAGGCTTACAAGTGCTCATAAGGATCATAAGTTCTCATAAAGCTCATAAGGATCCAGTCTAAGATCATTTTACAAGTCTCTACGGATCAAGTCTAAGATTGTTTCACAAATCTCTATGGATAAAGTCTAAGATCGGTTACAAGGCTCATAAGTTCATAAGACTCATAAGAACTAATAAGAGTCATAAGCTCACAATAACTCATACGAAACTTGCAAGAATCCTGATTTTCGTAAAACCTCACAAGACATGTTTTGTTTTCTACAAAAGTTCTTAAGATAAGGTTTTGAAATATAAGAATGTTCTAAGATGAGATTCGACACATGACTTCCATGTTCGGTTTGAGCATGATTTTAAGGTTGTGATTCTATGTCAAATGATCTTCTATGACTACTATGGCGCTCATAATAGTTAAGTACTATGTTAACAATTTTTCTAAGTCTACTATGATGCTCATCAGTTTAATTTAAGCATGTATTGAATGCTTAAAGCTTTCCAAGTATATGATGATGCTCACAATTGCATTATGCGCACCATGCTTTACACTATTGATTATTTCTCATAAATACGGGTATCCGACATTCATGAACTCATAAGTTATAAGAAGAATTAATAAGCCATAGCTCACAAGCTCAAAAGCATTGATAAAGCCAAACGTTGGGTTGGTCAAGGATAAGGCATATCTAAGGATATGTCATATTTGGCTCAAAGAAAATCTCATAAGTTGATAAAGTCAAACTGAGGGTTGGTCAAGGATGATGACACACCTCTTCTATGTACCTTCACTGAAGGGCATCTACATGCCCAACTCATAAGGTCATACAGATCTCAAAAGTCTAATAAGCAAAGATCCTGAAAGAACTCATAAGCTCATAAGTCTCATAAGCAAAGAACTCATAAGTGATTCTCATAAGCTCAAAGATCTCATAAGAACCTTGATTCACACAAGAACTCAAAAGACTCATAAGTTACGGTTTCTCATAAGACCCATAAGTTTGGTTTTAACAAAAGCTCATAAGAGTATATTTTTAGAAAACAATGCACATTTTTAAGTTAAGATGTATGTTTCGTTTCTGCTCCATGCTACAATTTAGATGAATTGTGGCATGTTAATGTTTCATCACATTGTTAGATAGCTTGTATCATGCTGAGTATTTCATGTTCAACCATACATTTTGATGTTGGTAGGTCCGTTTGACATTTGTGCTCCAGTTCCATGGGTCGAGGAGGACTTCGGTGAGGAGGAGCCTAATGTGGAGCCTCAGGTGGAGGCTAGGGATTTGGACAGGTGGCCTTATGAGGCTTTTTTATGAGTGACAGAGAAAGGGGGAAGGTGTATACTTTTGATGAGTGGGCATGTCCACTCTTACTTTTGGGTTTTGTTTTACTATATAAACTTGAAATACTGCTTATGTATAAAAGAAATTTTCAGTTTACGCTTCTGCTATAGTTGCCTTGTGTGTTTTATACAGGATGGTTTGGTATGATAGGTTTGTCACACACAAAGTCACGCCTAACTCTTATGTGGGATTTTAGGGTGCGAGAAACAATGACAAAACCATATTGTTGCAGCGAACCCATAAGGAATAATCTAGTGAAGGAGCATCTGGTTTCGGTATGGATCCATCAACGGAACCTTTCTTGTTCTTAGCAATGAGTGCCTTGCTCATGGCACAGCTCCAACTCTTACTCACAACTTGCATACATAAGAAGTAATAAATCTCCTGATCAAGCTTCTAGTTAATGGAAAGAGTAGAAAACCTTCAACCCAACCAGGATCATTGAACGCAAGATCAATAGAAAGAGGCATGCCTATAGGTATGGATATTAAGTATTGTTGTTTTGATTATATGGTTATTTTATTCGTTATTGGTTGAAAATATATTTATATATCACCGTTAATTACATGCTCTAACTCTTACTCACAACTTGCATACATAAGAAGTAATAAATGTAGAACCCTGGAACCAATTTCACTAGGTAGTGATTAGCGCTATGAAAAGTGTTTTTCTAGGCCTAAAGCCTTAATGGAATTATGGCTTCATGTTTTAAAATGAAAGGAGGTTTCGAATGAAGAAACATATGTATGGAAAGCGTTTTAGGGTGTTTGGGATAAATGAAACAAGTGTATACAATACTCTAAGTGTCGCAAAGAGAGATGCCTAAACATATCCTCAACTTGAGAGAACTCTAGTTGTCTCACTGCTAATCGGAATTGAGTGATTCTTAAGCTATTAGATAGACTTCACAATCCTCTTAGAGTTTCATGCTTATCACTTTTCCATATTTGGAGTCAAGGTAGGTCAAATGCGGGTTTTTAGGCATTTTTTCTGCTAAAATTCCTGACCAGTTAGCTTTTAGGCAACTTTTGACCATGAATAAAGAATAATTAGGAGTTGTGTAAAACATGAAACTTTCCCTTTAAAAGATGAGTCCAACATAAGTTGAATCGACAAAATCCGATAAGCGAGTCAAAAGTTATGGTCAAAATACCAAAGTGTGAAAAACCCAGGCCAGTATAGCATCACTAGTTGACGAGTGAGCATCACACGTTGACAAGTCAGCCCAGAAAAGACCAAAAACATCCTAAAACATGCCCAAAACTTTAGCCAACCTTGGTTTTTGGCAACCTTTATACTGTAAATAGAAGGAGATTTCATGGGTATAGATTTACCAAACCATAAGCATAGATTTTGGGGATTTTTGGAAGAAAAGAAGAAGAAGAAAACTCTAATTTCTCAAAGCATTCTTCTCAGACCAAAGTGAAGTTCAATCCTTGCTTCTAAGGTTTGTACTTTACTATTTTTTAGTGTTTTAGAGCTTCAGTTTTTTACTCAAGGTGGTTCTCAAATTCTGAAATCAAAAGGGGGTTTTGGTTTTGTTTTCCAATTAAGGTTCAGGCTTCTCAAAGCTTCAACCAAGTTTCCTCAAGCTTGATTCTTGTTCCACAGAAGTGTAAAAGACTTCCTTTTAAGGTAGATACACTCTACTATCTACCCTTGTGCTATTATTTTTAAGAAAAACTATGTTGCACAGTATGTTCTTGGATGAATTGGATGATGATTTTGACATGGGATGTAAACTATCACTAGTATTGAATTTTTATGAATATGATTACATGTTTACAAGTTTTCTAAGTCTATCATGATGTTCACAAGTACTCTATGCACTCTATGTTCACAAGTATCGCATGATTCGATGATTTCTCGCAAGAACGGTATTTTATAAAGTTCATAAGCAAGGTTTTTGTAAAAGAAATCCCAAGTTCACAAGTATTGATAAGGCCAAACAGTAGGTTGGTAATTGACAAGGCCAAACTTTGGGTTGGTATTCTAAGATCGTTTCAAAGCTCACAAGGAATCCTACTATACATGGACTCACAAGCAGTCATGTCTCACAAGCTAACAAAAATCATGCTTACTCAGATCTCGCATGCTCAACCAAGTATCCTCAAGCTTGATTCTTGTTCCACAGAAGTGTATCAAACTTCCTTTTAAGGTAGATACGCTCTACTAGTTTCCAATTTCATAATTTTCTCTTGAAGAATCCTTATGAAAGTCTATATGTTTTGATGAACCATGATGTGATCAAGTTATGTTTAAAACCAACTGAAATAAGTGATTCAATGATGAATTCAACCTTGTACCATGTATGAATGATGTTGTGATTCTGTTTTCAATGAATTAGAGAAAAGCATATGCCATATGAAGTGTTTTACTTATCTACCATGCTTATTCACACTTGTCACACGAACACAAAGTGCATGATCCGAGTTTTTTTTGTATATGTATATGTATCCGGAAAAGTAAAGTAAAAGAAGAAATGCAAGAATATGTAAGTAACAAGGGAAAATGATAATGGACCCTTACCCTTGCATGGTAAGGCATTAGGCATTTGGTCCCAAAAGAAGATGTGCAAAGATACCAATGGGGAGGTTGGTCATGCAAATGCTAATGGACTCTTACCCTTGTATGGTAAGGTATTAGTAGAGCTCCCATAAAAGCTATGTTCTGTTATGAAAAGGAATGCTCGGATGCTAGTATGCAACGGACTATTGATACGGTAGCTAGGCATACCCCAATTCTAATTCTGTATGTTCTATTATGAAAAGGAATGCTCGGATGCTAGTATGCGGCAGACTATTGATAAGGCGCTAGGCATACCCCAATTCAAATTCTGCTCTGTTCTGATAAAGAAAAGCTCTAAAACAAGTGTAAAAGATATAAAAATAAGAAATGAAAGAACAAGTTCTGAAAGATAAGAAATGACGTATATGTTCCATACAGTATACACATGTATTTAAAAAGAAGGTTTTCGCTTTTGTTCAACTTTAGCATGTATATCCGATGTAACTGTTATTGAAAGCATGTGCTATTATGATATTGTTCTCTAATGGTGTGTATACGCTAAGTATTTCATGCTCAGCCGAAATTTCATCTTCAGCAGGTCATGTGGATGTGTAAGCTCCTGCAGCCTGGATAGAGGAGGAGTACTATGATCCAGAGCCTACCATGGATCATCCTCAAGAGGATAGCGTACTGGATAGGTGGCCCTATTCAGATTATTGGTGAGAGTGGTGAGGGAGAGAACATGTATATTTTGATAGTGGGCATGTCCACTTTACACTTATATGTTTAGTATATGTTATGACGGACGGGACTTAGAAAACATATGGTTTCATGTTTAAGAAATTTTATGCTTCCGCTATTATGTGCCTTGGGTATTTCACAGGATGGTATGTACGCCTTATGTTTCATTACATGATGGTATGATACGGCGGTCATGAGCTAAAGTATCTCTAACTCTTAGGGGGTATTTTGGGTCGCGACAGAGTTGGTATCAGAGCCTAGGCATTAGAACCATAGGAGTAGAAGTCATTCTTTGAGTTGAACTAAGAACTCAGATGAACCGTAGAGTATAGGTTTGATACTAAGAAAAAATGGGTATCAAATGAAGGCATTAAGTTCATGTAGGGAATCATATTCCAAGTAGACTAATCACCTAGTCGTAATAGAACCGGTTAATGTTTTAACCGAAAGTGAGAACTTAGCTTCCCTAGAAAACCATTGGTATGGTTATTCTATTATGTATAGATATTGATATATACGATGTGTTATATAAGTACTTATGCTCATTGAATGGCAATATTCGACAAGCTTTCAATTTGACTCAAGTTGTTCTATTGCTCTCAAGATTTGATCATGAGGCGTGGCGCACGCAGTAGAGGTTACTAGACCAGAGAGTCCGCTGGAGAGGATATTCTGATAGGTAGTGAGCAGCCCGACTTTGCTCAGGCTTTCAGTTCGATAGTAGAGACCCTAGCTATGCTTGCAACTAGGGGCCTGTTGCTACTATTGGACCGACGCCTACGGAGTCCATCACAATGCAGGGCTTGAGGCTTTCCGGAGGATGAGGCATGGATTTTACAGCTCGAAAAGTTATACTCCATTTTAGCACCTACGGAAGTGGAGAGAGTTGCATGGGCTGCTTTCATGATGGAGGGTGAGGCATACCATTGGTGGAGAGCTGCCGGCCAGACGAGAGATGCAGCCTGAGGGTGTCGGGAGTGGACCTAGGGAGAATTTCTTGATGTGCTCTACAAGAAGTACTTCCAGTGGGAATTCGAGAGAATAAAGAGGTGGAGTTCATCACCTTAGAGCAGGGTAACCTGTCGGTGGCAGACTATGAGGCCAATTTTTTGGAGTTGTCCAGGTTCGCTCTGCACATGATCGCTACTGAGGCAATGAAGGTTCATAAGTTTGAGAGGGGCCTAAAAGACTATATTCGGGAGAGAGTCTCGATGTTTCGTCATGAGACCTATGCAGAGGTCAATGACAAGGCTCTACTGGTGGATACTAATTCTGAGGCATTTTTCCGGAGAAGGGACAACAGTTTAGGGAGAGGCATGTTCAGGGGAAAGTCAAGTGGCTCAACACCACCTGAGAAGAGAGCCAGGATTGTACCTTACCCAACTTCACAACCTCCACAGATGCAGAGGCCTGCTTTTACATCACAGGTTCTTCACCCTGCTACTACCCAGGCTACGTGGTCTGCATGGCCTACTCCTTCCACTTCAGAGCCTGGATTGTGTGGGCATTGTGGGAGGAAACACAAGGGTGATTGTCGAAGTCTCACAGGAGGATGTTTCCGGTGTGGTCTGTAGGGGCATGTCATCAGGGATTGCCCGACCTTAGCATCATGGGCGGCCCAGTCTCAGGAGGGCAAGCCTTCAGTCAGGCCGACCTCACAGCAGGGATCTTCTCAGATCTCGAGGCCCTCACAGCCCACTCAGCCTCCTCGTCGGGCGAATTAGGGCAGGGTTTTCACATTGACCGAGCAATACGTACATGCATCTGACGATATTGTGCAAGGTACGCTTAAGTCAAGTTGTTAGAATTATGAACTGTAATATCACTTGTTGTATGTTATTATCTATGTATACGAACATGCTACGATATTTATATGTATATGATCGATGTACTTGCTTGACGGTAGTTAGTTTTAATACTCAGGAGCTTTATTGGTAGAAGAATGCTTAGCTCGGGTGTTGATCAACATGGGGTCAACACATTCCTTCATATCACCCAGCTTGGCTAAAGGTTTTCCCTCTGCATCGAGCCATCTAGTCCAGGAGTTATCGATTTTGACTTCACTCAGAAAATCAGTGGATGCAGATAGAGTGTACCAGGGATGCGTAGTGCAAGTTGGACAACATGAGTTGTTAGCCAATCTGATAGTCTTGGATTTCCAAGATTTTGATGTGATCCTGGGAATAGACTGTCTCTCAGCTCACCATGGTTATGTAGCGTGCTTCAAGAAGATGGTGAACTTCCAGCTAGTAGGGTCGAAGCCATTTCATTTTAGGGGACTACAGAGGAGAGACATTACCCACCTTGCAACCCTTAGTCTCTCGATCTTGGAGGTAAGAGACTCAATAGCCATTCCGGTTGTGTGCGAGTATATGGATGTATTTCCCAAAAATCTGCCAGGTTTACCTCCAGATCGGGTGGTAGAGTTCACCATCGAGCTTGCTCCAGGCATGGCTCCGATTTTAGGGCTCCATATAGGATGGCTCTTATCAAATTGAAGGAGTTGAAAGAGCAGTTGGAGGAGTTGCAAGGACTTGGCTTCATCCGATCGAGTTTTTCACCATGGAGAGCTCCTGTACTCTTCGTGAAGAAGAATGATGGATCGATGAGGATGTACATTGACTACAGGCAGTTGCACAAGGTCACGATCAAGAATCATTTTCCATTGCCTCAGATAGACTACTTGTTTGATCAATTGAAGGGAGCAAGATTCTTATCCAAGATTGATCTGAGATCTTACAATCATTATCAGTTGAAGATCAAGGCTAAAGATGTTTCCAAGACTGCCTTTAGGACTCGATATGGGCATTACGAGTTCCTGGTCATGTCTTTTGGTCTAATGAACGCATCGGCGGCATTCATGGATTTGATGAACCGGGTATTTAGACCTTTTCTCGATCGATGCGTGATCATCTTTGTGGATGATATCCTTGTGTACCCCAAGACACGGGAAGATCATGATCGAGATCTTTGACTCACACTTGTGACTCTTCAAGAGTATAGCCTGCATGCTAAGTTGAGCAAGTGCAAGTTTTGTTTGGAGAAGGTGGCATTCCTTGGCATGTAGTATCTACCGAAGGTATCTCAGTCGATTCTGCAAAGATGGAGGCAGTGAAGAGCTAGGAAAGGCCGAAGAATGTTACCGAGATTTGCAGTTTTATCGGTCTAGCAGGGTACTACCGTCGCTTTGTCGAGGGGTTTTCCAACTTAGCGGCTCCGCTTACGTATCTTATGTGGAAGAACGCTAAATTCACTTGGAGTGATAAGTGCGAGGCAAGCTTCACGGAGTTGAAGAAGAGGCTTACTATGGCTCTAGTCCTCATGGTTCCAGAGGGGAGTGGTGGTTTTGTGGTATACAGTGACGCTTCGTAAATCAAGTTAGGGTGTGTTCTTATGCAGCATGGGAACGTTATTGCCTATGCTTCTAGGCAGTTGAAAGACCATGAGAAGAACTATCCTACTCACGATCTAGAGCTTGCAGCGGTTTTCTTCGTTTTGAAGATTTGACGTCACTACCTTTATGGAGAGCAGTTTGACGTGTTCATAGATCACAAGAGCTTGTGTTATCTGTTTTTTCAAATGGAGCTAAATCTGAGGCAACGTCGATGGGTGGAGTTCATAAAGGATTATGAGTGCTCTATCCAGTACCACCCTGGCAAGGCGAATGTTGTAGCAGATGCTCTTAGCAGGAAGTCGCCTATACACATAGCTCGTCTGATGGTTCAGGATTGGAGGTTGTTAGAAGAGATGTCTAATGTGACCGGTTTCAAATGTCGCCCTTATGGAGCCTTTATGGCGAATCTAGTAGTCAGGCCATATATGTTGGAGTAGATTCGAGAGAGACAGAGTTCGGATGAGGAGTTGCTTGCTTACCGAGATCAGTCGGTTAGCAGTGGTAGTGATGAGTTCTCCTCGAATGGTGATGGTGCCATCACATTCAAGGGAAGACTGCGTGTTCCCGCTGATGTGGCATTGAGACTTGAGATATTGGATGAAGCACATCGTTCCAAGTATACAGTGCATCCAGGCGGTACGATGATGTACTAGAACTTGAAGAGGCATTTCTGGTAGTGGAACATAAAGGAGTGCCAGAGTATGTGGCTCGATGTTTGGTGTGCCAACAAGTGAAAGCCAAATATCAAAGGCCTGCAGGTCTATTACAGCCCCTCCCTATTCCAGAATGGAAATGGGAGAACATATCTATGGACTTCGTAGTTGGTTTTCCATGAACGGTAAAGGGCTCCAATGCTATCTGGGTTGTAGTTGACCATTTGACAAAATCTGCGCATTTCCTACCCTATCGGACTACGTACAATATGAGCCAACTTGTAGCCTTGTACACTAAGGAGGTGGTTCGACTGCACGGGGTGCCAGTTTCTATCATATCAGATCAAGACCCAAGATTTACTTCTAGGTTCTGGAAGGGCTTTCAGAGTGCTATGGGTTCTCGATTAGATTTCAGCACCGCCTTTCATCCTCAGACGGATGGGCAGACCGAGAGGGTTAACCAGATTATAGAGGACATGCTTCAAGCTTGCATGTTAGACTTCTGAGGCAGTTGGGAGGATCACTTGCCGTTGGTTGAGTTCGCCTATAACAACAGTTACCAGACAAGCATCCAGATGGCACCTTTCGAAGCCTTGTAAGGAGAAGTTGTAGATCTCCCCTATACTGGGATGAAGTCAGTGAAAGGAAGATACTAGGGCCTGAGTTGATCGAGTAGAATGCCGAGATAGTCGGGATCATTCGAGAAAGGTTGAAGACAGCTTAGGATTGACAGAAGAGTTATGCCGACACTCATCGCAAAGACGTGGAATTCCAGGTCGGGGATCGAGTCTTTGTGAAGATTTCTTTGAGTCGGGGAATCATGAGGTTTGGTAAGAGGGGGAAGCTTAGCCCGAGGTATGTGGGACCTTTTGAGGTGATCACACGCGTCGGAGAAGTTTCTTATAAGGTGGCCTTACCTCCTCACATAGCGGCAGTCCACAATGTCTTTCATGTTTCCATGCTTCGGAAATATGTGTTAGACCATTCGCATGTCATTGATCTTGATCCAGTGGAGATTCGAGAGGATCTTACTCTAGTGGAGCAACCGGCTCGGATCTTGGATTGTAGAGATCAAGTCTTGCGCACCAAGATAATTCCCCTAGTCCTCATAAAGTGGCAACACCATTCTGCGGAAGAAGCTACTTAGGAACGCGAGGTTGAAGTAAGGGAGAAATACCCTCACTTGTTTGTATAGTTTCTTTTGTTTGATTCCATGTATTTTATTCCTGGGTATGTTTTTGTATCGTCCTAATTTCGAGGACCAAATTTCTGTAAAGGGGGAGGATGTAGAACCCCAGAACAAAGTTCACTAGGCAATGAATAGTGCTGTGAATAGTATTTTTTCAGGCGTAAAGCCTTAATGGAATTATGGCTTCATGTTTTAAAATGAAAGGAGGCTTCAAATGAATAAAAATATGTATGGAAAGTGTTTTAGGGTGTTTGGGATAAATGAAACAAGAGTATACAATACTCTAAGTGTCGCAAAAAGGGATGCCTAAACATACCCTCAACTTGAGAGAACTCTAGTTTTCTCATTGCTAATTGGAATTAAGTGATTCTTGAGCCATTAGAAATATATCTCAATCCTCTTCGATTTTCATGTTTATCACTTTTCCATATTTGGAGTCAAGGTAGGTTAAAATGCGGGTTTTAAAGCATTTTTTCTACTGAAATTCCTGACCAGTCAGCTTTAAGGCAACTTTGGACCATGATTAAAGAAGAATTAGGAGTTTTATAAAACATGAAAGTTATTTCCCTTTGAAAGAAGAGTCTAACGCAAGTTGAATTGTCAAAATCCGATAAGCGAGTCAAAAGTTATGGTCAAAATATCAAAGTGGGAAAAACCTAGGCCAGTATAGCATCACTAGTCGACGAGTGAGCATCACTAGTCGATGAGTGAGCATCACTCGTCGACAAGTCAGCCCAGAAAAGGCCAAAAATGTCCTGAAACATGCCCAGAACTTCAACCGACCTTGGGAGATATTTTTGGGACATTTTTCAAAGGTAATTTTAGGTTTTTGGCAACCTTTAGACTATGAATAGAAGGAGATTTCGTAGGTATGGATTTACCAAACCCTAAGCATAGATTTTGGGGATTTTTGGAAGAAAAGAAGAAGAAGAAAACTCTGATTTCTCAAAGCATTCTTCTCAGACCAAAGTGAAGCTCAATCATTGCTTCTAAGGTTTGTACTTTACTATTTTTTTAGTGTTTTAGAGCTTGAGTTTTCTACTCAAGGTGGTAATCAAATTCCGAAATCAAAAGGGGGTTTTGGTTTTGTTTTCTAATTAAGGTTCAGGCTTCTCAAAGCTTCAACCAAGTTTTCCCAAGCTTGATTCTTGCTCCACAGAAGTGTAAAAAACTTCCTTTTAAGGTAGATACGCTCTACTAGTTTCCAATTTCATAATTTTCTCTTGAAGAATCCTTATGAAAGTCTATATTTTTTGATGAACCATGATGTGATGAAGATATGTTTAAAACCAAATGAAATAAGTGATTCCATGATGAATTCAGCCTTGTACCATGTATGAATGATGTTGTGATTCAGTTTTCAATGGATTAGAGAAAAGCATATGCCATATGAAGTGTTTTACTTGTCTACCATGTTTATTCGCACTTGTCACACAAATATGAAGTGCATGATCCGAGTTTTTTTTGTATATTTATATGTATTTGGAAAAGTAAAGTAAAAGAAGAAATGCAAGAATATGTAAGTAACCAAGGAAAATGATAATGGACCCTAACCCTTGCATGGTAAGGCATTAGGCATTTGGTCCCAAAAGAAGATGTGCAAAGATACCAATGGGGAGGTTGGTCACGCAAACGCTACTAGACTCTTACCCTTGTATGGTAAGGCATTAGTAGAGCTCTCATAAAAGCTATGTTCTGTTATGAAAAGGAATGCTCGGATGCTAGTATGCGATAAACTATTGATACTACAGCTAGCCATATACCCCAACTCCAATTCTGCATGTTCTGTTATGAAAAGGAATGCTCAGATGCTAGTATACGACGGACTATTGATATAGCAGCTAGGCATACCCCAATTCCAATTCTGCTCTATTTTGCTCTGTTCTGATAAAGAAAAGCTCTGAAACAAGTGTAAAAGATATAAAAAGAAGAAATGAAAGAATAAGTTCTGAGAGATAAGAAATGACGTATATGTTCCGTACAGTATGCACATGTATTTGAAAAGAAGGTTTCCACTTTTGTTTAGCTTTTGCATGTGTATCCGATGTAACTGTTATTGAAAGCATGTGCTATTATGATATTGTTTTCTAATGGTGTGTATACGCTGAGTATTCCATGCTTAGCTGAAATTTCATCTTCGGCAAGTCATGTGGATGTGTAAGCTCCTGCACCCTAGATAGAGGAGTACTATGATCCAGAGCCTACCATGGATCATCCTCAAGAGGATAGCGTACTGTATTGGTGGCCCTATTCAAGTTATTGGTGAGAGTGGTGAGGGAGAGAACATGTATATTTTGATAGTGGGCATGTCCACTTTACACTTATATGTTTTGCATATGTTATGACGGACGGGACATAGAAAATATATGGTTTCATATTTAAGAAATTTTATGCTTCCGTTATTATGTGCCTTGGGTATTTCACAGGATGGTATGTACGCCTTATGTGTCATTACAGGATAGTATGACAAGGCGGTCACGAGGTAAAGTATCCCTAAATCCTAGGGGGTATTTTGGGTCACGACAACTAGGCTGTGAATAGTGCTATGAATAGTATTTTTCAAGGCCTACAACCTTAATGAAATTATGGCTTCATGTTTAAAATGAAAGGAGGTGTTTTGAATGAATTAAATTGTGTATGGAAATTGTTTTTGGGTGTTAGGGATAAATGAAAATTGAGAGTATAACATACTCCAAGTGTCAAAGAAGGGAGATGTCTTAACATGCCCTCAACTTTAAGGAGCTCTAGATTTCTCACCACTGATTGGAATCAAGTGATTCTTGAGCCATTAGAAAGATATCGAAATCCTCTTCAATGTTTATGTTTATCACTTTTTCAGATTTTTAGTCGAAGTTGGGTCAAACGTCAGAATTCCGAAAATTAGTCAGCTAAAATTCTGGGCTGCTGAAATCCATTTTCAGACCAGTCAATCTTAGATCCAATTTAAACAATTAAGAACTTAAAATTAGGATTGGTCCATTAGACACGAAATTTCTCAAAGCCTAAAGCCTTAAAAACATTTTTTCCTTTAGTAGAGAAGTAAAAAGGATGGTTCTTTTTTAGTCCCATATAGTCCTACATCCTACATTGACTCGGTACTAGACTTCATAAAGGTATATAAGGGTCCACAACTCCTCCCTTAGTCAGACCCTTCTTGGAGTGAGTGCGTGGGTTTATTCTTATAGCACCTTGATGGTTTACTTTAGGTCTGATTGTGTTTGTTTAGTGGTACGCTAAACCAAAACAAAGGATGGTTCTTTTATCAAAAAAATTATTATTATTATTATTATGAATGACTCATATTGAACTTCGACATAAATTTTTTGAACTAGATCAGATCATTCACTACATATTTATTTTCCAAAATATAATTTTTCCATATTTCATCTACAAATTAGAAATATCAGTTGGCATTGACATGATTGCCTGATAAAAGAATTAATATATCCATGGAAATAAAATGACAATACGTAGCAGATGATGACATACCTAGGATATTCAGCAAGCATAGAAATTATTTTTCTTCCCTTCCTTTTTGCTATCGACAAATTTATATTCACAAACATACTAGAAGACTTTACCAAAAACAGAAAAAACATACTAGAAGCTATGAGGCTAAGTCCTTGGTGGACCATAACCGAAATTCATATAAACGATGACTCACTTGGTTGGCCTGGTTTACCCTAAAACAAATAAAGAAAATAAAAGATAAATAAAATTGGTTGACTTGGAAATAACTTAAGTTTAATGAGCCTGTGAAAATCTAGTACAATTGATCGATCGAGAACCGTTGGCCGCTTGTGAATTTTGGGAACTTACACTGTTACACATCAAGAGATGGCCCTGAATTTAACAGTTTTGGTCAATTAGAAGATGGACCCATTTTTGGTTTGACATGGACACAACGTGAAATTTCATTCAAGGAAAAACCGAGCGGAAAGTTCGAGGATGAGTTGCGGTCTTTCATCCGTGATCAAGTTTCCATGTTCCAAGTCGAGACATGGAAAGATATTGTAGGAAAGGCTAAGATTGCAAAGAGGAATTCTGAAGAATTTCTCAGGAAAAGGGACAGTGGCTTCGGGAGAGGCATGACCAGAGGACAGTCTAGTGGCTCAGCACCGCCTGAGAAAAGGTCCAGGACTACTCCATATCAGACTTCTCAGCCTAGGCAGGCTCAAATGCCTCCTTTTGCCCCACAGGCACCTCACCCTACTGCCACACAGGCCACTAGATATGAGCCACCCATATCCTCAGCCTCGTCACCATTCGAGGAGTGCGCTGCTTGTGGTAAGAGGCACAGGGCCAGGAGTGTCATAGACTTTCCGGGGGTTGCTTCCACTGTAGTGATCAGGGCCACATGATCAAGGATTGTCCATGGAGGCAGTTACCGGCCAGGCCGTAGGGAGTTAGACCTCCAATTGGGCAGACTTCATAGCAGGGGTCTTCATAGGTTTCCAGGCCTCCACAGCCCACCCAACTGCCTCGCTAGGCAAACCAGGGGCGGGTTTTCGCCATGATAGAGCAGGATGCACATGCATCAGATGATGTTGTGCAAGGTACGCTCAAGTTAAAGTTGTTCCAGTTATGAAATTTTGATGTTATATATGTTTGCTATGATTACTTATGAGTACAACATGTTACCTATATAATATGTGTATCTTATGAAATTTATCGACGTAAGTTAGTTTAAATATTCAGGCGCCTTGCTCATTAGCGAGTGCTTAGCTCGTGTGTTGATTGACACTGAATCAATGCATTCTTTTATCTCGCCTAGCTTTACCAAGGGCCTTGCATCAGAGCCGAGTCTATTACCCCAAGAGTTGTCCATTTTGACTCCACTCGGCAAGTCAGTTGTTGCAGACAAGGTGTATCGGGGCTGTGTTGTGCAAGTTGGACAGCATGAGTTTCCAGTCGATCTTATCATTCTTGAGTTCCAAGACTTGGACTTTGATGTCATCCTAGGGATGGATTGGCTCTCGACTCATCGTGGGTATGTAGCATGTTTTGAAAAGAGGGTTGATTTTAGGCCAGAGGGTGTGAAGACGTTTCATTTCTGAGAGATACAAAGGAGAGACATCGCTCGTTTTGTAGCCCTTAGTCTCTCAAGTTTGGAGGTGCAAGACTCCTCAACCATTTCGGTTATGAGTGAGTACCTGGAAGTATTTCCAGAGGTTCTGCCAGATTTGCCTCCTGATCAAGTGATAGATTTCACGATCGAACTTACTCCTGGAACTGCTCTGATTTCTAGGGCTCCATACAGGATGGCCCCTATTGAGCTTAAGGAGTTCAAGGAGCAATTAGAGGAATTTCAGGGCCTTGGCTTCATCCAGCCAAGTGTTTCACCATGGGGAGCTCCTGTGCTCTTTCGTGAAGAAGAAGGATGAGTTAATGCAGATGTGTATTGACTACAGGCAGCTAAACAAGGTCAAGATCAAGAATAGTTATCCATTACCTCGGATAGACGATCTATTTGACCAGCTAAAGGGAGCGAAGTTCTTCTTGAAGATTTATCTTCGATCTAGATACCATCAATGTTCCCAAAATTACCTTTAGGACTCGATATGGGCACTATGAGTTACTAGTCATGCCTTTTGGTTTGACGAATGCGTCGGCTGCTTTCATGGACTTGATGAACCGGGTATTCAGACCATCTCTTGATCAATGTGTGATCGTATTTTTCGATGATATCCTTGTGTATTCCAAGACATGGGATGATCATGCGAGAGATCTACGCCTTGCATTGCAGACTCTTCGAGAGCATAGCCTGTATGCTAAGTTGAGCAAGTGCGAGTTTTAGTTAGAGAAGGTGGCATTCCTTGGCCACGTGATATCTACCAAGGGTATCTCAGTTGACTCTGCAAAGATAGAGGCAGTGATGAACTTGGAGAGGCCAAAGAGTGTTACCGAGATTTGCAATTTTCTCGGCCTGGCAAGGTACTACAAGAGGTTTGTAAAGGGGTTCTCCAGCTTAGTGGCTCCACTTACTTATCTTACGAGGAAGAATGCTAAGTTTACTTGGAGCGAAAAGTGCAAGGCAAGCTTCATGGAGTTGAAGAAGAAACTTAATACGACCCATGTTCTCACAGTTCCATCTGGGAGCGGCAGTTTTGTAGTCTACAGTGATGGATCACTCATCGGGGCTAGGATGTGTTCTGATGCAGCGCAGGAAATTCATTGCCTATGCTTCCCGGTAGTTGAAAGATCATTAGAAGAACTATCCTACGCATGATCTAAGGCTTCCTGCAGTTGTCTTTGTACTGAAGATTTGGCGTCACTACCTTTATGGGGAACAGTTCAATGTGTTTACTGATCACAAGAGCTTGAAATATCTGTTTTCCTAGAAGGAGTTGAATTTGAGGCAGCGTCATTGGGTAGAGTTGCTGAAAGATTATGAGAAGGATTATGACTGCACTATTCAGTACCACCCAAATAAGGCGAATGTGGTAACAAATGCTCTGAGCAGGAAGTCTTCTGGACACTTGGCTCACATGATGATCTATGAGTGGAAGATGTTGGAGGTAATGGCGAACCTCGATACTAGCTTCAGCATTCCTACCTCTGGGCCAGTCATGGCCAATCTGACGGTCAGGCCTTATATCAGGTTCGGATTAAGGAGTTACAGAGTTTGAATGCAGAGTTGCTCGCTTATCGAGACAAGTCGGTTAGCAATGATGGTCAAGAGTTTGCTTTGAATGGTGATGGTGCCATCACATTCAAAGGCAGGTTGTGTGTTCCTGCCGAAGTAGAGTTGAGGAGTGAGATCTTGGATGAAGCCCACCGGTCCAAGTATATTGTGCATCCTGGGGGTACGAAGTTGTACCAAAATCTCAAAGGGCATTATTGGTGGCGGAACATGAAGAGGGAAGTGACAGAGTACGTGGCTCGTTGCTTAGTGTGTCAGGAGGTGAAGGCCGAGCATTAGAAGCCAGTAGGTCTTTTATAACCCCTCCCTATTCTGGAATGGAAATGTGAGAATATCTCGATAGACTTCATAGTTGGTTTGCCAAGGATAGCAAGGGGCTCCGATGCTATATGGGTTGTAGTTGATCGGTTGAAAAATCTATGCACTTCCTACCCTATAGGACTACGTACAGTATGAGCCATCTTTTAGCCTTGTACACCAAGGAGGTGGTTCGACTGCATGGGGTACTAGTTTCTATCATATCTGATCGAGATCCGAGGTTTACTTCTAGGTTCTGGAAGGGCTTTCAGAGTGCTATGGGTTCTCGATTATATTTCAGCACCTCTTTTCATCCTCAGATTGATAGGCAGACCGAGAGGGTGAACCAGGTGATTGAGGATATGCTAAGAGCTTGCATGTTAGACTTCCAAGGCAGTTGGGAGGATCATTTGCCATTGGTTGAGTTCGCCTACAACAACAGTTACCAGGCGAGCATCCAGATGACACCTTTTGAGGCCTTGTATGGGATAAGTTGCAGGTCTCCTCTCTACTGGGATGAGGTTGGAGAGAGAAAGGTTTTGGGTCCTGAGTTGATCGAGCTGACTGCTGAGAGAGTCAATATCATTCGGGAGATGTCAAAGACTGCCCAGGACATGCAGAAGAGTTTTGCAGACACTCACCGCAGAGACTTGGAATTTCAGGTTGGGGATCGAGTCTTTGTGAAGATTTCTCCGAGTCGGGGAATCATGAGGTTCGGCAAGAGGGGGAAGCTTAGCTCGAAGTATGTGGGACCTTTTGAGGTGATCACACACATCGAAGAAGTCGCTTACAGAGTGGCTTTACCTCCTCACATGGCAACAGTCCACAATGTCTTTCATGTTTTCATACTTCGGAAATATGTGTCGGACCCTTCACATGTCATTGATCTTGATCCTGTGGAGATTCGAGAGGATCTCACATTAGTGGAGCAACCGACTCAGATCTTGGATCGTGGAGATCAAGTCTTGTGCACCAAGACTATTCTACTTGTCCTTGTGGAGTGGCAGCATCATTCTAAGGAAGAGGCTACATGAGAGCGTGAGGCCAAAGTGAGGACGAAATTTCTGTAAGGGGGGGAGGATGTAGAATCCCCGGAACCAAGTTCACTAGGCTATGAATAGTGCTGTGAATAATATTTTTCAAGGTCTAAAGCCTTAATGGAATTATGGCTTCATGTTTAAAATGAAATGGGGTGTTTTGAATGAATTAAATTATGTATGGAAATTGTTTTTGGGTGTTAGGGATAAATGAAAATTGAGAGTATAACATACTCCAAGTGTCAAAGAAGGGAGATGTCTTAACATACCCTCAACTTTAAGGAGCTATGGATTTCTCACCGCTGATCGGAATCGAGTGATTCATGAGCCATTAGAAAGATATCTTAATCCTCTTCAATTTTCATGTTTATCATTGTTTTAGATTTTGAGTTGAAGTTGGGTCAAACGCCAGAATTCCGAAAACTAGTCTGCTGAAATTCTGGGCTGCTGAAATCCATTTTCAGACCAGTCAGCCTTAGATCCAATTTAGACAATTAAGAACTCCAAATTAGGATTGGTCCATTAGGCACAAAATTGTTCTCCTTTGAATGAAGAGTCCAATACAAGTTGAATTGTCAAAATCTGATAAGGGAGTCAAAAGTTATGGCTGAAATACCAAAGCGGAAAGAACCTAGGCCAGTCATAGCATCACTAGTCGACGAGTGACCATCACTCGTCGACGAGTCAGCCAAGAAAAGGCCAAAAAGTTCCCAAAGGAACACCTAGAACTTCAACCAACCTTGGGAGATATTTTTGGGATATTTTGCAAAGGTTATTTTGGGTTTTTGGTAACCTTTAGCCTATAAATAAAAGAGATTTCGTGGGTATAGGTTTACCAAATCGTCAAGCTAAGATTTTGGAAATTTTGAGAAGTAAAGCTACGGTTCTTCACTGTGCACTTCAAGGATATTCTGAATTTGTGTTTCCAGCTAAGGAGAGGTTCCCTCTTCACTGTCTTGGTGTTCTAAAGTTTGGATTTTATTCCCAAAGTAATTCTCAAGCTTGGAATTCTCCAAGGGAAATTTCTATTCGTGTCTTTGGAAAAGGGATTTCAGTTCCAGCATCATTCTAAGGAAGAGGCTACATGAGAGCGTGAGGCCAAAGTGAGGACGAAATTTCTGTAAGGGGGGGAGGATGTAGAATCCCCGGAACCAAGTTCACTAGGCTATGAATAGTGCTGTGAATAATATTTTTCAAGGTCTAAAGCCTTAATGGAATTATGGCTTCATGTTTAAAATGAAATGGGGTGTTTTGAATGAATTAAATTATGTATGGAAATTGTTTTTGGGTGTTAGGGATAAATGAAAATTGAGAGTATAACATACTCCAAGTGTCAAAGAAGGGAGATGTCTTAACATACCCTCAACTTTAAGGAGCTATGGATTTCTCACCGCTGATCGGAATCGAGTGATTCATGAGCCATTAGAAAGATATCTTAATCCTCTTCAATTTTCATGTTTATCATTTTTTTAGATTTTGAGTTGAAGTTGGGTCAAACGCCAGAATTCCGAAAACTAGTCTGCTGAAATTCTGGGCTGCTGAAATCCATTTTCAGACCAGTCAGCCTTAGATCCAATTTAGACAATTAAGAACTCCAAATTAGGATTGGTCCATTAGACACAAAATTGTTCTCTTTTGAATGAAGAGTCCAATACAAGTTGAATTGTCAAAATCTGATAAGGGAGTCAAAAGTTATGGTTGAAATACCAAAGCGGAAAGAACCTAGGCCAGTCATAGCATCACTAGTCGACGAGTGACCATCACTCATCGACGAGTCAGCCAAGAAAAGGCCAAAAAGTTCCCAAAGGAACACCTAGAACTTCAACCAACCTTGGGAGATATTTTTGGGATATTTTGCAAAGGTTATTTTGGGTTTTTGGTAACCTTTAGCCTATAAATAAAAGAGATTTCGTGGGTATAGGTTTACCAAATTGTCAAGCTAAGATTTTGGGAATTTTGAGAAGTAAAGCTACGGTTCTTCACTGTGCACTTCAAGGATGTTCTGAATTTGTGTTTCCAGCTAAGGAGAGGTTCCCTCTTCACTGTCTTGGTGTTGTAAAGTTTGGATTTTATTCCCAAAGTAATTCTCAAGCTTGGAATTCTCCAAGGGAAATTTCTATTCGTGTCTTTGGAAAAGGGATTTCAGTTCCAGCTTTCTCAAAGCTTGGATCTTTTTCCTCAAACTTGATTTTCATCCTATAGAAGTGTAAAGACTTCCATTTCAAGTAGATACACTCTACTATCTACCCTTGGCTATTCTTTAAATAAAACCATGTTTTATAGTGTGTTCTTGGATGAATTCTAAGTGTTTGTAAGCTATCACTATTATTGAATTTCTATGACTATGATTCCATGTTTTTAAGCTTTCTAAGTATAGTATGATGTTCACAAACACTCTATGCACTCTATGTCTTACATGTCTCGCATGATTTGAAGGTTTTCTCATAAATTGGGTTTATTGAAACATTCATAAGAAATTCTAAGAACTCATAAGCTACCAAGCTCAAAAGCACTGATAAAGCCAAACTAAGGGTTGGTCTTTCATAAGAAATTGGATATAGCTAATGGGAAGGTTGGTCAAGGATCTGGCAGCCCAATTCTATATATTCGATGAAGGGCATTTATATGCCTGGCTCTAAGTGTTTTCATGGGTGCTAAGGTCTGGCTCTAAGTTATGCTCACAAGGATCTCATAAGTGAATCTCAAAGGCTCTAAGTGCTCTAAGTGGATCTCATAAGCTCACAAGAACTCTAAGAACTCATAAGACTTGATTCTGATACGGTCATAAGACTCATACGGTTTTGGATTTCATAAGAAACTCATAAGGAAATGGTTTTGGAACTAGTACGGGTTTTCATGGATTTCTATGCTCTACGGCTCTATGGCTTTGCATGCTCCATGATATTATCTTATTGTTGGCTAGTAGTTTGTAGATACTGAGTATTCCATGCTCAGCTGTACATGTTATGTCGGTAGGTGTACGAGTTCCCTTCAACATCTGTGGTTCGGAGCCTTGGATAGAGGAAGAGTACTACTAGCCAAAGCCTACTATGAATCATCATCAGGATGATGGAGCACTAGATAGCTGGCCCGATCTAGACTTTTGTTGAGAGAGTGAGGGAGAGTATACTTATATTTTGATAGTATTGAGAGTGGGACTTGTCCACTTCATACTTAACATTTTGTGATATTCTATCGGTTCAAACTTGAACCTAATGATAGGAGTGTTTTCTTGTTTCCGTTTTGTTTCCGCTATAAGTTAAGAATTGTGTACTCTAACAAGGGGGTATGAATGCCTTATGTGTCACGCATGATGGTATGACATGGCGGTTTTGAGCTAAAGTATCCCTAAATCCTAGGGGATATTTTGGGTTGTGACAATAAATCTCCCGATCAAGCTTCTAACTAATGGAAAGAGTTGAAAATCTTCAACCCAACCAGGATCATTCAACGCAAGATCAGTAGAAAGAGTAGAAAGAGGCATGCCTATAGGTACGGATATTAAATATTGTTGTTTTGATTATTATATGGTTATTTTGTTCATTATTGGTTCAAAATATATTTATATATCACGGTTAAAGTTTGAATCCTTGAAAAACTTACATTGAATCCGATAAAATATTTATGGTGATTTTGATTTTAATAGCTAACAAACATTTTTTTTTCGTTAGTAGAGAAGTAAAAAGGATGGTTCCTTTTTAGTCCCATATAGTCCTACATCCTACATCGACTGGGTACTAGACTTTATAAAGGTGTATAAGGGTCCACAACTCCTCCCTTAGTCAGGCCCTTCTTGGAGTGGGTGTGTGGGTTTATTCTTATAGCACCTTGACGGTTTACCTTAGGTCTGATCATGTTTGTTTATTGTTACACTAAACCAAAACAAAGGATGGTTCTTTTATCAAAATAATAATTATTATTATTATGAACGACTCATATTGAACTTCGACATAAAATTTTTGAACTAGATCAGATCATTAACTACATATTTATTATCCAAAATATAATTTTTGCATATTTCATGTACAAATTAGAAATATCAGTTGGCATTGATATGATTTCCCGATAAAAGAATTAATATATCCATGGAAATAAAATGACAATACACGGCAGATGATGACATACCTAGGATATTCATGACTTCCATGTTCGTTTTGAAGCATGATCTTAAGGTTATGATTCTATGTCAAATGATTTTCTATGACTACTATGGCGCTCATCAGTTTAATTTAAGCATGTATTGAATGCTTAAAGCTTTTCAAGTATATGATGATGGTCACAATTGCATTATGCGTACCATGCTTTACACTATTGATGATTTCTCATAAATATGAGTATCCGACAGTCATGAACTCATAAGTTATAAGAAGAATTAATAAGTCATAGCTCACAAGCTCAAAAGCATTGATAAAGCCAAACGTTGGGTTGGTCAAGGATAGGGCATATCCAAGGATATGTCATATCTAGCTCAAAGAAAATCTTATAAGTTGATAAAGTCAAACTGAGGGTTGGTCAAGGATGATGGCACACCTCTTCTATGTACCTTCACTGAAGGGCATTTACATGCCCGGGTAAGTCTATAAAGGGTCCTATCATCTGGCTCATAAGCTCATAAGGATCTCAAAAGTCTCATAAGCAAAGATCTCAAAAGAACTCATAAGTGATTCTCATAAGCTCAAAGATCTCATAAGAACCTTGATTCACACAAGAACTCAAAAGACTCATAAGTTACGGTTTCTCATAAGTTTGATTTTAACAAAAGCTCATAAGAGTATATTTTTAGAAAACTATGCACATTTTTAAGTTAAGATATATTTTTGGTTTTCGCTCTACGCTACGATTTTGATGAATTGTTGCATGTTAATGTTTCACAACATTGTTAGATAGCTTGTATCAGGCTGAGTATTCCATGCTCAGCCGTACATTTTGATATTGACAGGTCTGTTTGACATTTGTGCTCCCGGTCCATGGGTCGAGGAGGACTTTGGCGAGGAGGAGCCTAATGTGGAGCCTCAGGTGGAGGCTAGGGATTTGCACATGTGACCTTATGAGGCTTTTTTATGAGTGACAGAGAGAGGGGGAATGTGTATACTTTTGATGAGTGGGCATGTCCACTTTTAATTTTGGGTTTTGTTTTATTGTATAAGCTTGAAATACTGCTTATGTATAAAAGAATTTTTTAGTTTATGCTATAGTTGCCTTGTGTGTTTTATATAGGATGGTTTGGTATAATAGGTTTGTCACGCACAAAGTCACGCCTTACTCTTAGGTGGGATTTTGGGGTGCGAGAAACAATGACAAAACCATATTGTTGCAGTGAACCCATAAGGAATAATCTAGTGAAGGAGCATCTGGTTTTGGTATGGATCCATCAACGGGACCTATCTTGTTCTTAGCAATGAGTGTCTTGCTCATGGCATTGCTCCAACTCTTACTCACAACTTGCATGCATAAGAAGTAATAAATCTCCTGATCAAGTAGTTAATTGAAAGAGTAGAAAACCTTCAACCCAACCAGGATCATTCAATGCAAGATCAGTAGAAAGAGGCATGCCTATAGGTATGGATATTAAGTATTGTTGTTTTGATTATTATATGGTTATTTTATTTGTTATTTGTTGAAAATATATTTATATATCACGGTTACGTGCTCTAACTCTTACTCACAACTTGCATACATAAGAAGTAATAAATCTCCCGATCAAGCTTCTAGCTAATGGAAAGAGTTGAAAACCTTCAACCCAACCAGGATCATTCAATGCAAGATCAGTAGAAAGAGGCATGCCTATAGGTATGGATATTAAGTATTGTTGTTTTGATTATTATATGGTTATTTTGTTCATTATTGGTTGAAAATATATTTATATATCACGGTTAAAGTTTGAATCCTTGAAAAACTTACATTCAATCCTATAAAATATTTGTGGTGATTTTGATTTTAATAGCTAACAAACATTTTTTTCCTTTAGTAGAGAAGTAAAAAGGATTGTTCCTTTTTAGTCCCATATAGTCCTACATGGACTGGGTACTAGACTTCACAAAGGTATATAAGGGTCCACAACTCCTCCCTTAATTAGGCCCTTCTTGGTGTGAGTGCGTGGGTTTATTCTTATAGCACCTTGGCGGCTTACCTTAGGTCTGATTGTGTTTGCTTAGTGTTATGCTAAACCAAAAAAAAGGATGGTTCTTTTATCAAAAAAATAATAATAATAATTATGAACAACTTATATTGAACTTCGGCATAAAGTTTTTGAACTAGATCAGATCATTCACTACATATTTATTTTCCAAAATATAATTTTTGCATATTTCATGTACAAATTAGAAATATCAATTGGCATTGACATGATTTCCTGATAAAAGAATTAATATATCCATGGAAATAAAATGACAATACGTGACAGATGATGACATACCTAGGATATTCAGCAAGCATAGAATTTTCATCCCTTCCTTTTTGTTATAATTGACTAATTTATATTCACAAACATACTAGAAGAGTTTACCAAAAACAGGAAAAACGTACTAAGAAGCTGTGAGGCTAAGTCCTTGGTGAACCATAACCGAAATTCATATAAACGATGACTCACTTGGTTGGCCTGGTTTACCCTAAAACAAATAAAGAAAATAAAAAATAAATAAAATTGGTTGACTCGGAAATAACTTAAGTTTAATGAGCCTATAAAAATCCGGTACAATTGATCGATCGATAACCATTGGCCGCTTGTGAATTTTGGGACCTTACACTGTTACACATCAAGAGATGGCCCTGAATTTAACAGTTTTGATCAATTGGAAGATGGACCCATCTGTAATTTGACATGGACACAACGTGAAATTTCATTCATGGAAAAACCGAGCGGAACCAAATCCTCCACGGTTATAACCTGACTCTGGGGGAGTCCGATTATGCCCCGAGGTTGCCACGTGTCCTCTTTTCCACGTGTTAAAACCTCATTTTCGATCATCAACACAAGTCAATGGGAAGAACTTAAAAGAAAATATATTAAAAAGATAGACATTGCATGCTAAATTTTTCTTGATAGTAATAACATTAACTTTGACTAAGACAACCATTAAAAGTCACGAGAAGAATTAGAAAACGAAGAAAATTAAGCATAAAATAATTGATAAAAATGATTGAACCAATGTAAAGCACGGGTAATTCATAAAAAGGATTAGCATTTGTGATCAGTATATATTATGCAAGATTTTTTCTGTTTGTGGCCTTGCAATAATCATTTTTTTTGTTTTTAGTTAAAAATTCGAATTGATTTTTGTTGATCAATTAGAGCTTACGAGATTGATCCTAAATGATAAAGATATTCATTATGATTTTTAGGCTTGGTACACCCTAAATATATAGCATCGTATCGTAATGAAGAAGCACGATCAGTTTTTGATTGTGTGGCCTAGGATCTTTGATGGGTTAGGATTTTTTTTATTGCTTTATGTTTCCACACTATGAAATTATGAATAATGTCATGACTGACTATGTCTATTAATCCTATTGTTAATTATGCCTTGCATCCACTGTATACCCACTTGTGTGCATGTTGTCCTAATTTCGGGGATGAAATTCTTATAAGGGGGGAGGATACACAACCCCAAAATTTGGGTTCACTGTTCATGTTAATAGGACAGTGAATAGTGTACTTGCATAGTGTATACAAAGGCCTAAAGCCTTTCATGGGTCCTTGGTTTGAGGACAGTGAAATGAGGGCTTTACATGTGTAAGTTGAGTCCCAAAACAAGAGTATAAGAATGCTCTAAGTATCTAAAAGCATAGGGTATAAAATAACCCAAGTGTGTTTAGAACCCTGGAAACCAAGTTTGCAATGTTGTCAATAGTGCTATGAATAGTACCATGCACTAGTCTTGTAAAAGGCCAAAGCCTTTATGTAATTGTGTTATTCCTGTAATGATTAATGAAATGAAGTGTTGTTTATGTTTAGTGTTGTATGTGTAGAGCCCCGAACTTTTGACATCTATACATGACCCTTTCGTAGCCATTTTTCCTTTAAAGTAGTGCAATTAATAAATAAGGAAGAAATTGGAAATTCCGAAACGTCAGAAATGTTCCTTTTCGAAGTACGAACCCAACTCAAGTTGAATCGTCAAAATCGGACGAACGAGTCAAAAGTTATGGCCAAAACAGTTTGGACCTGCAGACCACCGATCGCTCGGTCCATGGAGCGATCGATCGGTCCAAAACCGATCGCTCGGAGGCTATCGACTGGTCAAGATTTTTGTATGGAGAAATTTTCCAGAGAGTGAAATTTTAACCGATCGCTCGGTTATGAAACCGATCGATCGGTAGGCAACCGATCGATCGATCGGTAGGCAACCGATCGATCGGTCATTAACACCGATCGCTCGGTACTCGCGTTTTTGCAGAAAATTTAGTAAGGGTGTTTTAGTCTTTTGGGCAGTTTACTCTTACCTTAAGAGTCTTGCCCGAGCCTTTAGGGCTTATTTACAATACTTAGAAGATTGAGAGCTAAGGAGAGGAGAAGAAGACGATCCCTAACCTAGGGTTTGATTTTTGGAGGTGAAATCAAAGGGTTGTGAACCCACACTCACCTCAAGTCCATTTTCTTCAAGATCTCGGCTCAAGCTCGTGTGGGGCACTCTCCTCAAGCTAGGGCAGCAACTCACGGTCATTTTGGAAAGGGGGATTTCTTCCTCACTTGATCAAGGTCGGTACTCTTTGCTACCCTCCTAGTTATAGCTTCTCTTTTCCTTTGTTTCTCCTTATTTTCCTTCACTTATATATGTGTTATGAGATTGGTGGTATGAATGGTGAATGGAGGTGGATGTTGGCGAATGGATGCCGTGTGGATGATGTGATGAATGAATGGGAAAGGGCATTGTACTAATAATGAACATACAAGTGTGATGTGGGCATAACCCACCTAGAAAAGCATGATCTAGGTTAAGTGAAAAATGAGCACACCCTATGTTTGATGAATTGCCAAGGTGAACAAAATAGAGGATAAATTAAGGGAACCCATGCTTAATTACTCTTGAAATTGTTAGGGTTCATGATAGTGTGTTTCTTACATTTCTTAAAATGTGTAGATTATTACTCACTTAAATTGTTATATGTTATGCTTTGTGAATTACCCCAAATTGCCATATTTAATTCCAAATGCAAGTATGCACACGATTTCACGAGCACGAATGCATGGCACGTTTTATCGGTGTTTTCAAGAATACGGTTTAGAGGTGGGGCATATCTTACGACATGTTTTACCTCGTTCATGGCATGACAAGCATGAGCATTCTAGGAAGAAGGGTCTCCCTTCCCTCACAAGTAGTTTACTTTTCCAAGCAAGCACGACAAGGCATGGCATGACAAGCATAATCATTCTAGGAAGAAGGGTCTCCCTTCCCTCACAAGTAGTTTACTTTCCAAGCAAGCATGACATGGCATGACACGCATGATATGACAAGTTAAGACAAACATGACAAGTTTCAAGCACGGAAATGATATTTCCAATCAAGTCAAGTGCACGATGTTTTCAAGGGTTTTATCAGTCTTTCTGAATGCAAGCATGAATACAAATTGCCTTACTTCCTTGTTTGATATAAATTGTTCCTGTTCTATATATGCAACTTGCTTCCTACTTTATTTATGCTATCTGTATACTATGACTGTTGGTTAGTATTTAGTACCCGCTGAGTATTCCATGCTCAGCCGTACTTCTTATGTCGGCAGGTTTTGAGGGAGCTGCTGCTCCATTTGATGTTTGTGCTCCTGGTCCATGGGTGGAGGAGGAGTACGTCGAGGAGCCTTTTGAGGAACCTCCCGTAGAGGGTTATCAGTAGGTGGTGTTAGATTCTGAGTGAATTGCTGTGGGTGAGATGAGAGTTGGATTTATGTATTTTGGCGGGCATGTCCGCACTTTCTTATGGATTCCTTTTTGTGTAAACTTGGATTTAAGTATGTATATACATAGAGGTTTGTTAGTCTTCCGCTGTGCTATGTTAGAGTATGTTTCCGCTGTTTATATCCTCTTTTGTATATGCTCTGTGGGTTTTTGCAGGTTGGTTTGTCAAGCAAGTCATGTAATCCATGATGAGTCGTCCAAAGTTCACTCTAACTCCTAGGGTGGGTTTTGGGGCGCGACAGAAGTGGTATCAGAGCCTAGGCTTTAGGTCTCTAGGGTCACTTAGAATCTTATACCACGGCTTGACAAGAGCATATGTTAGGAAACAAGTTAGGAAGGAAGTAAGTCGGGAGTGAGTCTGGTTCCAAGTGTAAGACTAAACTTTAGTCTTAGTCAAAATGGTTGTTTCAACCAAGTACGGGTCCTAGGTACGCTAGAACACTGAAGTATAAGTATAATGTGATGAATACTCTGATGACTTGATGTGATGTATATTAGTATTATACAACTAATACCAATTGAATTATTGTGAAATGACATTGAAATAAATTGTGGTTTCAAGTTAGACTCATGTGGTGTTGTTATTCTCAGGACTTTAGTCATGAGACGGAACACACGGGGTCGTGGACCACATACCAGAGCTTCCTCTTCTTCACGGGATGAGGATGAGCAATCGGACCTCTCTCAGGTCTTAGGCTCTATTGCTGAGACACTTGCCATACTGGCGGCTCGGCAAACTATACCGGCATCAGCGGCACCTACTCCACCGCCTGGAGCTCCAGTACATCGTACAGCTGGAGTTGAGGCATTCCGGAGATTGAGGCCTCCATCCTTCCACGGGAGTGTGGACCCTCTTACTGCGGAGGCTTGGATCCTCCAGGTTGAGAAGATATTTACGGTGCTCTCTCCTACAGAGGAAGAGAAAGTGGCATGGGCAGTTTTTATGCTAGAGGGCGAAGCCCACCATTGGTGGTTGTCCGCATTGAGGACACGGGACTTGACCATGCAAGGTCAACCGTGGACTTGGGAGGAGTTTAAGGACACGTTCTATAAGAAGTATTTCCCGGTTAGACCTCGGGAAAGGAAAGAGAGAGAATTCATCAACCTTGAGCAAGGTTCGATGTCTATGGCCGCTTATAAGGCCAAGTTCTCGGAGCTATCACGCTTCGCGACACATATGATTGCCACCGAGGCAATGAAGGCGAGGAGGTTTGAGCAAGGGCTCAAGGATGTCATCATGGAGAAAGTGTCGGTCTTCAGGCACGCCACTTACGCCGAAGTAGTGGATAAAGCCTTGTTGGTTGAGACCAATTCAGAGACCGTGTCCAAGAAGAGAGAATTGGCGAGAGGCCAATCTAGTGGTTCGGTACCTTTAGAGAGGCGGGCCCGGACTGGTCCTTATCAGTATACATGGCCAGCACCACAGATGAGGCCGACTTATGTGCCTCCAGCACCCCGGCAGTATGTACCCCAGGCACCTCGACCTCAGGCTCTTCCGGCCCCACGGCCAATTACACCTCAGGCAACGAGGTATACACCACCTTCGGCCCCTCCAGCCTACACATATGAGGTCTGCACTTCATGCGGCAAAAGGCATCCGGCAGGAGATTGCCGAAGAGCATCTGGTGGATGTTATCATTGCGGTCGCCAGGGCCACATGATCAGGGATTGCCCTAGCCGGCATATACCAGGCCAGTCTCAGGGTAGTAGGCCCCCGACACGCCCAGCAGGATCATATCAGGCGTCATCTCAGACTACCCGGCCTACACCTCAGTCTCGCCAGGCGAACCAGGGGCGTGTATTTGCTTTGACAGAGGGTGATGCACTTGCATCTGATGATGTGGTGCAAGGTACGCATTTGGAATCATTTTGTTATTCATGATTGATATGTTGCGTTTTATTCCTTGTGTACATACTTGGTATGATGTATATATATACCTATGTGTATACTCTGTTGATGCATGGATTAACTCCGCTAGTTAAAATTTCAGGAACCCTACTAGTCAATGAGTATTTGGCTCGAGTATTGATTGATACCAGGTCTACTCATTCGTTTGTCTCGCCGAGTTTTTCAGAAGGTTTTTCTGCAGGGCCAAGTCAGATAGAACCGGAGTTAGCCATTTCGACTCCTCTCGGCAAAACAGTATTGGCAGATAAAGTGTATAGAAATAGTGTGGTCCAAGTTGGAAGCCACGAATTGGCGGTTGATCTCATCGTCCTTGGATTCCAGGACTTCGATGTTATATTGGGAATGGATTGGTTAGCAGCACATCATGGGCATGTAGCTTGCTTTGAGAAAATGGTACTCTTCAAGCCAGTAGGAGGAAAGCCATTCCACTTTCGCGGGTTGAAAAGTAGATCTATTGCTCGCTTTGCGGTGTTGAGCTCAGCTAACCCCGAGGCAAAGGACTCATCGACTATTCCGGTTGTGAGGGAGTTCCGGGATGTATTTCCAGAGGAGTTGCCAGGACTGCCTCCAGACAGGGAGATTGAGTTTATGATCGAGCTTGCACCAGGCACAGCTCCTGTTTTCAGAGCTCCATATAGGATGACCCCTATTGAACTCAAGGAGTTGAAGACTCAGTTGGAGGAATTGCAAGGCCTTGGCTTCATTCGACCAAGTGTCTCACCGTGGGGTGCCCCGGTGTTGTTTGTTAAGAAGAAAGATGGCTCGATGCGGATGTGTGTCGATTACAGGCAATTGAACAAAGTCACTATAAAGAATAGGTATCCCTTGCCTAGGATTGATGACTTGTTCGATCAGTTGAAGGGAGCGAGATTTTTCTCAAAGATAGATCTTCGATCGGGTTATCACCAGTTGAAGATTAAGGCGGAAGATGTTCCCAAAACTGCTTTCAGGACTCGATATGGGCACTACGAGTTCTTGGTGATGCCTTTTGGACTCACGAACGCGCCGGCAACCTTTATGGATTTGATGAACTGGGTGTTCCGGCCATATCTTGATAGGTGCGTGATTGTATTTGTTGATGACATTTTGGTCTATTCCCAGACACGGGAAGATCACACACGCGACCTATGCCTTGCTTTGGAAATGCTAAGAGAGCACAAGCTATACGCCAAACTTAGCAAGTGTGAGTTTTGGTTAGAAGAGGTGGCATTCCTAGGCCACGTTGTTTCCGCAGAAGGCATATCGGTAGATCCGAAGAAGATAGAAGCTGTTATGAGTTGGGCAAGGCCCAAGAGTGTTACTGAGATACGCAGCTTTCTTGGGCTGGCAGGCTACTATAGGAGATTCGTAGAGGGTTTCTCTAGCCTTGCAGCACCGCTTACTTACCTGACAAGGAAGAATGCGAAGTTTGTATGGAGCGACAAGTGTGAGATCAGTTTCACGGAACTGAAGAAGAGGCTTACTACAGCTCCTGTCCTTACAGTGCCATCCGGACCTCTTGGGTATGAGGTGTACAGTGATGCCTCACACGTTGGACTTGGATGTGTGCTTATGCAACACAAGAAGGTCATTGCCTATGCATCGAGGCAATTGAAGGAGCATGAGAAGAATTACCCCACGCACGACTTAGAGCTTGCCGCAGTCGTGTTTGCACTCAAGATCTGGCGACATTACTTATACGGGGTGGAATTCTATGTGTATACGGACCACAAGAGCCTCAAGTACCTCTTTTCCCAAAAGGAGTTGAATCTAAGGCAAAGGCGTTGGATGGAATTTCTGAAGGACTATGATTGTACCATTCAATACCACCCGGGTAAAGCAAATGTAGTGGCTGATGCTTTGAGTAGAAGACCTCCGGGGTTATTAGCATGCATGTTAGTGCAGGAATGGAAGCTACTTGAAGACTTGGCAAATCTGGACATTAGTGTGAATGACTCTGTCCGTAGTCCTATCTTGGCAAATGTCACGGTTCGGCCATACATTATAGATTTGATCCAAGAATACCAAGCCATGGATGCTGAATTGTTGGCTTATCAGGACAAGGAAGTTGCTAAGGGTAGTGAGGACTTCTCTCTCACTAGCCGCGGTGCTATCACATTCAAGGGAAGGCTGTGTGTTCCAGCCAATGCAAATCTTCGGAGGGAGATTATGGATGAAGCCCACCGGGCAAAGTACACTGTGCATCCAGGGGGTACGAAGATGTACCGGAACCTCAAGAGTCACTTTTGGTGGCGGAATATGAAGAGGGAGGTTGCGGAATATGTAGCACGGTGCTTGGTGTGCCAACAGGTGAAAGCAGAACACATGCGGCCCGCAGGTCTATTACAGTCCCTTCCGATTCCCGAGTGGAAATGGGAGAACATATCCATGGATTTCATAGTTGGCTTGCCAAAGACGGGAAGGGGTTCAGATGTGATATGGGTAGTAGTGGATCGTTTGACGAAGTCCGCTCACTTCTTGCCTTACCGAACTACTTTCAACTCTAGTCAGTTAGCTGCTTTGTACATCAAGGAAGTGGTGAGGTTGCACGGAGTGCCTGTCAGTATTGTGTCGGATCGGGATCCAAGATTCACATCACGATTCTGGAAAAGCTTTCAGGGAGCTATGGGTTCCCGACTTGATTTCAGCACTGCTTTTCATCCACAGACGGATGGACAAACCGAGAGGGTGAACCAAGTAATAGAAGATATGCTTCGGGCTTGTATGCTGGATTTCAAAGGCAGTTGGGAAGAGCACTTGCCTTTGGTGGAGTTCGCCTACAACAATAGCTATCAGGCGATTATCCAAATGGCTCCGTTCGAGGCTTTGTATGGGCGAAGCTGCAGGTCTCCTCTCTACTGGGATGAGGTAGGAGAAAGAAAAGTACTTGGTCCGGAGTTGATTGAGCAAACTGCTAGTATAGTCAAGATCATCCGGGATCGGTTGAAAGCCGCTCAAGATCGCCAAAAGAGCTATGCAGACACACGCCGCAGGGACTTGGAATTTCAAGCAGGGGATCGAGTCTTTGTGAAAGTATCTCCTAGCAAAGGGATTATGAGATTCGGCAAAAGAGGCAAGCTTAGTCCTCGCTATGTTGGACCGTTTGAGATTATCACGCGGGTTGGTGAAGTTGCTTATCGAGTAGCTCTTCCACCTCACATGGCCGCGGTTCACAACGTTTTCCACGTGTCTATGCTTCGGAAGTACATTGCGGACCCTTCGCATGTACTAGAATTGGAACCGTTGGAAATTCGAGAAGATCTCACGTTGGTTGAGAAGCCGATTCACATATTGGATCGGAGAGATCAAGTGCTTCGCAACAAGACAATCCCTTTGGTTCTTGTGCAATGGAAACACCATGCTCGGGAAGAAGCTACATGGGAGCGTGAAGCCGAAGTCAAAGCGAAGTACCCGGAATTGTTTGAATGAATTTTGTATAGGTTTTGTATATGTAGCTTGTAATATTGTTTGATTCTGTAATGCATGTCTCGTCCAAATTTCGAGGACGAAATTTTTTGTAAGGGGGGGAGGATGTAGAGCCCCGAACTTTTGACATCTATACATGACCCTTTCGTAGCCATTTTTCCTTTAAAGTAGTGCAATTAATAAATAAGGAAGAAATTGGAAATTCCGAAATGTCAGAAATGTTCCTTTTCGAAGTAGGAACCCAACGCAAGTTGAATCGTCAAAATCGGACGAACGAGTCAAAAGTTATGGCCAAAACAGTTTGGACCTGCAGACCACCGATCGCTCGGTCCATGGAGCGATCGATCGGTCCAAAACCGATCGCTCGGAGGCTATCGACTGGTCAAGATTTTTGTATGGAGAAATTTTCCAGAGAGTGAAATTTTAACCAATCGCTCGGTTATGAAACCGATCGATCGGTAGGCAACCGATCGATCGGTCATTAACACCGATCGCTCGGTACTCGCGTTTTTGCAGAAAATTTAGTAAGGGTGTTTTAGTCTTTTGGGCAGTTTACTCTTACCTTAAGAGTCTTGCCCGAGCCTTTAGGGCTTATTTACAATACTTAGAAGATTGAGAGCTAAGGAGAGGAGAAGAAGACGATCCCTAACCTAGGGTTTGATTTTTGGAGGTGAAATCAAAGGGTTGTGAACCCACACTCACCTCAAGTCCATTTTCTTCAAGATCTCGGCTCAAGCTCGTGTGGGGCACTCTCCTCAAGCTAGGGCAGCAACTCACGGTCGTTTTGGAAAGGGGGATTTCTTCCTCACTTGATCAAGGTCGGTACTCTTTGCTACCCTCCTAGTTATAGCTTCTCTTTTCCTTTGTTTCTCCTTATTTTCCTTCACTTATATATGTGTTATGAGATTGGTGGTATGAATGGTGAATGGAGGTGGATGTTGGCGAATGGATGCCGTGTGGATGATGTGATGAATGAATGGGAAAGGGCATTGTACTAATAATGAACATACAAGTGTGATGTGAGCATAACCCACCTAGAAAAGCATGATCTAGGTTAAGTGAAAAATGAGCACACCCTATGTTTGATGAATTGCCAAGGTGAACAAAATAGAGGATAAATTAAGGGAACCCATGCTTAATTACTCTTGAAATTGTTAGGGTTCATGATAGTGTGTTTCTTACATTTCTTAAAATGTGTAGATTATTACTCACTTAAATTGTTATATGTTATGCTTTGTGAATTACCCCAAATTGCCATATTTAATTCCAAATGCAAGTATGCACACGATTTCACGAGCACGAATGCATGGCACGTTTTATCGGTGTTTTCAAGAATACGGTTTAGAGGTGGGGCATATCTTACGACATGTTTTACCTCGTTCATGGCATGACAAGCATGAGCATTCTAGGAAGAAGGGTCTCCCTTCCCTCACAAGTAGTTTACTTTTCCAAGCAAGCACGACAAGGCATGGCATGACAAGCATAATCATTCTAGGAAGAAGGGTCTCCCTTCCCTCACAAGTAGTTTACTTTCCAAGCAAGCATGACATGGCATGACACGCATGATATGACAAGATAAGACAAACATGACAAGTTTCAAGCACGGAAATGATATTTCCAATCAAGTCAAGTGCACGATGTTTTCAAGGGTTTTATCAGTCTTTCTGAATGCAAGCATGAATACAAATTGCCTTACTTCCTTGTTTGATATAAATTGTTCCTGTTCTATATATGCAACTTGCTTCCTACTTTATTTATGCTATCTGTATACTATGACTGTTGGTTAGTATTTAGTACCCGCTGAGTATTCCATGCTCAGCCGTACTTCTTATGTCGGCAGGTTCTGAGGGAGCTGCTGCTCCATTTGATGTTTGTGCTCCTGGTCCATGGGTGGAGGAGGAGTACGTCGAGGAGCCTTTTGAGGAACCTCCCGTAGAGGGTTATCAGTAGGTGGTGTTAGATTCTGAGTGAATTGCTGTGGGTGAGATGAGAGTTGGATTTATGTATTTTGGCGGGCATGTCCGCACTTTCTTATGGATTCCTTTTTGTGTAAACTTGGATTTAAGTATGTATATACATAGAGGTTTGTTAGTCTTCCGCTGTGCTATGTTAGAGTATGTTTCCGCTATTTATATCCTCTTTTGTATATGCTCTGTGGGTTTTTGCAGGTTGGTTTGTCAAGCAAGTCATGTAATCCATGATGAGTCGTCCAAAGTTCACTCTAACTCCTAGGGTGGGTTTTGGGGCGCGACAGTATGTGTGGAGAAAAGAGTATAATACTCTACGTGTTCATGTTGGGTCATGGGCATTCGAAATTAAGAGTAGAAATACTCTTAAGTGTTAAGAAATGAGAAGGTTATATTATTGATGCGTTAATTCATGTGTTCGGTTCAAGTCGGGTTGAAAGAGCATTAACATGGTCTACATATGTTATGGTGTGTGTTTAGGACTCTCTTGTGTGATCATAGTATGATCAAAGTTGTAAAGGAGTGTAGAGGGAGGTCTTAAACATACCCTCAACTTTAAGGTCAATTTAGACCTTTAATAATTTAAAATTAGGACTTTTACATTAGAGAAAAAAATTGTCGTCTTTGAATTTCGAGTCCAAAGCAAGTTGAATCGCCTAAATCTGAAAAGCAAGTCAAAACTTATGGTTGAAACATCGAAGCGAGGATTTGCAGAAAAATCTCGCTCAAGTGAGCTGAAAGCCCACTTGAGCGAACTTGACAAAATCAACATTTTTGAGTTCCAGAGAGCAGCCCGATCGAGTGAGCTCTATGTCTGGTCAAGCGAGACATGCCTAGAACACCCCGCTCGAGCGAAATTAAGCCCCGCTCGAGCGGGATCGCGTAGTTTTGTTTTTTTTAAGGTTTTTCACAAACCTAACACTATAAATACCCATTTTTCATGAGATTAAGGGTTCTAACACCTTGAGAGACATATTTTGAGTGAAAAATAGAGTGAGTTAGGTTTTCAAAAAGGGGGTTCCAATTGAGATCAAGGTGGGAGCTCGAATCTTGCCACCAAGGCTTGGATCTTCTTCCTCAAAGCTTGAAGCTTCATCCTTGAGCTCGGGTTTTTCTTCTTCGAGCTTTCTTAACCCATCTTAAGCTTTAAATCAAAGAGATTTGATCTTCCAAGGTAAATACACTCTCCTATCTAGCTTTTTTATAATCCAAGTCTTGAAATGTGGGTTTTAAATGGGGATTTCTCAATAATAAGAGTAAGCACACCCTACTACCTAGCTTTGTCATTATTTTTCTATTGTATTAAGAAAAAAAGTATATGAATTGCATAAACCCTTGAAGAAAAGTGTTTTAAACAATTTTGCTTGATGTATGGATGTTTTGATGCCCTTTGAAATTGCTTTGGATGAACTATTATACCCTTGTCTTCATGTTTAAGGTTTTTTAAGCCTATTATGATGCTCTCAAGTCAACTATGCACACACATGCTTTGTAGGATCGTTTTCTCATAAGTAAAATTATTGTATTGTCGTCTTCTCATATGCACTTGAAAGTTGAAAACTCATAAGTGAAACTCATAAGAAACAATAAACACCATCTCATACGAATAAATCATATCAACAAGGTTGGCCAAGGACATTGGTATCCCAAGGTAATGCGGGTGCTAATGTCTTACTCATAAGCTAAGATCTTGAAGTGTTCATAAGAATTGTTAATCATCCAAGGAGGTTGGTAGCCCAAGGTTATGCGGGTGCTAACCTCTTGCTCATAAGAAATTCTCATAAGTTTTGTGGATCATCTAAGGAGGTTGGTAGCCCAGGGTTATGCGGGTGCTAACCTCTTTCTCATAAGAAATCTCAAAATGAAATCTCATAAGAATGCTCACAAGTGCTCATAAGGCTTACAAGTGCTCATAAGTTCTCATAAGGCTCATAAGGATACAGTCTAAGATCATTTTACAAGTCTCTACGGATCAAGTCTAAGATTGTTTCACAAATCTCTACGGATCAAGTCTAAGATCGGTTACAAGGCTCATAAGCTCATAAGACTCATAAGAACTAATAAGACTCATAAGCTCACAATAACTCATAAGAAACTTGCAGGAACCCTAATTTTCGTAAGACCTCACAAGACATGCTTTTTTTTCTACGAAAGCTCTTAAGATAGGGTTTTGAAAGATAAGAACATTTTAAGATGAGATTCGATGCATGACTTCTATGTTTGGTTTGAAGCATGATTTTGAGGTTGTGATTCTATGTCAAATGGTTTTCTATGACTACTATGGCACTCACAAGGGTTAAGTTCTATGTTAACAATTTTTCTAAGTCTACTACGATGCTCATCAGTTTAATTTAAGCATGTATTGAATGTTTATACCTTTCCAAGTATATGATGATGCTCATAATTGCATTATGTGCACCATGCTTTACACTATCAATGATCTTATAAATACGGCTATCTGCCATTCATGAACTCATAAGTTATAAGAAAAATTAATAAGTCATAGCTCACAAGCTCAAAAGCATTGATAAAATCAAATGTTGGGTTGGTCAAGGATAGGGCATATCCAAGGATATGTCTGCTCAAGAAAATCTCATAAGTTGATAAAGTCAAACTGAGGGTTGGTCAAGGATGATGGCACGCCTCTTGTATGTACCTTCACTGAAGGGCATTTACATGCCCAGCTCAAAAGTCTCTAAGGGGTGCTATCATCTGGCTCAGAAGCTCATACGGATCTCAAAAGTCTCATAAGCAAAGATCTCGAAAGAACTCATAAACTCATAAGTCTCATAAGCAAAGATCTCGAAAGAACTCATAAGTGATTCTCATAAGCTCAAAGATCTCATAAAACCTTGATTCACACAAGAACTCAAAAGACTCATAAGTTACGGTTTCTTATAAGACTCATAAGTTTGATTTTAACGAAAGCTCATAAGAGTATATTTTTAGAAAACTATGCACATTTTTAAGATCTATGTTTGGTTTCCGCTCTACGCTATGATTTTGATCAATTGTTGTATGTTAATGTTTCATAACATTATTAGATAGTAACTTGTATCACGCTGAGTATTCCATCCTTAGCCGTACATTTTGATGTCGGCAGATCCGTTTGACATTTGTTCTCCTAATCCATGGGTCGAGGAGGACTTCGGTGAGGAGGAGCATAATGTGGAGCCTCAGGTGGAGGGTAGGGATTTGGACAGGTGGCCTTACTAGACTTATTTCTGAGTGACAGAGAGAGGGGGAAGGTATATACTTTTGATGAGTGGGCATGTCCACTCTTACTTTTGGGTTTTGTTTTATTGTATAAACTTGAAATACTGCTTATGTATAAAAGAAATTTTCAGTTTACGCTTTCGCTATAGTTGCCTTGTGTGTTTTATACAGGATGGTTTGGCATGATAGGTTTTTCATGCACAAAGTCACGCCTAACTCCTAGGTGGGATTTTGGGGCGCGACAAACAATGATAAAACCATATTGTTGCAGCAAACCCATAAGGAATAATCAAGTGAATGAGCATCTAGTTTCGATATGGATCCATCAACGGAACATGTCTTGTTCTTAGCAATGAGTGTCTTGCTCATGACACGGCTCGAACTCTTACTCACAACTTGCATACATAAGAAGTAATAAATCTCCCGATCAAGGATCTAGTTAATGGAAAAGAGTTGAAAACCTTCAACCCAACCAGGATCATTCAACGCAAGATTAGTAGAAAGAGGTATGCCTATAGGTATGGATATTAAGTATTGTTGTTTTGATTATTATATGGTTATTTTATTCGTTATTGGTTCAAAATATATTTATATATCACGGTTACGTGCTCTAACTCCTACTCACAACTTGCATACATAAGAAGTAATATATCTCCCGATCAAGCTTCTAGCTAATGGAAAGAGTTGAAAACCTGAACCCAACCAGGATCATTCAACGCAAGATCAGTAGAAAGAGGCATGCCTATAGGTATGGATATTAAGTATTGTTGTTTTGATTATTATATGGTTATTTTATTCGTTATTGGTTCAAAATATATTTATATATCACTGTTAAAATTTGAATCCTTGAAAAACTTACATTGAATCCTATAAACTCTTTGTGGTGATTTTGATTTTAATAGCTAACAAACATTTTTTCCTTTAGTAGAGAAGTAAAAACGATGGTTCCTTTTTAGTTCCATATAGTCCTGCATCCTACATCGATTCGGTACTAGACTTCAAAAAGGTATATAAGGGTCCACAACTCCTCCCTTAGTCGGGCCCTTCTTGGAGTGAGTGTGTGGGTTTATTCTTATAGCACCTTGGCGGTTTACCTTAGGTCTGATCGTGTTTGTTTAGTGTTATGCTAAACCAAAAAAAAGGATGGTTATTTTATCAAAATAATAATAATAATAATTATGAACGACTCATATTGAACTTCGACATAAAGTTTTTGAACTAGATCAGATCATTAACTACATATTTATTTTCCAAAATATAATTTTTGCATATTTCATGTACAAATTAGAAATTTCAGTTGGCATTGACATGATTTCCCGATAATAGGATTAATATATCCATGGAAATAAAATGACAATACGCGGCAGATGATGACATACCTAGGATATTCAGCAAGCATAGAAACTATTTTTCTTCCCTTCCTTTTTGCTATTGACAAATTTATATTCACAAACATACTAGATGAGTTTACCAAAAACAGAAAAAACGTAATAGAAGCTGTGAGGCTAAGTCCTTGGTGGACCATAACCGAAATTCACATAAAGGATGACTCACTTGGTTGACCTGGTTTACCCTAAAACAAATAAAGAAAATAAAAAATAAATAAAATTGGTTGACTTGGAAATAACTTAAGTTTAATAAGCCTATGAAAATCTGGTACAATTGATCGATCAAGAACCGTTGGCTGCTTGTGAATTTTCGGACCTTACACTGTTACACATCAAGAGATAGCCCTGAATTTATCAGTTTTGATCAATTGGAAGATGGACCCATATGTAGTTTGACATAGACACAACGTGAAATTTCATTCAAGAAAAAACCGAGCGGAACCAAATCATCTACGGTTATAACCTGACTTTGGGGGAGTTCGATTATGCCCCGAGGTCGCCACGTGTCCTTTTTGACACCCCTTAACTGTGGCCACTGGCAGAGCCACCTGGGGCCTAGGGGGGCTTCAGCCCCACCTGAAATTTTGATTTTTTTTTTTTTTTTTACTATAACAATAATAAGGGTGTAGCCTGCGAAAGGGGTGGAGCCGGAGGAGGGGGAGCTCTAGCCCCCTGAATTTTTGAGAAAAAAATATTTTCTTTAAAAACAGACACAAATAGAGGTGATGTCCCATGAACTTGGCCCAAAAAAAAATTCGGGGCCTACGCCCCCGAACCCCCATTGTTAGCCCCCCTACCAGAGAATCCTAGCTACCCCCCTGACTGTGGCTAAGATTTACCCACCCCTAGAGATTACCCAAAATTATTTTTTTTTCTAAAAACAAAGGATGGGTGGATGATCAATAGGGGTTGGTGAATCTTAACCACAGTTAAGGAGTGTCAAAAGCCAAAAGGGACATGTGGCGACCTTAGGGGCATGACTCGACTTCCCAAAGTCTGGTTATAACCGTATGAGGATTTGGTTCCAAAGCGAAATGAAAAACTCACTTGAAAAATCTACCTATGCAAGTCCAACTTTCACGTATCTTAGTCAAATATGGAGCGCTCTCAATGACTTTTATCCTATTTGAATTACAGATTTTCAAGGGTTTCAATTTCTGTTTACCAATATTTAAAGCCTGCTCACAACCCAACAAATTGCCTATTTACAAGTCTTCAATGATGAGCAAATGGAAGATTCTTTCTAAGACTCTTATGCCCTCAAATCCTGAGAATCAAACGCTTGACTTGACTAAATCAACACATCTAAGTAATCTCTTCACATTATAAGAAGGTTCTTCTAAGAGTCTTATGTGTCTTTCTACAGCCCAGGACTGAAGAGGTAGGGAGAGGGATCAGAGATGGAGGTGGAGAAGATTAGTGTTTTAGACAACAACAAAGATGATGATGTTCTTCTTCCAGGGTTTCGGTTTTACCCGACCGATGAAGAGCTCGTTGGGTTCTATCTTCGGCGGAAGGTGGAGAAGAGACTCATCAGTATTGAACTCATCAAACATGTTGATATTTACAAATACGACCCCTGGGATCTTCCAAGTAAGCTTCTAGCTTCCAATTTATTGAATTATTATTACTGTTTTTAATCTTTTAATTTATTCGTATAGTTCTTACAAATTTTTTGAGTTTTGTTTAAAGGTCATGTCAGATTAAGAGGATAAGTGGTTTATGTTTATTAAATTTTGCCTTTTACTCATAAAATGATGGGTTTCTTTAATTGTAGGAAATTTTTTTTGATTTTTATCATTTCTTCCTCACGTTTGAAATAGATCATTCAATGAATATCAGAGCCTTTACCTGATCCCATGAAAAATTAAAATAAAGAAGAAGGCATGTTGTTTTTACCTCTTTTTTTTCTTCTCAATAATCTTCATTCTAGAAACTAAATATTTCAGGATTGATTTCAATCATTTATGATAGTTTCATGGCCACCTGGTATCTGCAGCAGGTTGCGTAGTATCTTTATCTTGTGTCATCCATCAAAATGCAAAACCCTAATAACAGAACAACAACAGTATTGATGAAGGACAGTACAGCAAAGTGTGGGCTTCAATACATAGCTTAATTAAGTGCATCACGACCATTAGATTGCATGTTCCACTCCATCTTACCCACCAGAAAAGGAGAAAAAAAAAAAGAAACAATAACAAGGATAGGAACTGTAAATGCTATTATTGCTTGTAATACTAAACTAGACACATATTTTTTTTTAAGTATGGAGGATCTATCCTTTTAGGAGAAAAGAAAAACTGCATCTTCATATCAAACAAATTAAACTAGGAATACTATCATCCAATTCTAATCTCGAAACTTCAAATTCTTAAACTATGTTTCTACTTTTGATAGACGAGAGAAAAGTAAAATTAGGGGAACTACTTAATGAAACTCCCCATTTTGTCTTGTTTCCTACTAACTAGGAAAAATTTCATTACCTTATCGCTGTCTTTCTGGTGAACATGCAGAAGTTAGCACACTGGGAGACAAGGAGTGGTACTTCTTTTGCAAACGTGGAAGGAAGTATAAGAATAGCATAAGACCCAATAGGGTTACAGGATCTGGATTTTGGAAAGCGACTGGCATCGATAAGCCGATATATTCTGTTGGAGAAACCACTGGCTGCATTGGACTCAAGAAATCCTTAGTGTACTACCAAGGAAGCGCAGGAAAGGGCACCAAAACTGATTGGATGATGCATGAGTTTCGCCTTCCTGCCATCACCAAAAGTACCAACCTCCCCAACGCTAAGACTGACATTCAAGAAGCTGTAATATTCCTATCTTCTTCCTCAATCTTTCTTCTGATAACATATCACTCCCTTTCCTATCTAACTAAAGCTTTATTTATTGAAAATTTGGCAGTTTAATCAATACTTTATATACACACACACACCCACACCCACACTCACACACACATATATATATATATATATACTAGCAGAGACCCATGTGATACACGGGTGCGAACAATTTTTTTAAAAAAAATTATAAAAGAATTACAAAATTATAATGAGTTATAAAGAGGGTAGTTAAGAGAGAGTATTTATGAGTCCCACTTAAGTGGAGTTGGTACTTGGGGAGAGAGAGGAGGTCATTGTTGAGTAGAAGAATCTATTGGGGCATGGGAGAGAGTTAAAAATGGGGAGAAAAAATAGGAAGTTAAGAGAGGGTATTTATGGCTCCCACTATGTGATGATGTGGCATCACAAATCTTAAAATGGAGATCAAAGAGGATGTCACCTAGGCATCCTATTTCTATAGTATATAACTAGCAGATACCCATGCAATGCACGGGGTGCACAACAAAAATTACAGTTTAAATATAATTACACATTTGCCACCCGATAGTGTAAAAAGGGAGCTTCGCATGATGCAGAGCTCCGGCTGAAAATTAATCTAAAAAATTTAAAAGAAAAAATAATAATAAAAATGAACCTAATTAAAATAACTTTTAATTATTAGTAAAACCATTAATAGAGGTTTTGGTACTCCCCCTTCATTGCAATTCATCTTGGGACTTGGTAGAGAGATAAGAATGGAGAGAGAAGTAAGGGGAGTTAAAAGAGGGTATTTATAGCTCCCATCAAGTGATGATATGGCATCACAAATCTTAGAATGGAGATCAAAGAGGGATGCCACATAGGCATCCTAATTTCTTTAGTATATAATATAATATAGATATATATATAGTAGCATTCTAATGAATTATGCTCATTAAAGTCTTTAATCAGTGATCCCTAATAACATGACACGTGGCGGATTGCTCTAAAATCCAAACATTGGATGTCAAGACGGACTACCAAGAGACGTGTCAAAAAATCAACTCAATCAGACATTGATAGACCATCCGATTGAAGATGAGAACATTAGCTATTTCTATAACCTAATTAGGGTCTAGTGAACCCTAGGCGGTTAATGCTCATAAACTAGAATCTAATTGAAACGGTCTAAACAAGTCTGATTAGATTGATATTTTGAAACTTGTCTCTCAATGGACCCATCTCAATATCCAATCGTTGGATTTAAAAAAAGATTACCACATGTCATCTTTCTAGAGGGAATGTTTTTAAAAGATTTAATGAGCATGGCTCATTAGTATCATTTCCTATATATGTTAACTGATGGTTTTTCCTTCATGGGGGTTGCAGGAAATTTGGACGCTTTGCCGAATTATTAAAAGAAATGTGCCTTTTAGAAAGTACACACCAAGTTTCAGAGAAACCTCCATCAAACAAAATCCAATTGATTCCACTTTTGAAACATGCAGCTTGGAATCTGATAATCGAGACAAGTACAAGAGTTTTGGAACTCCGGTCCTTCAACAGAATGGGAAAAAGCCTTTTGCTAATCATATCGACGAAAGGAACCACTCGTTCGCTGGCCAGTTGAGCTCAATAGCTCAAGTTCCGCACTCAGAACCATACATGAGCTTTTCAAATCCCATAGGAAATGACTTCATTGAAGATGATGGGAATTGGGACGAGCTCAGATCAATGGTGGAGTTTGGGATCGATCCATCCCTTATGTATGTTATAGATAGACAATGAGGGTAAATTTAATTTTGCTAGCTACTAGGAAAATGACTGTTACCACGTGTCATCATGCAGTTAATTCAGATTATAAAGCTTTGACATCTTTGTTGACTATTGAACGAAATGTGTGTGTTCTATGGGTGCTGGTGCTGGTGCTGGTTCTGGCCCCAAAGTAGTGTATTTTTCATTAATAAGCTGGTGATTGCTCTAAGGCTTTATGTGTTTCCCTGATCAGATGGATTACTTTCCTAAGGACTTTCCCTTGGATCGATGCATGGATGACTTTCCCAAGGTATGGGGAGTGTCTTCATCCATCAAATAAATTTAACCCAATGGACAAGCTTTGCTTTGGTGAAGCTTCTTTCTATTACTTAGGGGTATGTATTGATTATTGTGGTTTAGAGGGTATAAGGAGAGACTAATTGTTAGTGTAAGGGCCACCTTGGTGTCCCTACTACTACTATCATGAGGAACATGCTTACTAAGGAATGTCATGATCATGATAACTTAGTAAGGCTGATAGATTTGATCTCTAAAAGCAGCTGTCAGGCCCTAGAAAAGTTATAAATAGGGGGTAATCCCTCCTCTTCTCAAAGTGAAATTCATTTAGACCTTTATGCTCCCTTTGTTTTGATGTAAAATAGGGGAAAACAAATGAAATTCATGGAAAATGTCAATTGTCCTATAGGCAATACACACGAAAAATGATATTTTTCGTAGAATTCTTTTGTTTTCCTCTATTTTACATCAAAACAAACGGAGAGAGACAAAGCCCTAAGCCTCATTATCATCAATCTGCCATTATCAGGCCAAATTGTTTTTCAGCCCTCCTACCTCTTCCTCCCTATCACTAGCCTTGCCTCCTCCCGATTTTCTTCCTCTTACTCTCTTAAATCTCCATTTTTTACAAGTAAAAGGTACTGGTGCAGCTCAGTTTATTGGGTTCAGGCTAGATCAGCAGCAGGAATATCCAATAAACCCTCATCTTCAACACATTTACTATTGGTGACTTATGGTATATTTAGACAGTAAATCTAACTTTGGAGTAGATATGATGCATTCTAGATTAGTTTCTTATGAAAGTAGACAATTTAGAAATCACTGTTTTAAGTACAGGTAACATTTTTTGTTATTTCTGTAACAACTCCCAAAGGGGGTAGTATTCCCTTACAATTTAGGATTTTGCTAGTCCCACTCTCTCCTTTTCGGGGCAAGAAGAGAGGATTTTATGGTATGACCCACATTGCTAACACAAAGTCCTTGTCTTCTTGCCCCAAAAGGGAAGAGGGAAGAGTGCAATAGGTAAGAGTGGGGAAAACACTCCCCTAAATTTTATTAATAGAAATAGAAGTTACACCTATCAACGAGAATGTGAAAGCCTTACCCCTACTAAAAAATTGGGGTTGGCCGGTTTTTGGCTGGTATTTTATAAAAGCCACTCAATGAGAGTATGGGGCTTGGTAGAACCTTACCAGTTTATTGATAAAATTAAATGGAGGGGCATAAACTTTACCCTTACAAGGAAGAAAATTCATTAAATATTCTAACATTTCTCAAACCTATTTTATCCAGGAAAATTAGAGATTTAAGCTTAACAGGACATTCATGGGCAGTATAAAGTACTCCAAAATTTTGAACATCACACCCATGGTGAACCAAAAAGTTTGCACAAGGATTAGCTTCTCTGTAGATATGATGAATTGAAGAGCACATACCCATCTTTTTTGCTAATCTGCTTATTCTAGTACCAATTAGTCCAAGGGTGATGAGATGAACCATTCTAAGCATCGACCAGAATTTTAGAGCCAGAATCAATATCCACCTGTGTGTCAACCCAATACTATGAAAGATCTGAGACCATCGAGAAGAGCTCTTGTCACAGCTATGTTGTTGCTCAAAGAGCCATAATAAAATAGAAAGCTGCGAGAAGATTGTCTGCATGGTCTTTAATGATACCACCTCCACCTGCTTCGCTTGAATTGCCTTTAGATGCTTCATCAATATTTAATTTAAGCCTGTCATGAGGAGGTCTAAACCACTAGATATCGGTAGCGAATCACGTTCTTTGGATAATAAAAATAATGATATTAAGAGAGTTAGATTATATCCTTTGCTCCTCAAGTGGATCCTGATATCAGCAACCCATCTTTGAATATGATCAATAATAATGATTTGAGGCTTCTTCAAATTATTCAAATTATTGAATTTTCTCTTACACCTTTCAAACCAAATCTCCTAGATGATAATATATAGCCGAAAGAATACTGTCCCTAGACAAAGGAATAATGGAGCAAACGAATTTACCCAATGGAGAATTCAAAGCATGACCTATGATAGTCAAAATTTATGCATAACATATATATATATATATATATATAGAGAGAGAGAGAGAGAGAGAGAGTCGCATGCCTACATATAGGCGATTCAAGTGGCAGCTGTTCTACCCAACTTTGGATAACAACAAACAGAGGAAGTGATACGGTATGAAAACTTCCATATGAAAATAGTTTTGCATTCCTTTTTAAGGTAATAAGAGGGAGGGAAACTTTGCAACAATGGTCAATGATATGATGACACATTAGGAAAAGCGTCAAATACCAATTTTATACATAATAAAAAATAGATGTGACATTTTTTAAAAGTGTGCATGTGACATTTTTCTTAATGTGTCAGCATCTCATTGCTCCTTTGTAACCTTGTAATATGACCTTGGAAAATAATCCGCTCCTAAGTGTCACGGCGAGTGGTGTCTCACCCCCTAAATGCTAACACATGTCCCCTTTTAACTCTTAAACTATGGTTAAGACTCACTAAACCTTAGGGTTAAGTGTAGAACCCCGGACTTTTCTATATTTAATGGATAGCACTTTCGTGCCTAATTGATCTTTCTCGTAGTCTAATTAATAAATAAGGGAGAAATCGGAAATTCTGAAATGTCAGAAATATTCTTTTTTGAAAGACGAATCCAACGCAAGTTGAATCGTCGAAATCGGACGAGCGAGTCAAAAGATATGGTCAAAACAGTTCTGACCTGCAGAGCACCGATCGCTCGGTCCATTCAGCGATCGATCGGTCCAAAACCGATCGATCGGTAGCTGTCGACTGGTCAAAAATTTTGTATGGGAAAATTTTCCAGAGAGCAGATTTTTGATCGGTCGTTCGGTCAGAATACCGATCGCTTGGTAGGCAACCGATCGATCAGTCTTAAACACCGATCGCTCGGTCTTCGCGTTTTTTTGCAGAAATTTTAGTAAGGGCGTTTTCGTCTTTTGGGTGTTAAACCCTTTCTTATAAGGCATTGCCCGAGCCTTAGGGATTTATTTACAACAATTAGAAGCTTTTTGAGAGTTAGAGAGAGAGGAGAAGAGACTCTAACCTAGGGTTTTGATTTTGAGAAGGAATCAAAGGGGTTTAAGAACCCTAGATCATCCTCAACTTGGATTGCTTCAATTTCAAGGCTCAAACTCGTGTGGGACTCCTCCTCCAAGCTAGGGCAGCGATCCTACAGCGTACTGAAATGGGATTCTTCCCCAACTCAAGTTTTCCTCAAGCAAGGGTTGTTCCCTACCCTTTTTGGAGTCTTAATTCAAGGTTTCCTTCAAGGTCAAGCATTGATTTAAGGTTAGTACACCCTACCAACTTACCCTAGCAATAATCTAGGTTTCTATATGGAATGTGATCCTTGTTATTAGGTTTCTTCTTATGAAATGTATTATCTCTAATGAACATCTCTAATGAACATAAACAAGATAAGGAAGAATGGTATGGATGTTTGGATGGGAATGGATTGAGGCGATTGGATGCCAAAGGAATGATGTATGATGCGTGGGGTGCAAATTGGAAAATGGAGGATGGGCATTGTACAAATAATAAACTTACCCTTGTGTGATTGAATGGAAAATATATATAAAAAGGAAGAAGATGAACTACTAAGGAACAATGTATGTTATATGTTTGACAAAATGCCGAATCTATAAAATCATGACTTAAGGGAAGAAAATGCTTTAAATACTCAAATGCCATGTTAATTATTCAAATGCTCACCTGAATATATTATGAATGGAATTGTGATGCCATATCTCTCTTGTTATTCTCATTCCACTATTGTCACGATTTACACGTACACGAGCACGCATGATAGCATGAACCGAGATTTCAAGAGCATGTGCATATAATAACCAACAAGAAAATATTGCATGTCAAGGAAGTTGGTAGCCCAGGGAGATACGGGTACTAGCCTCTGGCTCACAAGAAAACCCAAAACACATATTGTCAAGAGGGTTGATAGCCCAGCGACATTCTGGTACTAGCCTCTAGCTCACAAAAAAACTAAACAAGTAATAAAAATCACATATTGTCAAGAGGGTTGGTAGCCCAGGGACATTCGGGTACTAGCCTCTGGCTCACAAGAAAACCATATATCAAAGAGGTTGGCAGCGCAGGGAGATTCGGGTGCTAGCCTCTGGCTCACAAGTTACAAGATGCGAGTTTACAAGATGATGACAAGACATTCATGCATGCACGCATACATGATTTTCCGCAAGGCATACCGAGATATGGAAACGGGTTTTCAAGCATGAGTTTTATCGGCGTTTTGTATTCATGCACGTACATCAAGATGATAATATTGCTCCATGTTTAATATTGTTTAATTCTATGATTTTACTATTGCCTTGAATTGAGGATTGGTATTGTATTACTATTTGCGTGTTTATTATTGTTATGGTTAGCTAGTAGCTTGTACTCGCTGAGTATTCCATGCTCAGCCATACTTTCATGTCGGCAGGTACTGAAGGAGCCCTCGACTCGGAACCTTGGGTCGAGGAAGAGTACATAGAGGAGAGAGAGCCGTCTATTCCACTACAGTCTCAAGTGGACCGAGACCTCGATGTATGGTCATACCTTGACTACTGTTGAGGGAAGAGTGCGAGGCGATTTTTGAGTAGTTGTGACATTTTGATAGGTGGGCCTGTCCACCTTAGACTTAGACATGTTTTTGTATATATTTTAACTTGGAATACCATTTGAGAACTATAGAAGAAATGAAAAAGTTAGTTTACGCTTCCGCATTTGTGTTTAGCTTCCGCGCTCTGATTATCATTGTTTTAGTACTGTAATTATCGTGTTCATGACAGGATGGTTTGGCAGGTACGTTTAGTCACGCCTAAAGTATCGCTAAACTCTTAGGGGGTATTTTGGGGCGCAACATTAAGATTTTAGTAAAAATCAAAAGGAGCTAACCATAGTTAAATGGGACACACGTTGGGGCTAGAGGCGTAAGACACCACGTTCAAAGGGACAAGTGTAAGTGTAATTTTGTGTAAGGGTAATTTTCTCATTCTCATTATAATAGTAGAGAAGATAGACAGACAAGTGTAAGTGTAATTTCTTCAATAGTGACAAAATTCAATCAACGTTTTTAAGGACCCTATTCTCATTATATTAATAGTAGATGTGTATATATATATATATATATATAGGCCGCTTCACCTAAAAGGGTATGCCTTGTATTTTTATTACCTAGAAGGCCATGCTTTTGACATATTTATCAAATAGGGCATCGTTTGTAGGGGTGTAAATGGGTCGGCCTGGCCTGCGGCCCAGCCCGGCTCTGCCTGATTTGAGCCCATTCATGTCCGTTAAGAATGGCCTGTTTCTTAATTGGGTCGGGCAGGGCTTAGCTTGTGCTATTAAATCTGTCAGCCCATTAGATAGTCTTCTAAACAGGCTGGCCCGGCCCGACCCGATTATACCTATATAATAAAATATTATATTATATATTATAATTACCTAAGTAACCCTCAAATAAAGTATTTAGAGTTTTTAACGATTTAAAAATAAGGGCATATATGTAATTACATAAGAAAATCATTTTACCAACTCATATAAACCCTAATCCCAAGAGTCCTTAATCTGTCTTAAGCTTTCTGTCTATTTGTTGAAGTGTAAAAATATCTATTACTGTGAAATGTCTTTAAAGTAGCTTTCTGGCCTGGTACTTTGCCAATCACTTGCAAACTCCCTATATAACTTTTTAATAATTTTCACCACTATTATAGACTTGTATTATTCCCACAAGATACGAACAAAATTAGCGGATTTGAGTACCCCTTTCTATGAAATGCTTTCTTTATAAATTTTGTATAAAAAGTTGTCTATCATTTAGGTGATGTCACAAGCAATCAAGAATTAAAAGGGTACCTAAAAAAATAAATTACCTTAATATGCTTATAAAAACATCCAAACATATATATATATTGGTTAAGAGGAATGTGACATCTGAAGCCCACCTATAATTGACCTGCCCGAATTTTCACAAGGTCTGATTATAATTGACCTGCCCATGAAACCTGTAGGCCCGCTCAAGCCCATCTAAGGCCCAACAAAAATTAGCCCGCCCAGGAATGCCCAAGTTCGGCCCAAGCCCGATTAATAATAGGGCGGGCTTGGGCCTACATATAAGCCCGTTTATTAATTGGTCCAGCTCGAGCCCACCTAAGCCCAGCCCATTGACACCCCTAATCATTTGTATTTTTATTATTATAAATGGAATATTTTGACATATTTACCCTTAAGCTATGCAAACACTGTAAGACAAAAATTGGAACACTTACCCTCTTTGGTAAAAATTGTCAAATCATGTCATATGAAGTGATATTTTTATTTTAGAGTGACAAAATAGTATTTAACTCATATAAATATATATATATATATATATTTCCTATCTTCATGGAAAAAAAAAACCTCTATTGGACCCTAAGAATATATACAAAATGTGATATATATTAATCTCTTTTTCTATCTAAGAACTATTTTTTGGTTTGACTTAGACACAACAGTGAATGATCTTGCAAAAGAGATTTGCCACAATTTTGTGTCTTCCAAGGGAAGTGCTAGCGATAGACGCTTCAAGGGAAGTGTTAGCGATAGACGCATAGCCATAGACCTCTTTCCTGTCACCAAAAAGAATGACTTTAGGTTAGGGTGGGGCTGTCACCTCAGCGTCTCTCTCCCTACACAAACCCTTTATTTGACTTGAGAAAAAAAGACTGTAATCATCTTCAGTTGTAACCGGACTCTTGGAGGATTCCGGTTATGTCACTGATGCTCCCACGTATCCCTTTTGACACACTTTAACTATGGTTAAGATTCAGCTACTCCCAGGGTTCAATCACCTATCCTTCTTTTAAATATTTTTTTTAAAAAAATTAACCTTAGGAGTTGTAAATTTTAACTGGGGTTAATTTCTTTTTAAATTTTTTTTTCTAACAACAAAGGATAGGCGGTGAACCTTAGGTGGTGAATCTTAACCGTAGTTAAAGGGTATCAAAATGGACACGTGACATCATCAGTGATCTAACCGGACTCTCCGGTTACAACCGGAGAGAACCACTGAGTCGAGAAGAAACTTGTAAAACCCAACATGGGAAATGCTTTTGAGACCGCATAAGGGCCGAGACCTCGCGCATGCGCGCGGGATTTCAAGTGGGCCCACCATGTGATGATGGGCCCACCTGAAATCTCACGCATATACGCGAGGTCTCGGCCCTAATGCGGTCTCAGTAGCAAAGTCCACCCAACATATATAATGTTTATTCTCATGCCAAAATCAGAATCATCATTCAAATCATGAAGCGCATGAAAATATGGCCAAGGATTCCCACCATGACACACTCCTCGGCACTTTTTGCATCAACCACCGGCAACTTTGACTCAAATCCCGGCAGAAAACAGAGCTCCGACCACCCAATTCTACAGATTCTAGAAGTTTGCTATAAACACCCCACAGACATTAGGACACTCCATGCTTACACCATAACATCAAGCCTTATTAGAGACACCTTCGCAGCAAGTCGCATAGTGGAGTTTTGCTTTAAATCGGGACGAGGTGACCCGGGATATGCCCGAGTCATCTTCGACTTCATGGATGGACCAGATGTGTACACTTGGAATGTCATGATCATAGGCCACGTTGAGCAAGAATCGGCCCGGTCAGGCATCACGTACTATTTCCGAATGCTCGAAAGAAGGGTCCCTCCAAACAACTACACATTTGGTCTGGTAATGAAGGCTTGCATCATCATGTGTAGTAGTGGTGATCATCATGACAGTAGTGAAGTAGGGAGGAAGATGCATGGACAGATTCTGAAACACGGGATGGAAGACTCTGTTGTTGTTAGGAACTCTCTCATGAACATGTACTGCAACATGGGCCACTTAGGGGAGGCTCGGTTACTGTTCGATAAGAGCTTGTTTCTGGATTTGATCTCTTGGAACACCATGATCTCTTCTTATGGGAAACACGGGGACGTCGTAGCTGCGAAGGAGCTTTTCGAGAGAATGCCTGAGAGAAGTTTGGTTTCATGGAGTGCCATGATAGACGGGTATGTACGAAGTGGGGGTTTCACAGAGGCACTAGGACTCTTCAATGAGATGCAAGCTTCGGGGATGAAACCTGATGTGATCACTCTGGTGAGTGTGTTGAAGGCTTGTGCCAACTTGGGTGCGCTTGATCAAGGGAGATGGGTTCATCTTTATGTTGACAAAAACAGACTGGGGTGGGAGAGGAATGTAGTGCTTGGGACAGCTCTAGTAGACATGTATGCCAAGTGCGGGTGCATCGAAGTTTCTCTGGAGTTGTTTCAGGGGATGCACGATAAGGACATCATACTATGGAATGCCATGATCGGTGGCCTCGCATTGCATGGCCGTGGATGGGATGCATTTGAGATCTTCTCGAGAATGAGGAGGTATGGGACGATGCCCAACGAGACCACCTTCTTAACTCTACTTTGTGCTTGTGCCCATTCGGGAATGGTTCGTGAGGGAGTCGAGATATTCGAATCCATGAAGAAGGAATACGGTATCGAGGCAAGGGTGGAGCACTATGGATGTCTGGCAGACCTCTTAGGGCGTTCCGGGCTAGTGCACGAGGCTGAGGAGCTCTTGTGCAATATGCCCATGGAACCTCAAGCTTCTCACTGGGGGGCTCTTATGGCTGCATGTAGGACACATAACAACAACATTGATGTGGGAGAGCGTGTAGGGAAGCGTCTGATATTACTGGAACCGCTCGATGGGGGCCGATACATTATATTATCAAACATCTATGCAGCAGCGGGCCGATGGGAGGATGCCCGGGAGACAAGGAGAGCAATGGAAGAGAAGGGGGCCAAGAAAGAAGCAGGGCGTAGTTTCATAGAGTGGGATGGAGTTGTTCATGGGTTTATGGTGGGGGATAGAACTCACACTCAAAGCAAAGAGATCTATGCAATGTTGCGTGAACTAGAGAGGGAGTCCAAAATGGTCGGGATCAATTTGAATTGGAACAATAACTAAATAAGATTGCGAAATTTGGTCATGGACTAACGCAGGGCTTTGATTTAAGAAATACAGGGTCCGGAATAACTTTAAGAATTTGATCTGAGTTAGACAGTTTGCAGTGCAATTTCAGGACAATCTCAAGTTCGTTGTATAAATATGAATCCAAGATCAAGTGAATGTGAACTCCATAGGTCAAACGGGCTCATAGCTACTAATTGAGTGACTGATACATGGTATCTCCTTTTTGTTATCTCTCGACTCGTAATCCTCTCCGGTTATAACCGGCTTTGGCGAGTCCTGTTATAACGAGCGTCCAACGCGTGTCCGAAAACCGAACTTTCCCAAATCTATTCAGGACGTATTCTTCTCCGGTTGTAACCGGGTTTGCCAAAACCGATTACACTCCTGAGGTGGCCACATATCCCTTTTGATACATCTTAACCGTGGTTAAGATTCAGTCACCCCTAGGGTTCACCCCCTATCCTTGGTGTTTTAAAAAAAATAATACAAAATTTTGTTAACTGTGGTTAAAATTTACCAACTCCTAGAGTTAATTTAATTTTTTTTAATATTTTTTTCTTAAAACCAAAGATAGGTGGGTGAACCCTAGGGGTATGTGAATCTTAACCATAGTTAAAGAGTGTAAAAATGGACACGTGATGACCACAGGGGTGTAACCGGTTTTGCCAAAAACCGGTTACAACTTGAGATGATTAGGAGTCATCTCGGAAATTCTAAGAGTGGAAGTCGTCACAACCCTTATCCCGACACCGACGAAAAGACGGAGTCCGGCGATCTTCGTTTCTCACATGTGAAGACCCCTTTGTTTCTTCTATTTTTTCCCGTTTTCAGCAAAAGATCTCTTTTCAAATCGGACTGGTTTGATTCTCCCCTCTTTGTTTTAATGTGGTGTTCATGGGATTGATCTCACAAGGTTTTTCCTAATTTGGGTTCTATTTGTTTTTCCAATTTTCTTCTCGATGTGTTTGGGCTCAATCAAGTCCTACGGTGTCTTATTTTTGTTTCCTTCATGATTCTTCGTCTTTATAGCTTACATGGATTGTGTTTATCTAATATCTCAAATAAGAACGGTATAACTTCCTTTGAGATATATTTTCACAAACTGGGGAGACTCGAATGGCACTTGAGCAATTTTTTTATTTGGTAAGCTGGGGTTGAGGCAGACCCCAACCAGATAATATAGAAACCACAAACAAATTACAATCTAGTATAAATCTTTCCAGCTCGATCCTTCTCAATAATAGCCTGAGACACTAGAGGGAGAGAGAGAGGAGGAAAGTTTAGAATAGAAGAGTCTAAACAGAATTTCGCTAGGGAATCAACAGCCCGGTTTGATTCACGCCAAACGTGCTGGAAAACACACTCAGAAAAGTCATTGGCCAACACGAGGGCAACCTGTATCTCAGCCCTCCATCTCCACGGAGGTTTAGAAGCATCATTAAGACAATCAACAACCCACTTAGAATCCACAAACACCAAAAGTTTAATTGCTCCAAAAACTTTAGCCATATGAAGTCCTCTAATAACTGCTTTCAACTCTAGTAGGTCAATATCTTCAGGCAAACAACCCTCAGCAAAAGCAGCACAAAGAGCTCCCCTATGATCACGTAAAATACCACCTATCCCAACTCCATCAGCACGAAGAGACCCATCCGAATTCAAAGCCCACCATCCTACCGAAGGAAAGCCCCAAGAACAAACTTTAACTTTGGAAATAAAAAACTAAGCTTCGAAACCCCATTTGGCCAGCAAAGACCTATTTCTATTTGAGTCCTCCACTGCAGATCTATCATAGGAAAACCGACCCCTTGAAGCACTTTTAATCAGCTCAGTGAGAGTGGAAATCCCGAAACTGATTTTTGAAGATTTTGTTGTTTCTTTCCTACCACACGTAGTAGAGGGTCATGTTGAGAGCCACCTTCCTAACACATTGGAAAAAATTCGAGCCTTTGAAAGCTTCTAAAATCCAAACTCTTTTTGCTCCTCAGCCCAGGATACTGCGACTATGAAACCCGCACCAGTCGAAGATGACCTTCCAAACTTCACGGGTGTAAAGGCAATCAAAAAATAGGTGGTCTAACCCTTCAGAAGCACTCCAGCAAAATACACATCTAGAGCTACTGAGAATGTTATGATGCATCAGAACATCTTGTGTTTGGAGTCCATCAGCCCAAATAAGCCATGCAATCAAGTTGAGTCTGGGAGTATTCATGTTCAACCAGCACAATTGACCCCAGTTCACTCGAGGTTGCACACTCCGAATGGCATTCCAAATGGACTTAAGAGAGTAGATCCCATTAGTGTTGGGCTTCCATATAATCAGATCATCTTCCTCATGCCCCGCCATACCATAGGAAGGCATCTCTGCCCAAACTTCAGATAAAACTGACGATCTAGGAGGTGGTGCCCATGCACCGTCACGCAACAACTCTGATACCATCGCTGAGGAAGTCAATCTAGCAGCACGTTGAAGACTGGGTCCGAAAACCTTTTGCAAGATACCTTTGGGGTGCCACGGATCAAACCAAATCAAAGTATTGCACCCATTACCAATTAGGTGTGAAATCATCTCCTTGGCTATTATATGGGATCTTAGAATCTGACGCGAAGCCCATGAACAGTCGGGGGGGATTTTTAGAGTCTAGAAGTTTCTCTTTTTTATCAAATTCCCATAGATCCAATCCACCCACAAACTCTTTTTCTTAGAAGCAATCTCCCAAGTCAATCACAATAAAGCGGATACATTCCAGTCCTTGATTCGCCTAATGGCCAACCCTCCTTCAACTTTAGAAAAACACACTCGGTTCCAGCTAATGGGGACTACTTTGCACTTGTCAAGCGTTCCACGCCATAGAAACCGAAGGCACACTTGTTCTATATGCTTCATGATCTTTTTAGGAAGCATAAAGCAGCTAGTCCAATACAACTGCAAGCTCGTTAACACCGACTTGATTAGTTCGGCTCTTCCAACATATGACAGCAATTTTCCTCTCCAAGCTTGGATTTTCCGCGTTAATTTATCCACCAAAGGTTGGCATTGAGCCGCCGAACGTCTACCAGAAGTAAGAGGGATCCCCAAATAGTTCACCAGCAACTTTCCAATACGGAACTGAAGGATATCTTTAATGCGTTGTGATAATCTAGCTAATGTGCCAGCCAAGAATATCTTAGATTTGTCGAAGTTTGTGCTCAGCCCTGAGGAGCCGGAGAAATCTTCCAAATCTTTGCTAAAGAAGTAGCTGATTGTTCATCGGCTTGAATAAACACGAACAGGTCATCTGCAAAACAAAGATGAGATATCCAGGGTTTAACGCACCTTGCATGAGGTGTTGGACATGATGCCCAGAAAAGTCATTTAGAATGTTAGAACCTTATTAATTTAATTAATAAATGCTTCTTCTTAATCTATTGTGTATTCATTATGGGTAATTGACCATGATCATGAGATGATCTATACGATATGAGATATCGATAAAGGTCCATAGGATATATTGTAGGAAACTTATGTGATTAGATTATCACAGGTAGATATAACTTTCCGGTTCCTTATACCTTATATAGTCACAGCTGTGGGTGAAGCTGGGCACTTCACTTATATGGCTGCCAAAATGCTAAGATGTTCTCAATAGTTGAGATGTAGTTCTATCTCGAACTATTGTAGTAGAGACTACACATCAGCATATGGGTGCTTAAATGTACATTGACTGATTGCATTCAATGAGAGACCTCTTGCATAAACATACTATCAGATAGTTGGTCTCTCATTCACATTGAACGGTTTCGATGATCCTTAGATCTGATGAGTTCATCTATGACTAGGCAGTGATCTGACTGTTTTGATTCCACTAACGTATTTCTAACTTAGGAAATACAATACAGTGACAGTTGGATAATCAGAAAGTTGTTCGAGTCATGATGAATTTCAAACAATAAATATATGCTCATTAATTTGAGAGATTATCCAAGTTTCGGGTAAGACAGTTGATTAAGTTCAAATCATGCGCATGTGATTTTGAAAACAAAATAAGTTTTGAGATATACTTTTATTAAAAGGTACTATACTTATAAAATGATTTTTTCAAAATGTTTTTCATGAGCAATTGTTTCTCATGGCTTAATAATAAGTCTTGGAAACCCGGATGATTTGCAATGGGCTATGGGTTAGATAGTATGTCAATTTCGAAGCCCCATTAGGGATAATGTATTTGGAAGGATAAATCGAATTTAAAAGTTCATGTGGCAGGATCCGTAATGGTTAATGTTCATACACTGGGATTGAATTGCAACATGGATATCTCACGTCACTTGCAATTCCGATGTAATTCTCATTTAGGATCAATGGGATAACATTGGATAAGCCAGGGTAAGAATGTCCCAGAGCAATCTGTGGAGGTGCTCACATAAGAAATACAAACTTAATAATTGATTAAAAATTAATCAATTATTTTAAGTGATTAAAAGTTAATCATTTAATTAAATAGATTAATAGTTAATCTATTGTTTAAATTAATTGTTAATTTAAACTAAGGGATTATTTTAGTAATTATTTGATTAACATAATTAAAGGGGAAATGGGTTTGACCCATATCCATAAGCCCATTAAAATGGACCTTTAATATGGGTCAAAGCTCATGGGTTTAAACCCTAGGGTGGGGCGCCCACTTGAGGAATCCTAATTGGATTAGGATTTGTTTAATTGAATAATTATTGAAATATAATTCCTTTTATTATGGAATTAAAATCCAAGTGTTGGATTGCAATTAGGATTAAGATGCTATTGTAATTAGATTACAATAAGGAGTTTTAACTCCTCAAATCCCACGCCCCATAGAAGCTCACGCCCCCCCTTTTGGATTCCTAGTTTGACTAGGTTTCCTACTTTGGTGTAGGATGTTGACTTATCCCTTTTAATCAAGGAATCCTCTTCTAATAGGGACTCTTTAATTAATAAGATTACTATAATTAAAGTAGTTATAGATTAAGTAAGAGCTGTGAGTACCTGGATTTTAACCTCCCTTCCCGATCAGGATAAATCCCGATAAGGAATAGTGATTCATTGTTATTGAAAAGAGAGTCGCCACCTATCTAGTTCTGAGGGAAATAGGTCCCTAAAATTGTTGGATAAGGCTTAGTCTGAAAATCAGAGGTCAGGGTAAGGGATTCAGTTGAGTTAGGGGAAGGTGTTAGGCACCCCTAAACTCCCATTCGAAGATGGTTACCTACTCCCTAAGTCTGAATCAAATAAAGGAAACTATAAAGAAACTTGCAATTTTATCTATATGCTGAGCAATGTAATATTAAATGAAATACATGAATTGAGATGGAGAGAGTAGAAACGGAATAGGGATTCTATCCTAGGGAGAGCTGAACCCGATCAGGGTTGCCTACGTATCCACAGTTAGTGGAATCAAGCCACACGTAGTTCCGGAAAGGAGTTGATGGTTTGATTTGATTGGACTGGTTTGCGGGTGATTGAAAGGTTTGAGGGTTGTTGCTCCTATTTGAGGAGCGATGTGGCCTTTTAAGCTCGTGCTGAGGAGCGATGTGGCCTTTTAAGCTCGTGCTGAGGAGCGAGGTGGCCTTTTAAGCTCGTGCTGAGGAGCCTGGCGAGGTAGGGATTTGAACAGGTTTTGAACTGAGGCTCTGACGAGGGTTTGAATAGATTGGGTTTAACTAGAGTTTAACTAGGGTTTACCTAGGGTTAACTAGGGCTTAATCAGGGTTTAACTAGAGTTAACTGGAATTAACTAGGGTTAACTGGGTTTAACTAGGATTAACTGGAGTTAACTAGGGTTAACTGGGTTTAACTTGGATTAACTGCGATTAACTGGGTTTAACTGGGTTTAACTGGGATTAACTGGGCTTAACTGGGATTAACTGGGTTTAACTGGGGTTAACTAGGGTTAACTGGGTTTAACTGGGATTAACTAAGATTTAACTAGAGTTGACTGGGATTAACTGGGTTTAACTAGGGCTTTAATCGGACAGAGGTTTGGCTAGGCAAGGCAAGTTTTGAACTGGGATTTTGGGCAGAGGTTCGACTAGGCAGCGCTAGTTTTTAACCGGGATTTGGGCAGGGGTTTGACTAGGCGAGGCTATATTTGAACCGGAATTTGGGCAGAGGTTCGACTAGGCAAGGCTATATTTGAACCGGAATTTGGGCAGATGTTCGACTAGGCGAGGTTACATTTGAACCAGAATTTGGGCAGAGGTTCGACAGGCAAGCAGTCTAAACTAGAAATTAAAGACAAAACTAGAAACTAAGCAATTAATAAAGCTAAAAACTTGAAAGCAAGACTAGGGATAGAGGGATTACCTACCCGAAAGTACGGCGAACTTTCGGACAAAAGATGGATTCTCCAAAAAAACTAAAAATTTAGTGTTTCGGAAATGAAACTCGAAAAACCAAGGAGAGAGGAGTGAAAATGAATGATTTTTGAAGGAAGGGAGGAGGGGTATTTATAGGGTCTCGGAATAGTGCCCGCGTCTTTTTAAAGGGCGCGATTTATTATATTTTAATGAATAGTAAAGCGGTATGAACAGTGAGTCGGCAACGCGTCGGCAACGCGATATTTTTAAATCCGCGCCTTTTTAAACGGCGCGATTTTAATATATTTAATTGTTAACAAAAATAATAATAAAAAATGAAGTTTGCCATGGAAAAGGGGCCGACATGGTCCCGCGCCTTTTAAAAGGGCGAGCTTGCCCCTTAGGGTCTGTTTGGCCTTCAAAAAACTGATTTTTTGGTTTTTTTGTTTATACTCCTATTTGCCAAAAAACTGTTTTTATAGTCTTAAGCACATTTTGAGCCCAAAAATAGTCAAAATTGAACTGGTAAAATCCAGAATAATATTTCAGATAAAACGTGGATTTTTCAGAACTTTTCAGGGGCGTTTTGGTCAATTTACACTCCAGGGGCATTTCGGTCAATTTCAACCGTTTTAAGTTTAATTTAACTCCAAAAATAGCCAAAATTTACCAAAAAATTTATGAAATCATTTTAAACAAAATGAAAACTTTTTAGTACTTTTTCAGGGGTATTTTGGTCATTTTTCACCCTAGGGGTATTTTGGTCAGTTTTTTACCTAAGGGGCATTTCTCGGAAATCGAAGCACGTGAAAAGAGGGTTTTAAAAAAGGATTTTTAAAAGGGATTTTAGAGGTATGTAAGGAGATAAAGGGGTGCAAAATTGGGGTGCTTACAGTTGCCCCTCTTTGTCGGAGGGTGTGGGCACGTGAACGACAAAGGTTATAAGACCTCAATTTTGCACGTGCAGAAAAACTTGTGATTTTGAAGACAAAAGAGTTAAAAAGTTAAATTATACTTAGATTATTTGCCATAAATGGGATCCTAGAGGACGGGGTTGATAGGAAACCTGTTCAGTTGCTGGGGGATAGAGAAGAAATGGATGGTTCATCCTTAGTAATGAAACATCCGAGATATGGGAGAGATAGTTCTTCACCTTATTGCAGAGGGAAAAAGAACCGTACTCATAAAGAAGGGGTGACAACATATTACGATGTCAGCCAGATTGAAAAAGGTGGATGACAACCATAGCGATGTCAGCCAGTTTGAAAGGGTGGATGACAAGCGAGGCGATGTCAGCTGGTTTGAAAGGGTGGATGACAAGTGGGGCGATGTCAGCCGGATTGAAAGGGTGGATGACAAAGCGGGGCGATGTCAGCCAGTTGCAAGGGTGAATGACAAGCGAGACGATGTCAGCCAGTTGCAAGGGTGGATGACAAGCAGGGCGATGTCAGCCGGATTGAAAGGTGGATGACAAGCGGGGCGATGTCAGCCAGTTGCAAGGGTGGATGACAAGCGGGGCGATGTCAGCCGGATTGAAAGGGTGGATGACAAGCGGGGCGATGTCAGCCGGATTGAAAGGTGGATGACAAGCGGGGCGATGTCAGCCAGTTGCAAGGGTGGATGACAAGCGGGGCGATGTCAGCCGGATTGAAAGGGTGGATGACAAGCGGGGCGATGTCAGCCGGATTGAAAGGGTGGATGACAAACGGGGCGATGTCAGCCAGTTGCAAGGGTAGATGACAAGCGGGGCGATGTCAGCCAGTTGCAAGGGTGGATGACAAGCGGGGCGATGTCAGCCGGATTGAAAGGTGGATGACAAAGCGGAGCGATGTCAGCCGGATTGAAAGGTGGATGACAAAGCGGGGCGATGTCAGCCAGTTGCAAGGGTGGATGACAAGCGGGGCGATGTCAGCCAGTTGCAAGGGTGGATGGCGAGCGGGGCGATGTCAGCCGGATTGAAAGGGTGGATGAAAAACGGGGCGATGTCAGCCAGTTGCAAGGGTGGATGACAAGCGGGGCGATGTCAGCCGGTTGAAAGGGTGGATGACAAGCGAGGCGATGTCAGCCGGATTGAAAGGTGAATGACAAAGCGGAGCGATGTCAGCCAGTTGCAAGGGTGGATGACAAGCGGGGCGATGTCAGCCAGTTGCAAGGGTGGATGGCGAGCGGGGCGATGTCAGCCGGATTGAAAGGGTGGATGACAAGCGGGGCGATGTCAGCCAGTTGCAAGGGTGGATGACAAGCG
>CM026553.1:11944497-12048956 GCA_015143295.1 Tetracentron sinense | reverse complement strand
TCAACAGCTCGAACAGAGGTTTGCAACGATCGGATGACTTGGAGATAAATCGGTTGAGCGCAGCAATCCGGCCTGTCAGCTTCTGGATCTCCTTCTTCGACTTAGGCTCTGGCATGTCCAGCAAAGCACGGATTTGAGCTGGATTAGCCTCAATCCCCCGCTGACTCACAAGATAACCCAAAAATTTCCCCGAGGTGACTCCGAAGGTGCACTTCTCTGGGTTGATCTTCAGATTGAAAGATCGCAGCACAGAGAAAGGTTCAGCAAGGTCTGCCACAAGAGTACCTCGTACTCGACTCTTCACAACGATGTCGTCGATGTACACTTCAACCGTCTTGCCAAGGAGTGACCCGAACATGAGATTCATCAGACGTTGATAAGTGGCACCCGCATTCTTCAAACCAAAAGGCATCACCCGATAACAGAACAAACCTCGCTCTGTTATGAAGGTGGTCTTCTCTCGATCTGCTTCCGCCAGGAGGATCTGGTTATAGCCCGAATAACCATCCATGAAGGATAACATCTCGTGGCCAGCAGTGGCGTTGATGAGCCTGTCTATCCTTGGCATGAGAAAAAAGTCCTTGGGGCACGCCTTGTTGACACCGGTGAAGTCGATGCAAACTCTCACCTTCCCGTTCTTCTTAGGCACAGCCACAACATTGGCTATCCAATCAGGGTACTGTACCTCCTGAATGAACCCAAACTGGATCAGCTTGTCAATCTCCTCATTCACTGCATCATGATAAGCTGGAGCAAGCCTCCGAGGTTTCTGCTTCACTGGAGGGATGGTAGGATCAGCATTGAGGTGATGGCAGATAACACTCGGATCGATGCCAGTCATGTCTTTGTGAGACCATACAAAGACATCAAGATTCTGCTTAAGGAAGTTCAGTAACTCGAGTTCCTCCTCCGTTGTCAAGCTCGTCCCGACCTGCAACACCTTTGGCTCTTCTTCCGTTCCCAAATTGACAGCTTTCGTGGGCTCGACGGAAGGTCTGCACAACGATGTCTCCGAGCTCTCTTCCACAACGGGAGCGACCTGTAACTACTATGAGGGCACAACGGAAGCGGGAAAATCGCACTTCTGCGATGCCAACTGATCGCCTCTAATCTCCTGAGGCCCGTCCTGCGTTGGGAACTTCAACACCTGGTAGTACGAGGACGGGACAGCCTTCATCTCATGGGTCCACCAACGACCCAAGATGGCATTGTACGGTGATAGCGCGTCCAGGACGGAAAACCTGGTCTGGAGGACAACGAGTCCAGCCACAACGGGCAAGACAACGTCGCCTACAGGCTTCATCGAGCTGCCATCAAATCCATACAAGGGAGTCTGAGCAGGGATGAGGACGGAAGGGTCCAGCTTCATCTGAGTGAAAGCATGAAGGTACAAGATGTCTGCTCCGCTCCCAGAATCTACGAGCACCCTCTTGATGTCGAAGTCTCCTATTCTCATGGTGAGAACAAGAGCATCATAGTGAGGTCGGATCACTCCTGCCAGATCAAGATCAGTGAAGGTGAGTGCCTGCTCAACGCTTCTGCTAGGCACTTGCACCTGGCACACTGCAGCCTCATGAGACAGCTTCCTGGCCTTCGCCCTGAAGTTCCTCTCCACATCAGCTTCAGGCGTGTGCACGCGGCAAATGACATTGATCGTACCCAAGGAAGCCCCTCCACTGGAACTGGGATTATTGGCGGGTTCTCTTCCACGAGATTGGGACACCGGCTCCCTGGTACGCTCCGCACCGCCGTTGTCAGGAGCGAGATACTCTCCCAAGTACCCCTCCTGAACAAGCCTCTCTAAGTATTCCCTCAGAATACGACATCGGTTGGTGAGATGACCACGGCACTTGTGATAGTGACAGTACTCATGCACCCGTGGTCCCGATGTAATATCCTGCACCGCCCTCGCCAGCCACTCAAAGTATGGCTGATCTTCCATTGACCTCATGATGGTCGCCGGGCTGACCGTGAAATTGATGCGCGGTGCCTGATCTGCAAAAGATCGCCTCTCATTAGGCTGTACGCCTCTCTCGTGCTGTACTTGAGGCTGCACTTGGCGTGGCTGATACTGCTGCCTCGCCTGCTGGTCGTTAGGACGCCTCTCCGTCCTACTCTGATGTTGGTTAAAATTTCTCTCCAGCGGGCGCCGATCCGGCTGATCCCGCTGGGTCACATACACAACTTTCTCTTTCCGCTTCCTCGGTGGCGAGTCCTCAGATGATGAAGACTCGTGTTGCTGCTTCTTCTCCTTCCTCTTCGATGATCGGTGTGCCCTCTCCATGACATCCACCGCTCTCGCTCTGGGCTTCGGTACTGACACGACAGATACGTCCTCCCCGTACCTCCCGTACTTGGTGGCACGTACCATTAACTCGTCCATCTTGACAGGATAGTCAAGAGCTAAGGACTTGTAGAGCTCGGAATGCTTGGGGATAGCATTCTTGAAAGCGGCGATGCAGCTTGCTTCGTCAACCTTGTCAATATCGTGGACTTCATCGGTGAAACGCGAAATGAAGTCCTTCAAGGATTCGGCCGGCTTCATCCTCAAGGAGAAGAGAGTATCTGCACCTGCCTTCTTCTTCTTATTGATGATGAAGCGATCAATAAAGGCCGACCTGAGCTCTGAGAAGTTGCTGATGGAGCCAGGAGGCAAGTTCCGAAACCACTTCGATGCTGCTCCCGACAGGCTGTTGGGGAAAGCCTTACAATAAAGATCATCATCTGGGTTGCGAACAGCCATCGCATGCTTGAAGTCAAACAAATGCTCCTCCGGGTCCGTCTTTCCAGTGTACATGCAGAAGATCGGAGTTATGAACTTGGAAGAAGTATAGGACTGGTTGATGGCATCCGTGAAAGGAGAGTTCTCAACGTTCTCCTTTGCTGACTGAGCAAAGTGGTCAGGAATCCCTCCCTTCATGCTTTTAACACGAGCACCGATTAAAGCCTCCACCTCCTTGGCTGTTACCCAAGTCTTCTGAGTGTCTGCACCTCCGGTACCCACTCTCAGGTCCTCTCTTCCTGCTCCTTCTCTGAAATCCACACGATCCGAAGGGATGCTCTGCTCTGCCCGAACCGGAGGCTGCCTTACATCCCCTTCAGTAGGAAGAAGCACAAACCTGGTCTCACGGTTCTCCGGGGCAGAAGGAGAAGAAGAGAAGTCAAACTGACGTCTCAAGGAAGGCCTCTGCAGTGGCACCTCCTCCACCTCGAGCCTGCTATGCTCGAACGCCTCCAGCCTTGCTTGCATCAACTGTTGTTGCCTGGTGATTTGATCCAGAACAGACTGCTGCAGTTGCAGCATCGCCAAGACGCGATCTGAAACAGAGAGCTCAGCAGGGGGAGGCACGGTCCTCTCTGGTTGCCCAGACGAAGGACTGGCTCCAAGAATGTGCACGACAGAGGGTATGAAAGAAGTGGAATGAGGGGTTTGATCCTCATGCCCGAATACTTCTGACTGATCAGCCATGATCACAGAGAGCGAAGGGGGTTCCGTTTATTATTTCCCACAGACGGCGCCAATTTTGTGAGGGGAAAAATACCGGACGGACACGCGTCAGCAGCAGCTACTTCCACGTCCTGGTTTACTGGTAGAAGACTGGAACGGAGGGTGTGGCACCCTGACCTGTACTCCGATGGTAAAGTCAGTAGGGGTAGAAGATGGTGAACAGTAATCATAAGAACAAACACTGAAAAATACTCAAGGCACTAGGAGCACTGAACACGTATTCTCGGATCTGGGTTCATCATCCTGTGTCCTGTGCACTAAAAATCACGGGGTTTATATAGGGCAAGGTTGGTATGGCCATAGATGACCATGGATGGCCATAGGTGTCCATACCACGTGTCTTAGCACTCATTGCCAAATATCTGAGATATATCTGCCGTCGGTTGCATTACACGTGAGAGCCTCCTCTAAGTCCAATCGGACGGGATCGGACGGTACGCAGAAGTGACCAGCATTAAATGCCAAGACAGTGCTTTCGGCACGAAACAGCGAGTTCGGCACACTTGTCGGAATTATGGATCGCCTCCTGATCACTTCCTCCTGCGAGTCGGTCTCGTTGTTGACCCAAGCTCGGTTACGGCGTAGATGCCTCAAAACACAGCACGACCTCGTTGTCGGTGAGACAACGGTCTCGTTGTTCGCGCAACGACAACGACGTTGTCAAGAGCACAACGTTCACGTTGTGCTTTAGACAACGAGCACGTCGTCAAAGTCACAACGGAAACGTTGTTCTGCAAGAGAACAAAGACGTCGTAATGCGCACAACGGGATCGTTGTGCATCGGACAACGTGCGACCCCGATATTTTAAGCTCGTGACCCCAACTTGTGCCACGTGTCACTTTCGTGAACAATACGACAAAAACGAGCTCGTCCCTCAACGCTGAGTTGGTTTTACGAATTTTATCCGTTACATGGATGATTTTTCATCACTGGCAGTGACAGGGAAGGTATCCAAATCTTAATTCGTCATCTTGGTTCCAATTTTCTCACTAAAGATTTGGGTAAGCTTCATTATTTCCTTGGAATTGAGGTCACAAGATCTAAAGCAGGCATCAGTTTATCTCAGAGGAAGTACTCTTAATATTCTGAAAGATACAGGTTATCTTGGCTCTAAACCTGTAGCTACTCCTATGGATACCAATCTGAAATTGATGTCAGATGAGGGTGACTTGGTTAATGATCCAGAGATGTATCGGAGACTCGTGGGTAAGCTCATTTACCTAACTATTACTCAGCCTAAGATTTCATATACAGTTAGTGTTGTGAGTCAGTTAATGACTAATCCTAGAGTACCTCATATGGATGCAGTCATACGCATCTTGAAGTATCTCAAGAATGCTCTAGGAAGTGGCTTCCTTTTTCCTTCATCTAGACATCTTCAACTTAAGGGATATACTAACGCTGATTGGGCAGGATCGCCTACAGATCGCAAATCTACTACTGGCTATTGTACCTTTATAGGAGGTAATCTCGTGACTTGGAAAAGCAAGAAGCAATTAGTTGTAGCACACTCTAGTGTTGAGGCAGAATATCAAGTCATTGCTCATACCACTTGTGAGCTAACTTGGTTAAGAACTCTTCTACAAGAGTTTGGGATTCCATAACATGGACCGACACCTCTCTATTGTGACAATCAAGCAGCTATTCATATTGTCAACAATCCAGTCTTCCATGAACGAACAAGGCATATTGAAGTTGATTGTCATTTTATTCGGTCTAAAGTAGAGTCCAAAGACATAACTACTCCTTTTGTTCCTTCTGGTAGTCAACTTACAAATATCTTCACCAAAGCTCTACCACTGATTGTCACCGACTCAAATTGTAACAAGCTGGGAGTTATAGATATATACTCTTCAGCTTGAGGGAGAGTGTTGTAAATATTGACCGAATATTGTATAATGCTTAATTATAGGATCTTTCTTTATTCTTTTTGTAAGGTGCATTATAAATACTGACCTCCTAGAGAGAAGAATAGAACTTTTCTTTCTCTGAAATACACACGACAAAAAAGATTACTTTGAAGCCTATGATTACAGCTGAAATGAAAAAATATGAAGAGCCAAAACCTAAAAGTGTTACTGAAAACAAGAAAAAGCCCCTCCATATTCTTACTAAGAAAGAGTTTCAAGTTGAGAGCAAAGAAATGGGCATTACATACGCTGTTGTGATTAAAGCAATAAAGGAAACAACTGATGTCCATGCTCCTGCAATGCCATCAGAGATCACTAAGTTGTTGTCCGACTTCTCCGATGTGGCACCCGAAGATCTACCAAATGAACTTCCTCCTATGCATAATTTCCAACATGCAATAGACTTTGTGTTGGGGTCTCAATTGCCTAACCTTCCAGCCTATCGCATGAATCCAAGTGAGCGCATGGAACTTAAAGGGCAAGTTGACGAGCTGCTGTCCGAGGGGTTTATTCGTGAAAGTTTAAGCCCTTGCGTTGTCCCCACCTTGCTCACACCAAAGAAGGATGGTAGTTGGCGTGTGTGTTGACAACCGTGCCAACAAGATTACAATCAAGTATCGATTTCCTATTCCTCGGCTCGATGATATGTTAGACATGATGGCTGGGTCATGTGTATTTTCGGAGATAGATTTGAAAAGTGGCTACCATCAAATACGCACAAGGCCTGGAGATGAGTGGAAGACAGCTTGCAAGACAAACGATGGTCTCTACAAGTGGCTAGTTATGCCATTTGGCCTTTCCAATGCCCCTAGTACATTCATGCACTTCATGACGCAGGTATTGCAACCCTTTATTGGTCGATTTCTGGTTGTTTACTTTGATGATATCCAAATATATAGCAAGACCAAGGAGGAGCACATCTTCCATCTACTACAAGTTATGAGGGTTCTATGCCAAGAGAAGCTTTATATAAACTTGAAGAAGTGTTCTTTCATGAGTCCAAGTGTTGTGTTTTGGGGCTTTTTTGTTTCATCAAAGGGAGTAGAGGTTGATCCAGGCAAAGTGAAAGCTATCCTAGAGTGGCCGGTTCCCAGTGCATTTTGCATGAAGTACGAAGTTTTCATGGGCTGGCAACATTCTACCGGCACTTTATTAGAAATTGTAGCACTGTAATGGCACCTATCACCAATTGTATGAAGAAAGGACCAGTTTGTTTGAACCAAGGCAGCATCACAAGCTTTTGAAGACATAAAGAAAAGAATGACTGAAGATCTTGTTCTATGCCTCCTGGACTTTTTAAAGGTGTTTGAGGTGGCATGCGATGCATCGCATGTGGGTATTGGAGGCGTGCTAAGTCAAGGACACCCAGTTGCATATTTTAGTGAGAAGCTCAATAAAGCCAGACAAAAGTATTCCACTTGTGATAAAGAATTCTATGCCGTGGTTCTGGCACTCCGCTATTGGTGTCATTATCTACTTTTCAAGGAGTTCGTGTTGTATTCCGAACCATGAGGCACTCAATTATAATAATTCTCAAAAGATAACTAACCACCGACATGGTAAGTGGGTTTCTTTCTTGCAAGAGTATTCTTTTGTCGTCAAACATAAAGCTGGTGTTGAGAATAAGGCAGCTAATGCACTTAGCCGGGTGGTTTATTTTCTTTCTTCTATGGCTGTCCAAGTCGTAGGCTTCGATTTGCTTAAGAGAGACTATCCATCTTGCAAGGATTTTAGTGTTATACATACTGATATGGTGGCTGGACAGCAAGGTGAGTATTCTGAATTTTCATTACATGATGATTATCTCTTCAAAGGAACTCAACTTTGCCTACCCAACACATCTCTTCGTGAACAAGTCATATGGGAATTGCATGCCGGTGGGGCAGCAGGTCATTTTGGAAGAGATAAGACCATTGCAATGGTCGAAGATCGCTTTTATTGGCCAAACTTGAAGCGAGATGTGACCAAGATTGTTTCCCAATGCCGAACTTGTCAAATATCGAAAGGAAGGAAGAAAAATACAGGTTTGTACATGCCACTACCTGTGCCTCATGAGCTGTGGCAAGACTTAAGTATGGGCTTTGTCATTGGGTTGCCAAGAACCCTTCGAAGTCATGATTCGATTTTTTTCGTGGTGGATGGATTTTCAAAAATACCGCACTATCTTCCTTGTTCGAAGACTTCCAATGCCATCCACATTGCTTAACTCTTCTTTAAAGAAGTTGTTCAACTTCATGGGTTGCCTAAAACCATTGTTTCCGACCATGATGTGAAGTTTATGAGTTATTTTTGGCACACCTTATGGAAGTTGCTGAATACAAAGCTAAATATTCTTCTTTTCACCCGCAAACAGATGGTCAAATAGAGGTTGTTATTCGAAGTTTGGAAGATCTACTCCGTTGCCTTGTTGGTGATCAAGTTGCTAATTAGGACCAGATTCTTCCTATGACTGAATTTGCATATAATAGCTCAATAAACAGGACCACGGGTCGCAGCCCATTTGAGACGGTGACAGGTTTACTTCCTAGGAAACCAATTGATTTGGTTCCTTTACCTATTGAAGCACGTCCTAGTGCTGAAGCTGATGCTTTTAGTAAGCATGTTCGCGATATACATAATGAATAATGATGTCTGGCGGAAGATTGCACTAAGCAATGAGAGCTATAAAGCGCATGTTGATTTGAGAAGGAAATTTGCTGAATTTAACGAAGGAGATACGGTTATGTTACGGACAAAACGTGAACGATATTCTAAAGGTGTCTATAAGAAGCTTCATTCAAAAAGTGTTGGTCCATACAAAGTTCTTAAGAAAATCAGCTCCAATGCTTATGTAATTGACTTACCGGAGGACATGGGCATAAGTAATGTCTTCAACATCAAAGATCTCACTCTATACCCTGGTCATGTTGATGATACATTTCATGATGTTCCTATTGCTCGTCTCCCACCAGTCCCACGTTTGAAGGAAGAAATTGTTGATCATCAAATAGTTTCAACTAGAGGAGGTGATTATCAAAAGTATCTCATTAAATGGAAGGGGCATCCACTTTCAGATTGTACATGGATCACTGATGATGAGTTTCCAATGCCGAGATCATGACCTTTACGAGAGATTTCATGCTTTTAACTCGTCGGAGTCGAGTTTTCTCAAGCCGGGGAGAGATGATAGAGATCGATGGCAATCCTATAAATGTGTATAAAAGGCGTGGAAAGGAAGGATCTAAGGCCCAAGCCTTAATGTGGCATATGTCGAATGATGTGGGGCCCACTTGGGACCTTCCATAAGTCAGTTTAGTTGGGTTTGAGTCTTATTTTGTCTTTTATTTAAGGTTAAGTTTTATTTAGGCTTTGTTCAGTTTTATCATTTATGGAGTCAAGGGCAATTTGGGAATTTTATATTTCACAAGCTTGAGTTGTAGTAGTGGCCCATATATTTTGTTTGTTTTGTGGGCTTTTCTTTTAATCGGGCCAGCTTTGTTAGGCCTCAAGGGTCTAGTCTAAGCTTACTTGGGTTCCAAGTAAATTTGTATTATTAATTTACTTGCTCCCTCCTCTAGTTTACTTAGTCTATATAAGGTGTATTGGCCTGTTTTGAAAGGAGGATGATCAATCTTCAGAATTTTGTTTGAAGCTATTGAAGCTCTAAGGCTTGTGTGAGATAACCCTAACCTTAGGTGTGATGCCGAAGGGATTCTAGGAGTGATTCCTAGAACCTTTTGTCTTTTTTTCTTCTTCTTCCCATTCTACACTGCAGCATTTCTTTTAAGCTACCAAAGCAAATTGTAGACAACATTACCTTATTGTTGTCCTATACCAATGTTCCTTTTTTGAAAATTCTTACCATTTTCTCAGTGAGTTTAAATCAAGACATATGAATGAGGAAATTAGACATGGCCTGGGTTTTTATTTCTCACCATCTTTAATAACCTGTCCAATAGAAAGAATGTTATCTCTACAGCAAAGGGGGTCGAATTCTGCCTTCTTTGTCATTCCTTTAGTTGTATCGAAGGAAAGTTTCTGGAGAATTTGGCGGCCAATGCCGCTTTGGTGTTATTAGAATGTTAATGAAGGAGAGTTTCAGTCATTGAATCGAAGACATTCAAATTTGTAGAAGAATATGAAGGGGTGGCATTCAGGTTTGTCGAAAGGGGCATGGATTCTCAGCGGAAATCTTGTTGTAGTCAGTTTTCTGGTACTTTTGAAATTCATCATCGATTGTATTCATGAGGTGAAGGATGGTTACAGATTGGCAAAGCTTCAATAAAAATCAAATACCCTACTGGTTAAGAAGAGAAGAAATAAAAAGGGACCTTTCATATCCCATACTACTTTTCCAAATCAGGGAATCAGTGGAGATGGCTCAACTTTCCGGGTGGTGTATGGTTGTAGGTTACTGGAAGAAACCATGAGGGTGTTTATGCCTAGAAAACCCCTACCCTCTCAAAGGCAAAGGGCAGCATTCAACTCCCTGGTGATCAAGGTGAAGTCCAGCAGGAGAGATCATCATCCTCCTTGGCCATTGAAGGAAACACAGTTTACGAATGCTTCATTGGACCCCCCACTCGAGTCCCAGGCAGGTGGATTTCACTAAGATCTGCATTTTCTCAAATACTGGGACAAACTGGGGAACTCTTGCAAGAGGAGCTAAACCAGTTGTTGCCAACCGAAGAACAGTCGTCCTTAATTCTGTTTGGAACTAATTGGGGGAGGGGGGGTTTGTTGTTCAAAATTAATTCACGGTACATTGGTTGTGTAGAAGCGACCCATTTGAGCTCCCCTCTGTTGAGTCAGTTAATGTGAACCGCTAGTGGCCTTAGATCAACTCAGTCTACACTGAGAGTTTATCTTCTTGCTTTTGTTTAGGTTGAAGGATCTCCCTTCCATCTTTGGAATCAAGGTATGTGCATAAGGATCAAGGATCTCTGTGGCGGGTTGCTAGAGATCGATCATTGCACTCTTGGACCTTCTCCCAGATAAGACAACAACCGACTATGTAATACCATCTGTCCTATCAGTTGATGACCTATTTGTCATCGTTCAAAACGTGACAATACAGACTCTGAGGAAGCAGCACAGAAGGTATAGCAATAGAATCTCACATTTGAAGCCAAAGAAGCAGTCATGTATACCTAAGTATCTAACCAATAGAGGGAAGACAATCAAGGTACATCGGATATGGTGGAGTATGATCTTTCCTGCTCTATGAAATCTTCTTCTTCATCCGATCAGGGGGACGTGATTGCTCCACATCTAGCAAGAACTCAGAGGAGATTTTCGCCTCCCTTATGAGTCCAGTGTATGTCAACCAAAAGTATGCGGAGTGTATCAACAACTACTGACATTGTAGATTTAGGCCGGTGGCAAGTTAAGGGTGGTTTCTGAGGTGCAGAGGAAGAAGAGGACCAGGATGATGATGCAAAGATATCTAGTCAGGATTCGAAGCCTCCACTCAATCCGGTCCTACTTGCTTTGCAGAAGCTAAAACGGAAACTTGCAGCAAGAATCTAGCACTCTTACAGAGGGGAAGGAACAACTCTCCAGTTCCTATGAAACCATTGACAATGGTGAAGGACAGATCAACACAGATGGACCAGCAAGCTTCTCCTAAATCAACTAAGCCTCACTCGTCTCTTTTCTACCTTTCCTAACCAGGCTAACCTTAGAACAGTACGGTTAATGAAGATAAAAGTTAAATGGTATAAATGTGATAATGCTATTGCTCCTAATTGGCTTTCAATAGGAGATCGAAAACAATAGGAAGGTCCTCAATGATGATGAATTTAGACATTACCTTGTGGAACTTTAGTAGAAGATCTCACTGTGGATGTTTTTAGACCTGAGTCAGTGTCTGTTAACTGTTACCGGCCAGCTTTGGAGAAGTCAGAGGGAGTTGTGTCTAGGTTTTTCAGATCTAGGGTTCTGGAAGGGGTGTCAGAAAATTCTTAGGTTTATATTTCAAGGGGTGTGAAGAAGAGGTCAAAACTCTTTTTAAAGTCTAGAAAAGTAAAAGTGTTAGGTCTGAGACGCAAGGGGCCTCAGGGGCCAAAATAGTGAAAAAAGAAAATGGTGAATGAATAAAAAACAAATTGGCAAGTAGAATTAACTATGATGAGCATCGGCTAGCGTAATGAGGGCTAGCTCAAGGAAAGGAGTTATTGTGGTCAGTAATGGCATTAAGATTAGTCTCCTAGATTGATTCAAGGTAGCTTTAGCTTGCTTCCATGTCCAAGCGCTAGTGGTAGAGCTAGTCGCCAGAAGCTAACTTCCGGGCCGGGAAGGAGCCAAAAAACGGAATATATATGGTCACGCGGAGGCGTCAGGACAACACATGGCCCCTCCTATTCGGCAACTTGATCAACCAGATTTTAGAACACCAGGGGCATATCATTGCCGGTAGTGAGCTAGGGGTGAAGGCTGTGAAGTTTGGAAAAACTCAGTGTGATAAGAGTTACAATGCATTGGTCCGGAGTACCGATAAGAGGGTCCCTACAGCTGACACTTCTGATGATGAGATGCCTGGCGGGGATGATGTCGTTGATACCCCCCTCGCTCTCCTCCACCCCCGCAAGCTGAGGAGCCTGTTCACATGACCTGTCAGGAGTTTATAGAGTATCAGGCCACCCAGGCAGAGTACCAGGCCGTCCAAGATCAGCTTTGGGCCTCCCAACAGCAGTTCCAATATGATACATATCAATTTATGGATGGACGAGACCCGGCAGTCCCTGCAGCAGCACCACGCTGAGTTCGTTGAGTTTCACGAGCATGCCGGTCAGAAATGGTGGCGAGCGGATGCCTTCTATGCGCACCAATCCCAACTTACCTTTGACTTGAGCGAGATGATGCGGACTATGTACAACGCCCAGTTTCCACCACCCCCTCCCCAATAGGCTGCCCCTCCAGGACTTCTAGCTCCTAGGTTCTTTTTGTATGACTATTTTTGATGTATGGGCGAGTTTCCCCCTGACTATTTCTTGATTGTAACTTCATTGGTTATATTTTGTGCTAGCTTCAGGCTAGTTGTTTATCTGATTATCTCAGTTATGGATGTACATGGATTGTTTTGACTTTTATGATATATCTTGATCTTGTGCAACTCCTATTATGAATCTCTACTCTCCTAACCATGTGATTTGTTTTGCAAGAAGTTTGGGGTAATAATTTCTTTTGTGACAGATGTTCCCCCCTTTCCCTCTTCTTTTGAGTCTGGTTGGTTGTCACCCCAGGTAACATCGTTTTATCTCCCCCTCTGTTTTATTATTCTCTTACATTGAGGACAATGTAGTGTTTAAGTTTGGGGTTGGGTTATAATTTCATTATATGTGACTATGCAACGATGCAAAAAGGGTAGAACATGCAAACAAATCAAACTCCGAAAATAATTGATCTATTTTGAATCAAAATCAAATTGTGATGCACATGTGATAATCTACTAATTATTAATGGGCTTAATTCAAGAACACATGATCCCAAATAGATACAATTCCTATTCTTGATTGAACTATACATGCTGAAAATCTGTGAAGTCATAAGTCACTTTGAGATATTGCACGAGTACTCTAACATATTGTCTTGTGGGGTTTGAAACTAAATTGATCAGCTGATATTTTTGATACCTCTAAAGAAGTTAGGTGACTCAGAAATTGACACCACCCTTGGCTAAATTAAATAAACAAATTTGGCACAATAGGTTACCTGACCAGGTTTTGCACTTAGTAACCGAGTCTCCTGTCTTATTAAGCAGAGAGTGTTCACGTCAAACAGTAAAGGTTTGGAAACAAACATTTATCAAGAGTGACTAGTCTGAGTTCAGAGCCTATTTGACTCAAGTTAATAAGCCCTAGGGGTGTCTTAACACATGGTGCCCTAAGACCTTCTGGTTTGGGAGTCACTGGCCTAACACTTGCTACACGGGTTGTCTAGAAAACTTAATGAACTTAGACTCTACACAGTCCACTCATTTAAGAAAAATAAAGAACAGTGTCAAGAAAAAGTCAAGGGTTGGTTGTTTAAATTGATGGGAAATCTGATAACAGAAGGGGTGATAGAACATATGTGTCTATGTCCAGTCGGGGAACGTAGATTCCCTTGACTTTTGGCAAGAGTTTGATGATGCAAGTGTTAGGTGGGATGTACTTTGGTGTATGGACAGAAACTTCAATTGTGTGCAATTCTCCCACGAGAAATTGAGAGGTTGCCCCATCTCTAACAAAGAGAGAATATGAGGAATTCATTTTCCACCATATCCTCATTAACTACCCCCTCAAATGAGCACAATTTACTTGGCCTAATTTCCAAAAGAGGCCAGCCCTAAGCAAATTTGTTAGATTTCCTTTTTGTGATAAATGGGAAGAAACATTCCCTAAGGTCATCTTAGCAACCCTCCCTAGACCCACCTCTGACTACTTTCTTATTGTGTTGGACAAGGCTAGAATAGGGTGGCCCTCAGCCTTTCAAAGTCAAAAATATGTGGCTGGATTGTGAAAGAGAAGTATGGAAGGATTCTAACTTTTAGGGCTCGGCAAGCACCATCTTTGGTCTCAAGTTCAGAACCTTGAGGCTGAGGCCTCAAGCTTGGAAAATGGACGTGTTTGGCATTCTATCGGAGAACAAGAGGAGAATTCCGGGGTAAATTGAGTAGATAGATTCCAAGGAGAAGTTCAGACCGATCCTAGAAGTAGATACTAGGAAAAGAAAGAATATGAAAAGGGAATTCCAAAACTTGCTGAAACTAGAAGAGGAAAAAATCGCAAGTCAAATGGCTTAAGGAGGGTGACCGGAGTAGATGATTCTTTCATAAGGTCGCATAATTTCTCAAGTGAACCAACTCTGTCTCCAAACTAAATATTAATGGTTCATGGAAGGAAAGGAAGGAGGAAATTTAGGAAGCTTTGGACTCCTATGAGTTGTATAAGGAAAGGCAGAGTTTTAGGCCGAAGTTGGACAAGATCGCTTATGAATTATGACATGTTATCAGAGGAGCAGAGAGATAGCTTGGAGAGACCTTTTGTGGAGGACATCTCGGAGCAATTAGGGGAATGGAAGGGGACAAGGCTCCTGGGCCAGACAGCCTCTCAATTTAATTCTTTACGACATGCAGAGACATTATTGGCCCAGACCTTGTCAAGGTGAGCAAGGAATTCCATGTGAATGGTAAGCTAGATCGAGTTCTCAACAACACCTTCATTGCTGTGATCCCCAAAATTGGAGCCCAAAAGCTCCAAAATTTTCCCCCAATTAGTGGGGAGTGTGTATAAAATTCTGGCTTAAGTCTTGGTATTCAGACTTAAGCTAGCTACGGGCTTCATTATAATGAATGTGTGGGTGGTAGGATTAGGTCAGGTTCTCCTGGTAGGCTGGTATTTCAATAAAATAGATACGGGGTATTGTGAGTATTGAGTATCGACATCCATTTGAGTTTGTACTTCTTAGAGTATTGGGATGTATTAAACAGTTTTATATATGTTAGATACTTAGATTCATGTATGAAATACTATACAACCACTGCCGGTGCAGGTCTTTCCTTCATTCCAAATTCATCTCTTATGTTTGTTGTTTGATCCTTCAGTGTGTATTTATGTGCATTTACTAATTTTAAAAAAAAATCATGATTTTCCTAATTTTTCTTAATATTTTGAATTACAATTTATCAATCAAAAAAATCCCATATTTCGGTGGAGTACTTAGCAATTATTGATCGGTGCTAATTGTTACACATTTATGTACCTCGAACTGCATTTGTTAGTACCTTATGGTTCTCTTTTGGATAATATTACTGTACTTGGTTGTTCTTATGTAATTCAGGGTCATGCGAGAAAAAGAAAACAAAATTGAGGAATTATGAGATCACAAAGTTGAAGAGGAACCTCTCAAGAAAAAGGCCAACAAGAAGGAAAGAAAAGCCACAAACGATCGATCGTAGCTTAAGGACGATCGATCACCATTCAAAACAGTAACGATCGACCGTAAATACTTGGCAATCGATCGTCCACAAACCCGTAGCCAAAGAGAGATTTTCAAAAAATGACGATGGATCGTCCCAGGCTGGCGATCGATCGTCATCGACGTTTTTGGCATCGTAATCCACACACAAAGCTGAAGTGTTGCCCCTTTTGGGAGTTTCTAAAAGCTGAAATTAGAAACAGAGATTGGGTCTCTATAAAAGGAAAAGCTAACTACACTGAAAAGGGTTCTGAATTTTGGAGAATTGAAGAAAGGAGATTCTGGAGATCTGTAAAGGTTGAAGGATGGATTTTTCGCGTTTTTCGTGTTCTTCGTTAAAAGCGGTGTTCCTTGTTCTCAGCATGAACTAATTTCTTTTTCTAGGGTTTAGATGAAACCCTAGCCAAGTAATTGTGTCTCTTGTATTTTATTTAGGTTTTCTCTCTTATATAAACAATGATTGCATAATGAGAGGGTTGTTCTCCAACCAGTTTATTCAAGTTTATACTCAATTTCAATATGATTCTATCATTGTTTTAGATTTTATTGTATTGAGAATTGAATTCATTCATATTTTCTTTCTGTGATTGTTGGTATGAATTTTATGCAATGGCTCTTATTGTCGAATAATTAAATTATAGGATATTTGATGCCCAGGGAAGACGAGTGATGTCACAACCTTAGTATGTATCACTCGTGCTAACCAAAGATAGGGTATGCCTAGAGTTTGATCTCTCGAATCATTCTTGTTTGATGAATTGAGACTTGTAGTCGATCTCATCCTTATTGTTTATGCTTAAGAGAACCTGAATAAATACTTGTGGATTTCATTATGAGGTTTGATATATCACCAAAAGTTCTTTGTTTAATTAGGTTAAATAAAATCTGATAATTTAATTAGGTTAAAATCAATCAAATCAAATCAATCAACTTGTTACCCATTGACTTAGAATTAATCTGGAGAAAAAGACAACGAAACCAGTGCAATCATCTATGGTTCGACACCCCATACTAGTCACTATTCTATAGAATTGTAGCTACTACGAGGTTTACTAAATTTACGATCAATTATCAAAAGAAAAACCAATAAATAGATTACCTTGTAGATTTGCACTTTGAAGATTAGCTCCAGCTAATAAAGCTCCACGAAGATTGGCACTGGTAAATTCACATCTTCCCTAGGCAAGACAAAATGAGTGAGAAGACAATGCACAGCAAGTATGAATTACACAAGGTAAAAGGCAATGCTCATCCAAAATGATTATACAATAAACCATATCAGTTTCCATGAGTAATACAGCAAAAATAGTTCCTGCAACTGTGAAAGGAGATCAACCATGGATCCCTATTGTCAGTGATATACATTTTGTAAAGAATTGAAATTGAAAAGCAGATTATAAAGATATTATACTTTAATTCAAGCATCAACAAAAATGCTTTCTACTAGACTGTATAATATCAGAGTTGCATAATTTACAGAGGAATCAAAACAAAACTAATTCTGCGATGACTGTCTTACACACGCAGAGTTGCATTATGAAAAATGGAACCCTCAGCCTCCACATCCTGTGATATGAATAAGAAGATTTTAATATGGTCTAATAATACATGATTAATCAAAGACACAAGGAATCAACAGACGAAGAAATGTAATTATTTTTTCTTGTAATAAATATAATGAACCTCAAATGCAATACAAGAGGAGAACAAAGTACACAACCCATGGGAGATAACAGCAGTCATTTACAACAGATTAAGACTGTGATAAAGAGCATTAAGCATTGTTAAAATGGTCAACGCCTAACCTACCCGGAATTTCGCACATTGAAGGTTTGCACGAGAGAAAAAAACTTTTTGAAGACGTGCATAGCTGAAGTCAACAAAAGACAAGTCCTGCATAATTCCAAAATACAATGCATTAGAGTAGGTAACTTTTCGTATAAACATTCCGACGGGCAAAGCCAGGCACTTCAACAAGGGATCTGGTTTTATCATGTACAAAGGCCAACTAAAACAATCAGCTCGAAAGATATTTTATCTAGTCTCTCATCATTACACAGAAACTCCTCCGAAAGGGCAAAAGAACAATAAGACACTATGAGTGGTTAGTGTCTCACACTGATAGCATCAAAATAGAATTGCATATGTACAAAAAAAAAAGATGCAGAAAGTTTAGAAAATCAGAGTCTGGAATCTGCATTAAGAAATACAAACAACTTCAACGTCAATCATCATATACAAAAAAAAAAAAAAAAATCTAAATACAAAAAGAAATTTAGGCAGCATTTGCTATTAGTTTTGTAACCATATAATAAGCCTCAAGGCAGTTACAACTTTAGCATGATAACATCTAGCTGTCAGCAGCTACTGGCTACAGAAGCCACTTTATCTAACCAAATTGTAGAAGGGACAGGTGTGTCTGTGTTGGAACTGACATATATTCAAGGACTGAGACTGTGAGAGTTTACCAGTTTAGAAAGATCAAGGCCAGAAAGATTGACTCCTCGAAATCTGACTCTCTTAGACTGAATGCATTTGATGATATCATTCCGTGTCAAATCAGTTTTTAAGTCGTCATCATCCCTCCTCCTTTTCAATATTGCATTAATTCCCTCAACTAATCCCTGAAATTATGATTGCAAACATCTGTTAATATCAGAGAATATGATACCCAAGTACATAGACAAAACCAGAAGCTCTGCTTTTGCCAGATTACTGGAATTTAATGTGAAACAATGAATAAAACAGTCTAACATACTTCCAAGCTAGTGTGATTATTTTTAGATCCTCCAAAACAATTGCAATCATAGAAACAAAGTTAAATGCATGATCATTGCACCAGTGAACTGGCATGAAATGCAGTGTTTTAAAAATTGCCAATTTTGGTGATACTGTGTTATGTGCCTAGGTAGTTATAAGGGTAGTTATTTAGAGATGGGATTAGTGGGTGGTTTGGGTAGTTTGTAACTACTGTTTTCTCTATAAAAGAGTCTGTAATTGTTCATTTATGAGATGTGGAATGAAGTTAAAAGTGTTCTAAGAGAACATGTGGAGGTTTGCCCCCTCGAAGAGGCATCAATGGAGGTCCCGGGCTGCCTCGAATCAGCCATATCTCCCTCCCCTTCTTCTTTTATGTTTTTATTTTATTTTATTTAAGAAAAGTACATAACAAATGGTATCAGAGCCGCGTTCTTGCGACTGTGTGGTGATTTCAACAATGGTTAGATGGAGGATTGAAGTTGTGAAGGCTAAATATTGGAGGAAAACCCCCTCGAAGCGGTTGTTTGGAGGAAGACCCCCTCGAAGTGGTCATCTTTATCCTACAATTGCAGTTTCTGTTTGTCTTAGTTGAAGATCCAAGAGTTGTATGTAACTTAAACCTTGAGGACAACGTTTTTTCAAGGGAGATGGAATGTTATGTGCCTAGGTAGTTATAAGGGTAGTTATTTAGAGATGGGATTAGTGGGTGGTTTGGGTAGTTTGTAACTACTGTTTTCTCTATAAAAGAGTCTGTAATTGTTCATTTATGAGATGTGGAATGAAGTTAAAAGTGTTCTAAGAGAACATGTGGAGGTTTGCCCCCTTGAAGAGGCATCAATGGAGGTCCCGGGCTGCCTCGAATCAGCCATATCTCCCTCCCCTTCTTCTTTTATGTTTTTATTTTATTTTATTTAAGAAAAGTACATAACAAATGGTATCAGAGCCGCGTTCTTGCGACTGTGTGGTGATTTCAACAATGGTTAGATGGAGGATTGAAGTTGTGAAGGCTAAATATTGGAGGAAAACCCCCTCGAAGCAGTTGTTTCGAGGAAGACCCCCTCGAAGTGGTCATCTTTATCCTACAATTGCAGTTTCTGTTTGTCTTAGTTGAAGATCCAAGAGTTGTATGTAACTTAAACCTTGAGGACAAGGTTTTTTCAAGGGAGATTGAATGTTATGTGCCTAGGTAGTTATAAGGGTAGTTATTTAGAGATGGGATTAGTGGGTGGTTTGGGTAGTTTGTAACTACTGTTTTCTCTATAAAAGAGTCTGTAATTGTTCATTTATGAGATGTGGAATGAAGTTAAAAGTGTTCTAAGAGAACATGTGGAGGTTTGCCCCCTCGAAGAGGCATCAATGGAGGTCCCAGGCTGCCTCGAATCAGCCATATCTCCCTCCCCTTCTTCTTTTATGTTTTTATTTTATTTTATTTAAGAAAAGTACATAACAAATGGTATCAGAGCCGCGTTCTTGCGACTGTGTGGTGATTTCAACAATGGTTAGATGGAGGATTGAAGTTGTGAAGGCTAAATATTGGAGGAAAACCCCCTCGAAGCGGTTGTTTGGAGGAAGACCCCCTCGAAGTGGTCATCTTTATCCTACAATTGCAGTTTCTGTTTGTCTTAGTTGAAGATCCAAGAGTTGTATGTAACTTAAACCTTGAGGACAAGGTTTTTTCAAGGGAAATGGAATGTTATGTGCCTAGGTAGTTATAAGGGTAGTTATTTAGAGATGGGATTAGTGGGTGGTTTGGGTAGTTTGTAACTACTGTTTTCTCTATAAAAGAGTCTGTAATTGTTCATTTATGAGATGTGGAATGAAGTTAAAAGTGTTCTAAGAGAACATGTGGAGGTTTGCCCCCTCGAAGAGGCATCAATGGAGGTCCCGGGCTGCCTCGAATCAGCCATATCTCCCTCCCCTTCTTCTTTTATGTTTTTATTTTATTTTATTTAAGAAAAGTACATAACATACTGTGACCAAACAATCGGCATCTTGCACCCAACAAAAGTGAAGGTACCATCATTCCTGCTAAAGCCCTGGGGCAGAGCAGGAGAGTGGAAGCGGTGGAAATTTGTCCGAACTCTCCAATAGTCCGGATTGTTTTTTGAGGGCAGGTGAGGAGTGGTTCCTCGACGAGAAGGGGAGAGTGGAGACAACCCTCGAATAACGAGGAAGACGAGCCAGAGCCAGTGCGATCCAAAGCAGACCCACCGAGGTGGCATCTATCGTCATTACTCCCTCCAAATCATTTGGATTATGCCTCAGTTACACTCACCGATGCCAATCCAGAAGTCTTGGTGGCATTAGCAGGGTACTTGTCCTACGATTCCACTCCTCCTAAGGAAATTTTCGGTCTTCAGAGTGTCTTCGGCATCAATCAGGTGGGAGCTAGATCAAGAGGGATTCTCAGAAAAGGAAGGGTAGATTCCCCATTGTTGCAGGCCTTAGGTGCATTGGAGCTAAAAATTTTTTAAGAGGTCACAAGTGTAACAATGTAGGGAAAGGGGTGAGGAAACAGGAACATCTGAGATTGAGACACTTGCGATGCAACAGGGGAAATTCTGGACCCTAGACTATCACTCCGATGAGGAGTGTGCAGAGGAGATGATTCCCGCACAGTCACTGGAGGGGTCCTCAAGACTGATGTGTTTGCAGTCCAATAGTAGGGCACTTGAGTTGTCTCCAGCAGCTGGGCAAGAGGAGTCATTGACACCGTTGATGAAGATTGGTGGGGTGGAGGAAAATGGGATGGCCAATAGTCGCTCTCCCTCAAGCCCAACATCAGCCTGTTTTGCGAATTTAAAGTCAGGAGATTGCGGTACGATAGAGGAGCACTCGTCAAGCTCAATGCAACCTCACTCCGAGGTAAGGGACAATGCACCACAGTTGCATGCACTACTCGCTCCCAAAACAGGTACTCCCCCACCCTCTATCTCTCCCTCTATTCCTATCCGGTTGAGGATAGGTAGGAGTAATTTCAATTATTGCAACAGTGAAAATTCTATATTAGCGTTGCACATAAAGGAGGGCTCACTCTCACAGTTTGTGATGGAAACCATAGTGTCAAAAATCGACTCAATTCTGCCAAAGTTGACTGAATTGAGTCAACTTCCACGGTGTCTGAAGCGAAATGCACTTGTATTTTAAAAATACTAGACTTCGTAGTAAACTTTGGTGAACTTCGGCCGAAACAGAAAAAAAGTATTGAGAAAATACAGAACTTCGATGAAAGTTAACCGAAGTGTACAGAAAAAGTCTGTAAATTGAAGGGCTTTTAAGTTTTAACTTAAAAAAGGTAATGTTAGTTCCACTCACTTTAAACTTACTTTCTTCATAAGGAGAGACATGTGTCCCTAGCATTAACCTTATTATAAATAAAATTAGCTTTAAAATAGAGTGTTGCTAGCATTAATCTTATTTTTAATTATTAGAGTGTGGAGGGACACGTGTTAACCCGCAGGTGTGATTAAACTCTCCCCGAGTTCAATCGCGATTGACTGTGATTCTATTTTTTAAATAGATAGATGAGCAAGGGGTAGTTTGGGAATTAAAGTAAAACATTAAATCAAAATTTTGTTTCATATATAGGGGTATAAAACAAAATCAACCTACGCCTACCTCTCGCATTATAATAGTAACTAGCGGGTGGCACGTGCGATGCACGTGAGAGTGAGGGGAAAGAGTTAACCACAGTTAATAGGAGTTAAAAGGGACACGTGTTAACCCGCAGGTGCGATTGAACTCGCTAGTGGCACGTGCGAAGCACGTGAGCGCGAGGGGAAGGAGTTTTTTTTTTAATCGATAATCAGAGCAATAGTATAAATCAAAGAAAACAGATACAAAGAAGCAAAAAGAAATTAAGTTCATGAGAACATGAACCAAAACGGGCTACAAAACGGCAAGAGAGACTAAAAAACCCCAAGCTAGCCCCCACAAGAAGCCTCCAAAGGCAAAACAAAACTCAGGCATACAACAAACCTAAGCTCACCCCTTCCTGCCTAATTGAGCACCACTCCAACACCAAAGACCAGATTCTAGCACAGATACGTGGAAAGGGGAGGGAGAGTTTTCAAAAACTCTTCTATTTTTCTCTCTCCAAATGGACCATGCTATGGCACCCGGTAAAATCTTCCACATCGCCAACCTTGACCCTTCCTCACTTACCAAATCCCAACATGATAAAAAGTTGTGAAAGGAAGAGGGAAAGACCCAGGCCACGCCCACGCGAGAGAGAAAAAAACTCAAAATCTCATGAGCTATAGGACAATGCAAGAGAAGGTGATCTACCGTGTTAACCCACAGGTGCGATTGAACTCTCCCCGAGTTCAATTGCGATTGGTTGTGATTCTAAATAGAATGATGAGCAAGGGGTAGTTTGGGAATTAAAGTAAAACATTAAATCAAATGCAAGTGGTAGTTTGGGAATTAAAGTAAAACATTAAATCAAATGCAAGGGGTAGTTTGGGAATTAAAGTAAAACATTAAATCAATGTTTTGTTTTTATATAAGGGTAGTTTGGGAATTTAGGAAAATTCATCTACGCAAGGCTCTCACATTATAATAGTAAAGATAATTTTTAATTATTAGAGTGTGGTTAGCATTAAACCTTATTATAAATTATAATTTTAATATTCTAATAATTTTGTTATTACATATTAGTATATTATGTCCATAAGGGCCTTTTAGAATTATTAAAAAAATTCTTAATAGTATTTCATAAATTAAAAAGTATTTAACTACCCATCTCTTCCTCTTCACATATTGATTCAGTCTCGTAAAATCATTGAGCTCATCAATTGCAGATTGAAATGGATTTAGAAATTAAATTGAATTTTAATTATTTATCCATTTTAATATGCATTCATAAGTTTTACAGGTTTCTAAAACAAGTAACATGGATAATCATTAAAAAATAAAGAGAATACATCTCCTTCACTTGACAAAGAAGATAAAATATAGTTAAAATTTTTGACAATATAAAAATATATCAAGAAGAAATTACAGCTCAGACAAGCAAACAACGCATGTCACTTAACATGATTCTCACATTTGAGTGCTACACTACTATATGCTTGCATCAGTAATATAATGAATTCTACATGTGTATTTATGCTTAAAAATTTAATTTCTAAAGTTTCATCTTAAATTTCTAATGCTTCCTTAAAGTTTCTAAGACTTCTTTAATTTTTACATATCTTCTTTGGATTTCTCTAATTTTTACATAACTTCCTTGGACTTCCTTAAACATCTTCGAAACGTGTCAACTTCCTTTATGACTGAAGTTTATAGTGAAACCGAAGTTTAATACCTTGATGGAAATCGAGAGGTGGGCGAAAATAGCTCAATATTAAGAGTGTTGATCTCACCGAGATTGCTCTAAGACCACAATCAATATCTTCTCCTACATTGGTGAATACTATTTCTGTGAACGTGGAAGTCCTAGGTGACCCTTCTCAACCAAAGGTGGGTGAGGGGCTCTCTGAGTGGGTAATGGGCAAAATAGGAGGCCTTTATCAGTTCCTTGGGTTGTCATATGAGGGTCGAGAGGCTGAGGTCATTGCTCTATTTTAGAGTCTTGAACCAGAGAGTTTAAAATCTGATATTGGCCCCAAACCGAACCCACCTTTAGGCGGTGAAAAACGCTTAGGGATGGAGCTGAGGAGATTGGAGTGCAATGTCAACTACGATAGGAGTCGCAGTGTTGTGTCTAGTAGCACCAAAAAGGGGCGGGCTCGTAAGTGTCGTCAATGACAAACCACTGTTTCAGCTCCTGGAATATTAGAGGATTGGGCCAGATGGAAAAGAGATTGGTCATTAAGCAGTTAGTGAAATCCAAGAGACCTTTCGTTCTTTGCATACAAGAAACAAAGATGGAGCAACCGTCGAACAATCAGATCAAGGAAATTTGGGGGATGGATTACTCTAAGTGGCTTGCTTTACCTTCGAATAGGGCCTCAAGGGGTATTCCTACGCTGGGATAAAGAACTGATTAACGTTCTGGAATCCGAGATAGGGGCGTTCTCAATCTCAATTCTATGTAGAGAGTGTAATGGCAGTGCAAAGTGGGTGTCTTCCGGGGTTTATGGCCCTTCCGTCCGATGGGAATTTGAGGACTTCTGGCAAGAATTGGAAGACATTAAAGTACGTTGGGATGCTCCATGGTGCATTGAGGGATTTCACTTGTACACGATTTTCCCATGAAAGAAGGGGGTGGGTGGGATGAGCACAAAAATGAGGAAATTTGGGAGATTTGTCTCGAATAACAGGTTGATATACTATCCCCTGAGAGGTGCTAGATACACATGGTTACTATTGAACACGAGGTCTCGGGCTAATAGAATTGATCGATTTTTGTTTGGCCTAGAGTGGGAACAATTCTTCCCAAACCTAGTTCAATCCGCTCTCCCTAGACCAATATCGGATCATGTGCCAATACTGTTAGCGGATGCAAATTTTAGAGGTGGACCCTTCCCATTTCGCTTTGAGAATATGTGGTTACAGGATGACGGCTTTAAAGGTCTGGTGGCAAGAGTTTGGGGCTCTAATCCGAGCTAGGATATTGCGAGCACTAAATTCGGTCTCAAGCTGAATGCCTGAAGATGGAAATCAAATCTTGGAATAAGGAGGTCATTAGTGATATAGTAGAGGAAAAAGGAATTCTTCTCAGCAATATTGAAAGAATGGGCAGACTCGAAGGTCTTAGGCCTTTGTCAAGTGAGGAGGGTTATCAGAAGGAATCATGGGAATTAAATTATGCGAACCTCCTGAGAAGGGAAGAAACGCGTTGGAGGAAGAAATCCCGCATTCGCTGGCTAAAGGATGGGGATCACAATACCAAGTTCTTTCATAGAATGGCGAACTTCCAAAGGAAATCAAATTTTATCTCTAAACTCAAGGTTTATGGAAGGTAAAAGGAGAGCCCCCGCGAGATTGCGGATAGCACAGTAGACTTCTACAAGAACCTATACAAGGAGAGTAGCCAATGGAGACTACGATTGGATGGTCTTGATTTCGACTCTCTGTCCCCGGCCCAGAGTGAGGTTTTGGAGGTCCCTTTTACTAAGGACGAGGTTAGGAAGGCCATCACAGGCCTAGCAAAAGACAAAGCCCCGGGTCCGGATGGGTGCTCAATAGAATTCTATAGGACCTGTTGGGATATAGTGGGGAGAGACTTCATCGATGAGCTCCTGGAAATCTATGAACGAGGCCAGTTTGATAAAATTGTGAATAGCACATTTGTGGTACTAATACCAAAGATTCTAGGCTAGGAGTTAAAGAACTTTCACTCCATTAGCCTAGTTAGTAGCATGTACTGTTGGACATATATGCCCTCAAAAGCCAATAAGAGACTTTTCTATGTTGATTAGACAAGCATCATATCCACACAACCAACTATAAAAGGTATTTATATTAATTACTGTCTCATATGATGATGACATAAAGTTCCTTAGGTAACATTGTAGGAAAATCATGCAAAGGTTGCAAGGAGATATGATTTTCCGGTTCCTTGTAAACCTAATATTGTTCGAAGCCTCTAGAGTACTGGTTGGGCGCCGTACTTCATCATGGCTTGCACATGTGTAGTTCCATGAGATAGTGTGATGAATCTCATTCACAGAGAGTGGTGACTCTTGACTAACATGTGAGTATATGTAGCAAGTACATAATACTGAACGGGGTCAGTTTTTTGTTTTTCAAACCTAAATATATTTTTATCTTCTTTAAGTATTTCTAACTTCCAATTTTCTTGATTCTTGTCTAGGTAAAAGTTTTCATAAACTAGGTTATTTTTATAGGATGTCTCTTTAAAGAGAGTGGAATTCATCCTTTGTTTTTTCCTTTCCATTCACTCGGATCTCTTCCGTTTCATCGATTTTGTCCGGATCCTCCTTTTCTTCCGAACAAAGGGAAGGGGATAGTGGATACCCTATGGAATACACTGTCAGATTGTATTAGGGTTATCCATTTGACAAATTGTCCTTAGACCTGAGAGGTTAACATCTTCTCAGACATCTGTCTATATGGCTTTGATGTGCCAATCGGCAATGTCCAATACACAGGACTAACTCCGGGTACGTTGGGTCATGTACACAATGTTTAGAGAAGTGTGTAAACGCTCAATAAGGAATCCACAACTCCTTAATTGGAGATAATGATATCAAGGTGATACTTGTTGAACTGAACTGTTAAATCCAGTACTGGTGCTTTTCGGTAAAATGGTCTTTATCGAAGTTGATATTTTCAATATGGAAAAGTATATATAAATATATATATGTCAGTTCTTTTCTAATGTTTCTTCAAAAGATGTTTTGGAGGTTCAATTCAATGAAAAAGTAATCATGAGAAAGGGTTCTATTCATAAGCTAGGGACTAAGACAGTGGAATTGTTCCAATCCCGGAAGCTTACAAGTGATATCGGAATGTGGAAGGATTTATTTATAAATATATTGTGAGATAGTACTTACAAGCAATTCTCTAATTTCTGGAGGTTAATCACATTGTGTTAATGGACATTAATTGTGATTGGTGGAAGTCCAGGGACTTAAAAAACATTCTATGATCCTAATGGAGTTTTAGGAAAGGTGTTTCCTAGTAACAATGCTTTAACCAAAAGGTTGAGTACTTGATCCCACAACCGGAAATAGGAGATCCCTTTAGATCCCACACACAAGGACCTTCTTAAAGTATTTAATTTAATTTATAATTAAATTAATTAATTTCTCTAAGTAATCACTATATGGTATAGTGAAGCTCTACAAGGTGGAATCACATTGGATGTGAAAAACCAAATGGGTAGGACCCATTGGGGATTTTATCAAAATAATCATAAAGTGACCTAATAGGGTTTGGAACCCTAGGGGCGTGTGGAGTGGGGCCCACCTAGGGTGGGACGCCCACTTCATGGAGGTGTTAAATAATAATAATTGTTATTATTATTTAATTAGTATGTAATAACTACTCTCCTTATTGGATAAGGTTAGTTAGTTAGTTAGAGTTAGTTACTAATTAAAGATTCCTTGTTGGACAAGGATTCTATTAGCTACTTGCTAATAAAGGAATCCTAATTGGATTAGGATAAGGATAAGATTAGTGGGATACTAATGGATAAAGTTAGTTTTTATTAATGATTAATCCTAATTAATTAGGAGAAATCAAGAATAGAAAGAATTGAGGAATCCTTATTAGATAAGGATTAGGAGTCTTGAGTTGCAAGCAACCCAAACTCTCCTATATAAAGAGGGGGACGTCCAAGACTTGTGACATAAGAAAATTTCCAGATTTTTGGATCTCTCTCCCTCTCCTCAAACCTCATGCCCAAGCCTCCCTCTCTCTAGAGTGTACGGTCACACTCTCCCCCTTTTTTTCTTCTTCAATTGTTTTCTAGTTTTGAAAATCAAGAAGAAGGAAAATCAAGGTTCTTGGTTATAAAGATTGGATCTTTATTTCAAGATCCTAGAGCTGGAAATTTGGAAGGGCCATTAGCTTCCATTAGAGAAAGCTTTAAAGGAAAAAGAAGGTTCGTGTGAATCGACAGGAGACTTGACACTTGTGAAGTTTTGCGAGTACTATTCTTATGTGGATTTGACTTAACAATTTCAAAGTCGCAAAGGTGAATGTTATTCCTACCTTCATTGAATAAAATCAATTAGAATCTTAGCCAGATCTTGGGATTCGATGTATGCCCCCCAAGAACTGTTTTTCTAAAATTAAAAAAAGGCATACTTTAATGTATAAGATCCAATACAAGGTCTTAACATCAAGACTGCGAGGTGTTTTAGACTCAGTGATATCCCCTCACCAATCAGGTTTTGTGGGGGGCAGACAGATCCTAGATGGGACACTTATCGCCAATGAGTGCATAGACAAGCGGCTGAGGTTGTTAATCCCTGGAATTTTATGCAAAATAGACAGAGAAAGCTTACGGCCATGTTAATTGACAGGATTATGCAATGAGGAGAATGGGCTTTGGTTTGAAATGGAGAAACTAGCTATCCTGGTGCGTATCATCGGTGTCCTTCTCGATTCTTATCAATGGATCTCCAGTAGGGTTCTTTAGGAGCTCCAGGGAACTAAGGCAAGGCAATCCGCTTTCCCCCTTCCTCTTTATCATGGTTTCAGACGCATTGAGCAGGATGCTCTCGAGAGATTGTGGGGCAGTCTTTGAGGATTTTTCGGTGAGGCAGGAGCACTTTCAAATCTCTCATCTCTAATTCGCGAATGATACCCTCATTTGTGTGACCTATTGTCAGCAAGTAACATATTTCAGACGCATCCTAAGATGTTATGAGGCAGTGTCAGGTTTGAAAATCAATTTGGGAAAAAGTGAGATGATTAGTGTCAGAGACAAGCCAAAGCTAGGCAATCTAGCAGCTTGTTTAGGGTGTAGAGTTAGTGATCTTCCCACGAACTGTCTAGGGCTACCCTTAGGAACCAAGTTCAAGTCCAAAGAGGCATGGTTGCCTGTGGTTGAACGATTCACATCTAGACTTGCAGGCTGGATAGCTCATATCTTTTCGAAAGGAGGAAAGTTGACGGTGATCAAAAGCACCCTTAGAAACTTTCTCAAGTGCTATCTATCCACATTTACCATCCCTAAAGGTCTAGCTCGATCGTTGAAACGTCTTCAGAAGGAGTTCTTGTTGATGGCACAGTTAGGACACCTCGATACCACTTGGTGGCTTAGAATTAGGTGTGCTGCTCTCCACAAAGGGGTGGTCTGAACCTTAAACCATTAGTTGCCATTAACAAGGCACTGCTAGGTAAATGGGTATGGAGATTCGGAGAAGACAAGGAGAGCCTATAGCGCAAAGTGATAACCACAAGATATGGTCAATCCTCGAGTTGGAACCCCGGGCAGGTTAAGGGTCCCTATAGGGGTGGATTTGTGGAAAGGGACCATGGCGGTGGGGGTTTACTTACCTCGTTCATCTCATTTCGAGTGGGTAACGGGACAGAGGTACGCTTCTAGCAGGACGTGTGGTGTGGGGAGAGTAGCCTATGGTCTAGATTTGCAAACATCTTTTGTCTGTCTCTGGATAAATTAGCATCTGTAGCAAGCTGCTTTAAGTTGTCCACCAATGAGATTGTTTGGTGCCTGAGATTGAGTTGGCTGATGAATAACTAGGAAATGGACGATTTCTGTTCTTTCTTACAAACCTTAAGACTCTGTTCCTCGACTACTCAGTAAAGATACGTGGATTTGGACTAAGGATAATAATGGTCGGTTCTCAGATCATTGCTATAATCTTGTGAGCTGATCTCTCCATGCTCGTTTCCTCATAAGTCTGTGTGGAATCCAAAAATTCATTTAAATGTAGGTTTCTTCCTTTGGACGACAGCTCTGAATAAGATTCTCACCTGTGATAATTTGAAAAAAAAACGAGGTTGGATGATGGCTAACCAAGGCTACTTGCACTTGCTCGCGAAAGATTCGGTGGATCATTTGTTGTTACATTGTCTCACTGCTTATTAGATTTGGGATTTCTTTCTCGGGTAATGGTAGCCTATGTCTTCCTTTACTCTTTCCAGAACTTTTTATCTTGCTGGTCTCAAGTGAGTGCGGATGATGACCATGAGGCCATTTGGCCTGTGTTGCCTTGGGCGATCTAGAAGGAAAGGAATTCTAGAGCTTTTGAGAATTCCCCTTCTTCAATTCCTCGCATTTGTGCGCAAATAAGGCAATCAATCTCGAAATGATTGTCTATAAGCCGCACATCAGCAAATTTGGGACCACTATCCTAAGCAATGGTATATTTTTTTATTTTCTTTCACGGGTTTCTCTTTGTTTGTATGTAACTAAGAGAAATTTGTTTAGCTCGAGCGGTTTACTTTCTCAGTACCTATGAGCTTTTGTCTGTACTTCTATTTCCTCCTATTTTTAATAATATATATATATATAATACCATTCACACCCAGGATAAGACAATCAATGACCAAAAGACAGGTTACCCGCCTAGTGAATAATCACTATGAAAGATACACTAACATAGCAGCATGATGAAAAGAGCTACATTCTAGTAGTACTCAGGAATTTATGGGTTTTTGCAATTTTCGTCCGGGAATAACGTGTAGCTGTCAACCATATTTTTCCCGAAATTTTTACAGTGGGTGTCGGACTACCCCAAGTTCGGTCACCTAAAAGTTTCGTCAAAATCGGATGTCTTAAGTAGACCACGGAGGCCGTATACATAAGAGAAAAAAAAAAATTAGTCAAATGGGTCAACCGTTGTCTTGGTCACGGGACCATAATTATGGTCATGTGCTATGCACATGACCTTATCTATATATAAGGAGGCCAACCTCCCCATTTTCTCACGTTTTGTAATCAGGGGAGGTTCTGCCACAGCACTTTAGAGAGAGAAAGTGAGGAGAGAGAAAGGAAGAGAGAGAAAGAGGAGAGAGAGAAAGAGGAGAGAGAAAGGAAGAGAGAGAAAGGGAAAGGGAGGTCCCCTTGAGGTTTTCGACGTCCCCGACGCATTGGCGGCGTCTGATTTTCTCTCCGTCGTCTCGTTTGCGTGTAGAGAGAGAAGAGAAAAAGGTAGAGAGAGAAAGTTGAGAGAGAAAGTTGCATGCGCTCTATCTTGGGGTTGATCATCCTTCCGAGCGCGTTGGCGGTGTCCGTTTCGACTCTAGTCGCCTCGAAACGCGTGAAACAGGTAAAAGCCCTCTCTTTTCTTCTCTTTTTCCGCTTATTTTGCTATATTATTTCATGTGATGTATATGCATGTCTTTTGACGTGAATGAAAAAGGGGCGGAGACCCCTATGTGACGTTGCGATTGTATGTGGTCCCTCGGGAAGCCCAGATCGGGTCCCGGGTAAATTGTATCGCCACTCTAGGGTGACGAAAAGTTGTTTTGCATGTCTTGTAAGGCTATGGAGACATCCATTAGCTTGAAAACGTTCCCTAACGGGACGGTGTGTTCCCGGAGTTGGTTCACGGGCGCGAGGCCCAAGTATTTCAGTTAATCAAGCGAGGCTTGGGTTAACTGGGGTTAACCTGTGGTTAGAAAATCTAACCAGGGTTCAGTATAGTCCGTGGTTCCTCTTTGACTAGGCCAGGAGAGACGGTGCCCAGTAAGGCCTGGGGTTCCTCCGTGACTGATAGTCGGGAGATGTCGGTCTGTTTGTCTAGGTCGTTCGTGGTGCCTCTTGGACTAGGTCAGGAGTGGCGGTGTCCTGCATGGCCCGTGGTTCCTCCGTGACTAGTAGTCAGGAGATGTCGGAGTCCTAGGGAGTTTAAAGTGGCTAAACATCAGATAGTGTATAGTCCGGGGTTCCTCTCTGGGTGGGTTAGAAGATGTCGGCACCGTGTCTATCGTGGTCCCTTCTTGGTGGAACGTCAGGAGATGTCGGCATTGGTATAAATGTCGGGGTTCCTCCGTAGACTAGTCAGAAGATGATGGTAGGTAGGTTGGTCGGGGTTCCTTCATAACTGATACCCAGGGCGATGGCGGCGAATACACGGTAGATGTGGCCAGTCAATTGAATGGAAAAATGTTCTCATTGGGTGAATGCCCATCTTGTGTGTGTAAGCTTCGGATACGAAGTGGTCTGAGTTGGTATACTCAGAGTTGGTGTATTTTTTTGAGTTGGTGGACTCATAGTTCGGTATGGAATCATCGGATTCCAGGTGAGTTGGGTTGGTATACCCAAGGTTTTGTCATGTTCGGGTCAAAGCCGGAACAGCGTGTGTGTCTAAATGACTCAATGTATTATGGTTATGATTTAGAGACTTTAAGCTAAACATTTGTGGGCTGTGGCCAATTAATAGAGTCTTAGGACTCGAAATGAAACATGATTGATGATCGAAACGATAATTTGGTAATATAATACATTCATAACTGAACCTCATAATTAGAAAGTAATGTGAGGTCGGGAACCTCTGTTAGGGTGACGTAACCCTAAGTGACCTTGGGTCACAATTTATTATATACTGTTCTATTTTACCGTAATATGCAAATTGAACTGCTTATTATATCATTATTGATGCGTGTTATTATGTAAAAAATAGTTTAGAAGGCTTGTGGTTTTATTGGGCTTCATAGCTCACTGACTTTTTGTGTTAGCAGATCTTGGAGCTGCTGACCAGTAAGTGAAAAATCTATCTGGATATTTTGGAAGCTTGTACAAGTTGTACCTGGCGTGATAGAGACGCCTACTTTTGTAAAACAAACTTGATGTGAATAATACAGGTATATGGTTTGTATGATGGTTATTGTGATGACATGTATTATTTGCTTTTTGGGAGCATCTGATAAATGTTTAAATTTCCTGTATTTTTGCGGGTAAAGTCTTCCGCTTGCATGATTTAACTAACGGACACGCGTCTCGGAACTTGATTCCCTAGGCGCGGGTTTGGGGGCGTCACAATTGGTATCAAAGCCAATAGCAATAACCATCACACAAATCATACTTGAGCATAATACACCTAGGAACCGTTGGATAGGCGATCCCTTAGAGATTTATTTGATATTCCTAGTTGAGTGATTGTTGTACATGTCATGTTTCGAAATCAGACATTGATTTGGAATATGTACATGTGCAGGAATGGCAAGGACGCACCGAATTCCCACAAAGAGGGAGATAGCTCTGTTTGAATGGGCGGTGACTATGCAGAGAAGACGTCACGCCGGATGGTCGTGTTACCGCACTATACACCTAAAGGCGGTAAAACCACTCCGTAAGGGATTGACCGCACAAGCAATGCGCGAATCCCTAAGAAAGAGCGAGATTGATTGGATTTTGAGAGAGGATAGACCTGAGACAGAGGATCAGGCACCGCAGGAGGGTAGTGTAGCAGTCTCACCGATAGAGGTTGAGACGTACGAAGTATAGGATCATGGTGGAAGAGCGTGGTGCAACTATATCGTTTTGGCGTTTTGGAATATAATAGATGCCCATTCGATCTTTCCATCATTAGATCACTTTTTGTATGTGTACAGCTACATGATGTTTTGTATACGTTGGTGTACTATATACTGTAAAGTGTTGCTTTGTATATATTAAAGATGAAGTAAATGAAATGTCTCTTTTGGATATCGAATTCTCAGTGCATTTTAGTTTTATTTTATTATTAAAAGTTCGTTACTTTATAATTATAGGTGAATCATGCCACCTCGACGAGCACCCGAAAATACCTTGGCTGGGGCATTCAAGGCTATTACAGCCCTAGCCAACCTAATTCAGCAACAACAGGCCCAGAATATGAATGGAAATGGGAATGGTAGTCGTATCCCCATTGCTACCATGCCAAAGCATGGGAATGTGACCCGATTGGAGAAGTTTAAGAGGCTTGGACCGTCGGCCTTTTTGGGCACTACTGATCCGCTGAAGGCGGAGAACTGGATTAGAAGTTTGGAAAAAGTTTTAGGGCTATGTCTTTACCAGAAAATGACAAGCCCGAGTTCGCTATCTTTCTATTTGAAGGAGAAGCGGAACATTGGTGGACCACAGTGGAAAGGACAGTTCCACCGCATCAGAGGCCCGTTACTTGGGCAAGATTTACTGAATTGTTTTATGAGCGCTATTTTTCAGCGTCGATGAAAAAGAGGAAAGAGATGGAGTTTCTTCAGCTGACCCAAGGAAAGATGTCGGTTAGCGAGTATGAACAAAAGTTTAATCAACTCTCGAGGTTCGCTGCGAGATTTGTCGAGGATGAGCAGTGGAGGGTTGAGAAATTTGAAGAAGGATTGAAGCCGGCTATCAGAGGGAAATTGGCAGCTCAACGATTTACCTCCTTCTCAGAGATATTAGATAGAGCACTCAGAGTAGAGCGAGTGCATGAAGAACTGGCACAGTCTAGTGTTGGCAAAGGCAAAGGGACAGTTGGGAAGCCCTGGATAAAAGAGAATAACCAGCAGTTTACTGGGAAAAGAAAGTTCGAGGACATGAAAAACCAAGGGTCTACAGGAAGATTGGGGCTTAAGTGCGAGAAATGTGGTCAGGGCCATTTGACCAAGGACTGTAGAGCGAAGGTTTGCTTCCAGTGCGGAAAGCCTGGACACTTCAAGAAGGATTACCCTAAGGCTCAACCACTAGCGTTGGAAGGCGGAAAAGGAAGAGTGTTTGCAATTACCTAGGAAGAGGCACAGCAGACCGAAGGTGTCATTGAAGGTAAACTTTTAGTATTTCAAGTACCTGCTTATGCTTTGATTGACACTGGTGCTACACATTCGTTTGTCTCTACTCGTTTTGTTAAACACATAAGTTACAAGCCTGATACACTCAAAAGCATGATGTCTGTATCTACACCATCAGGGAAAGTTCTGTGCACAAAAACAGTCTATGATAGGTGTCCCATACTTGTCAATAGTGTACGGATGTTAGTAGATCTGATCGTGTTAGACATGAAGGATTATGATGTTATCCTAGGGATAGATTGGTTGGCTAATTACCATGCAGTGGTAGATTGTAATGCCAAGAAAGTGATATTTTGAATTTCGGACATCCCAGAGTTCGAAATGCAGGGGATTATCCGAGGTCAAGCACCCAAGCTAATATCCGCAATTAAAGCATGTCACCTTCTAGACAAGAGGTGTACTGGGTATTTAGCTGCAGTGGTGGTCGATAAAGATGAAGATGACACTTTAGGGAATACCCCGGTGGTCAGAGAGTTTCGAGATGTGTTTCCTGATGAATTACCAGGACTCCCTCCTACTAGAGAAATCGATTTTACAATCGATGTTACTCCAGGTGTAGACTCGATATCTAAAACACCGTATCGGATGGCTCCGGTTGAGTTGCAAGAACTGAAGATTCAGTTGCAAGACCTATTAGATAAGGGCTTGATCCGTCCTAGTGTTTCACCATGGGGAGCACCGGTGTTATTTGTCCGAAAGAAAGACGGGAGTCTGCGTCTGTGTATAGATTATCGTATACTAAATCAAGCGACGATCAAAAATAAGTATCCTCTCCCAAGGATCGATGATCTATTTGATCAGTTGCAAGGCACCCAAGTGTTTTCAAAGATTGATTTACGGTCCGGCTATCACCAATTGAGGGTCAAAGAAGAAGATATTCAAAAGACAGCATTCCGAACTCGGTATGGTCACTACGAGTTCTTGGTGATGCCTTTTGGACTGACAAATGCACCTGCGGCCTTTATGGAGTTGATGAATCGTCTTTTCAGGCCGTACTTGGATCAATTTATTGTGGTATTTATTGATGATATCTTGGTGTACTCACCTAGTCATGAGAAGCACGCTGAGCACTTGAGGATTACGCTACAGACATTAAGAGATAATCAGTTGTATGCTAAGTTCTCCAAGTGCGAGTTTTGGATGGAAGAAGTAGCCTTTCTTGGACATATTGTGTCAAGAAATGGAATATCTGTTGATCCTTCCAAGATTCAGGCAGTAACCGATTGGGCAAGGCCATCCACTGTTACTGAAGTTCGAAGTTTTCTAGGATTGGCTGGGTACTACCGCAGATTTGTAGAAGGTTTCTCTAAGATAGCAGCTCCATTAACGAAATTGACTAAGAAAGATGTGAAGTTCAAATGGACGGCATCTCGGGAGCGAAGCTTCCAAGAATTAAAGAAGAGATTAACAACCGCTCCAGTATTGACAACTTCCTCAGGATCTGGAGGATTTGAGGTGTATTGCGATGCTTCCAGTAAGGGACTCGGTTGTGTCTTAATGCAAAACAAAAAGGTCATTGCTTATGGTTCGAGACAACTCAAGATTCACGAACGGAATTATCCCACGCATGACCTAGAGTTAGCTGCGGTAGTATTCGCACTAAAAATTTGGAGACATTATCTTTATGGAGAGAAGTTGGTGATCTATAGTGATCACAAGAGTTTAAAGTATCTATTCTCCCAAAAGGAACTCAATATGCGACAGCGTAGATGGATGGAATTCTTGAAGGATTATGATTATGTAATCCAGTACCATCCTGGTAAGGGTAACGTGGTTGCTGATGCCCTGAGTAGAAAGACAGTTGGATCTGTAGCATATATGAGGGCCGAGCGATGGAAGATGATCGAAGAATTCAAGAGTTGGAATCTGAGTCTAGGAGTCTAGGGTAATAGTGCCAAGTTGGCTAGTTTTCAGGCCAAGCCAGTGTTATTACAAAAGATTCAAGAAGCACAGTTGGAAGATCAGGAGATCAAAGTTATCAGAGATAAGATTCTTCAAGGAAAAATGGATGATTTTGAAGAATCTGAAGATGGAATACTTCGATTCAAAGGTCGAATCTGTGTGCCTAGAAATCCTGAGTTGAAGAATGAACTGCTCAATGAGGCACATCGATCTCGTTTTACGGTGCACCCCGGAAGTACAAAGATGTATCAGGATATGAAGAATAACTACTGGTGGAACGGCATGAAGAGAGAAATTGCAGAGTATGTATCTCGATGCCTTGTTTGTCAGCAAGTCAAGGTAGAACATCAGAAACCACCTGGATTGTTAAATTCATTGCCTATTCCCGAGTGGAAATGGGAGCACATTACGATGGATTTTGTGGTGGGGTTACCAAAAACAAGGAGTGGACATGATGCCGTCTGGGTGATAGTTGATCGATTGACGAAGTCGGCTCACTTTCTTGCTATAAAGGATACCATAACCTTGGAAAATTTATCAAAGTTGTACATCAAGGAGATTGTGAAGCTGCATGGTGTGCCGGTATCTATTGTGTCAGATTGCGATCCGCGATTTACTTCCCGATTCTGGAGGAGCTTGCAAGAAGCTTTAGGTACGCAGCTAAACATGAGTACAGCTTATCATCCGCAAACCGATGGACAGTCTGAGCGCACAATACAAACTCTAGAAGATATGATGCGCACTTGCAGTTTGGACTTTCAAGGAAACTGGGATGATCACTTGCCATTGATCGAGTTTGCATATAATAACAGTTATCAGGCAAGTATTCAAATGGCTCCTTACGAGGCCTTGTATGGCAAGAGTTGTCGGTCACCAGTATGTTGGACTGAAATAGGGGAACGTAAACTACTGGGACCTGAGTTGGTGCAAGAAACAACAAAGAAGATCGAGTTGATTCGATCGAGGTTATTATCTGCACAAAGTTAACAGAAAAGCTATGCAGATAGAAAGCGCCGAGACTTAGAGTTTCAAGTCGGCGACCATGTCTTCTTGAAAATCTCTCCATCAAAAGGTATTGTACGATTCAGAAAGCGGGGAAAGTTAAGTCCGCGATTCATTGGACCTTTTGAGATTTTGGGTAAAATAGGAGGTGTAGCCTACCGTTTGGCGTTACCACCAGAGCTGGCAAGGGTTCACAATGTATTCCACATATCTATGTTGAGAAAATATGTACATGATCCCTCGCACGTGATACGATATGAACCAATTCAAGTCAGAGAGGACTTAACTTTTGAAGAAAAGCCAGTGATAATTTTGTTTCGCAAGGAACGGGTGTTAAGAAACAAAACGATTAAGCTAGTTAAAGTTTTATGGGAACACCATAGCATAGAGGAAGCCACATGGGAACTTGAAGATGTCATTAGAAGCAATCATCCTTAGTTATTTGATGACTAGTGTATATATAAATTTCGAGGATGAAATTTTTGTAAGGAGGGGAGATTGTAACGACCCAGAATTTTAATATAATAAAATTATGTGTTTATGGGTCCTTAATGGAGGTTAATTAGTTAATTATTTGTTAAATTAATAAGAAGGGGATTTTGCTTAGGGTTGAAGTGCACCGAGGAAATCTCAGTATCATTTGGCGAAAATCGCACACAGTGTGCTGGTCGACTGCCGGGACACACCCCTACCGTATCGGTTCCGTCAACTATCATTTCGCGGGACCGCGGGGCCATTATGTGTGATAAAATTGAGAAAAAGGGGAAATTTTCATACTTCCAGAAATTAAGTGGGACCCAATATTTGTTAGAGATCCTAATAGAAATCCGTGCGGTTGGCACTAATGCGTGTCAGTCGGCCATGGGGACTAATGTCTGTCGTCACGGTAGTTAGTTATCTCAAACGAAGAAACGGCGGCCTGTTTTGTGTTCGAAATCAGGAAATTAGTGGGTTTTGCAATTTTCTTCCGGACTAAAGTGTAGTTGTCAAAACTCAGTATTTTTCCCTGAAATTTTTACAGTGGGTGTCGGACTGCCCCAAGTTCGGTCACCTAAAGTTTCGTCAAAATCGGATGTCTTTAAGTAGGACCACGGAGGCCGTATACATAAGAGAAAAAAAAAATTAGTCAAATGGGTCAACCATTGACTTGGTCAATAGGACCATTAATTATGGTCATGTGCTATGCACATGACCTTATCTATATATAAGGAGGCCAACCTCCCCCATTTTCTCACGTTTTGTAATCAGGGGAGGTTCTGCCACAACACTTTAGAGAGAGAAAGTGAGGAGAGAGAAAGGAAGAGAGAGAAAGGGAAAGGGAGGTCCCCTTGAGGTTTTTCGACGTCCCCGACGCGTTGGCGGCGTCTGATTTTCTCTCCGGTGTCTCGTTTTGCGTGTAGAGAGAGAAAGAGAAAAAGGTAGAGAGAGAAAGTTGAGAGAGAAAGTTGCATGCGCTCTATCTTGGGGTTGATCATCCTTCCGAGCGCGTTGGTGGTGTCCGTTTCGACTCTAGTCGCCTCGAAATGCGTGAAACAGTAAAACCCCTCTCTTTTCTTCTCTTTTTCCACTTATTTTGCTATATTATTTCATGTGATGTATATGCATGTCTTTTGACGTGAATGAAAAAGGGGCGGAGACCCCTATGTGACGTTGCGATTGTATGTGGTCCCTCGGGAAGCCCAGATCGGGTCCCGGGTAAATTGTATCGCCACTCTAGGGTGACGAAAAGTTGTTTTGCATGTCTTGTAAGGCTATGGAGACATCCATTAGCTTGAAAACGTTCCCTAACGGGACGGTGTGTTCCCGGAGTTGGTTCACGGGCGCGAGGCCTAAGTATTTCAGTTAATCAAGCGAGGCTTGGGTTAACTGGGGTTAACCTGTGGTTAGAAAATCTAACCAGGGTTCAGTATAGTCCGTGGTTCCTCTTTGACTAGGTCAGGAGAGACGGTGCCCAGTAAGGCCTGGGGTTCCTCTGTGACTGATAGTCGGGAGATGTCGGTCTATTTGTCTTGGTCGTTCGTGGTGCCTCTTGGACTAGGTCAGGAGTGGCGGTGTCCTGCATGGCCCGTGGTTCCTCCGTGACTAGTAGTCAGGAGATGTCGGAGTCCTAGGGAGTTTAAAGTGGCTAAACATCAGATAGTGTATAGTCCGGGGTTCCTCTCTGGGTGGGTTAGAAGATGTCGGCACCGTGTCTATCGTGGTCCCTTCTTGGTGGAACGTCAGGAGATGTCGGCATTGGTATAAATGTCGGGGTTCCTCCGTAGACTAGCCAGAAGATGACGGTAGGTAGGTTGGTCGGGGTTCCTTCATAACTGATACCCAGGGCGATGGCGGCGAATACACGGTAGATGTGGCCAGTCAATTGAATGGAAAAATGTTCTCATTGGGTGAATGCCCATCTTGTGTGTGTAAGCTTCGGATACGAAGTGGTCTGAGTTGGTATACTCAGAGTTGGTGTATTTGTTTGAGTTGGTGGACTCATAGTTCGGTATGGAATCATCGGATTCCAGGTGAGTTAGGTTGGTATACCTAAGGTTTTGTCATGTTCGGGTGAAAGCCGGAACAGCGTGTGTGAGTCTAAATGACTCAATGTATTATGGTTATGATTTAGAGACTTTAAGCTAAACATTTGTGGGCTGTGGCCAATTAATAGAGTCTTAAGACTCGAAATGAAACATGATTGATGATCGAAACGATAATTTGGTAATATAATACATTCATAACTGAACCTCATAATTAGAAAGTAATGTGAGGTCGGGAACCTCTGTTAGGGTGACGTAACCCTAAGTGACCTTGGGTCACAATTTATTATATACTGTTCTATTTTACCGTAATATGCAAATTGAACTGCTTATTATATCATTATTGATGCGTGTTATTATGTGGAAAATAGTTTAGAAGGCTTGTGGTTTTATTGGGCTTCATAGCTCACTGACTTTTTGTGTCAGCAGATCTTGGAGCTGCTGACCAGTAAGTGAAAAATCTATCTGGATGTTTTGGAAGCTTGTACAAGTTGTACCTGGCATGATAGAGACGCCTACTTTTGTAAAACAAACTTGATGTGAATAATACAGGTATATGGTTTGTATGATGGCTATTGTGATGACAGGTATTATTTTCTTTTTGGGAGCATCTGATAAATGTTTAAATTTCCTGCATTTTTGCGGGTAAAGTCTTCCGCTTGCATGATTTGACTAACGGACACGCATCTCGAAACTTGATTCCCTAGGCGCAGGTTTGGGGCGTTACATTGGTGGTCAAGACCAAGCGATCGGTCGCTTACCAAGCGATCGGTGTTTTTGACCGAGCGATCGGTTAAAAACACCCTCTCTAGAAAAATTCCCCATACAAAAAAGTTAACCAGTCGACCGATACCGATTGATCAGTTGTGGACCGATCATCGCTACAATGGACCGAGCGATCGGTTGTCTGCAAATTTGGACATTGAGTCCTTTTTCCACTCAATCCGCTACTTGGACTTATCCCTCTTCTATTCTAACCTTTTCTAAACATGACTAGGACCTTTCTAAGGCTATGGCATATTAATAAATTTTTTATTTAATTATTGATAGCATTCTTGCAACTTCTCAAAGGTTTCCTATTTTTCATTTCATGAAAAATGGAGATTACAAAGGCATCATGCTTTGACACACATTCCAAGACATATGCACAAAGTTCTGGGGTTCTACATCCTCCCCCCTTATAAAAAATTTCGTCCTCAAAATTTGGACGATACTTGCATTACAAAGCCAAAACAAAATTACAAGTCACATACAAAACTCATTCAAATAACTTCGGGTACTTTGCTTTGACTTCAGCCTCACGCTCCCATGTAACCTTTTCTCGAGCATGATGTTGCTATTGTACGAGAACCAACGGAATAGTCTTGTTATGGAGGACTTGATCTCTCCGATCCAATATATGAACCGGCTTTTCAACCAAAGTGAGGTCCTCTCGGATTTTCAACGGTCCCAAGTCTATGACATACGAAGGGTCTGAAATGTACTTCTGAAGCATACACACATGAAACACATTGCGGACTACAGTCATGTGAGGTAGAAGAGCTACCTGGTAAGCAACTTCACCAACTCGCGTGATAATCTCAAAGGGGCCGACGTACCGAGGACTAAGCTTACCTCTCCTACCAAATCTCATAATCCCTTTGCTAGGAGATGTCTTCACAAAGACTTGATCCCCAACCTGGAATTCCAAGTCCCTGCGGCGAGTGTCAGCATAGCTCTTTTGACGATCTTGAGTGGCTTTCAACCGATCCCGGATGATCTTAACCTTGTTCGTAGTTTGTTCAATCAACTCAGGACCTAACACTTTTCTCTCTCCTACCTCATCCCAGTAGAGAGGAGACCTGCAGTTTCGCCCAAACAAGGCCTCAAATGGTGCCTTTTGGATGCTCGCCTGGTAGCTATTGTTATAGGCGAATTCAACTAAAGGCAAGTGCTCTTCCCAGCTGCCCTTGAAATCCAACATACATGCCTGAAGAATGTCTTCGATGATTTGGTTCACCCTCTCGGTCTGCCCATCCATCTGTGGATGAAAGGCAATGCTGAAATCAAGTCGGGAACCCATAGTGTCCTAAAAACTCTTCCAGAACCTGGACGTGAATCTTGGATTCCGATCCGATACAATACTGACTGCCACCCCGTGCAACCAAACTATCTCTTTGATATACAATGCAGCCAACTGATTTGAGTTGAAAGTGGTTCAGTACGGAAAGAAATCCGCAGACTTTGTTAGACGGTCCACCACAACTCATATCGCATCTGAGTTCTTTGCCGTATGTGGCAAGCCAACAATGAAGTCCATGGAGATGTGCTCTCATTTCCACTCGGGAATAGGGAGGGACTGTAATAGACCCGCCGGTCTCAGGTGCTCAGCTTTAACTTGTTGACACACCAAGCACCTGGATACATACTCTGCAACATCCCTCTTCATGTTCCGTCATCAAAAGTGTCCCTTGAGGTTTTGGTACATCTTTGTACCCCCAGGATGCACTGTGTACTTCGAACGGTGGGCTTCATTCATAATCTCTCTCTGAAGATCTGTATTGGCCGTAACACATAATCTTCCCTTGAATGTAATAGAACCTCGGCCAGTGAGAGAGAAGTCCTCACTACCCTTGGCAACTTCCTTGTCCCGGAAAGCCAACAAGTCAGCATCTGTGGCCTGTAACTCTTGGATCAGATCTATAATGTACAGTCTAACCGTGATATTTTCCAAGACAGGGCTACGGACAGAATCATTCACACTGATGTCCAGATTTGCCAATTGTTCTGGTAGTTTCCATTCTCGTACCAACATGTGAGCCAACAGACCCAGAGGTCTTCTACTCAAAGCGTCCGCCACTACAGTTGCTTTACCCGGGTGGTATTGAATGGTGCATACGTAGTCTTTCAAAAGTTCTATCCAATGCTGTTGCCGTAAATTTAGCTCCTTTTGGGAAAAGAGGTACTTGAGGCTCTTGTGGTCAGTGAACACATAGAACTCTTTCCCGTAAAGGTAATATTTCCACATCTTGAGTGCGAGCACTACTGCAGCAAGCTCTAAGTCGTGCGTGGGGTAATTCTTTTCATGCTCCTTCAATTGCCTTGATGCATAGGCAATGACCTTCTTGTGCTGCATGAGAATGCACCCAAGCCCGATGTGCGAGGCATCACTGTACACTTCTTACCCACCACATCCTGATGGCACTGTAAGGACGGGGGCCGTGGTAAGCCGCTTCTTCAGTTCCGTGAAACTGATCTCACACTTATTGCTCCATACAAACTTTGCATTTTTTCTTGTTAGATAAGTGAGCGGTGCTGAAAGGCTGGAGAACCCCTCTACGAATCTCCTGTAATAGCCTACCAACCCAAGGAAGCTGCGTATCTCTGTGACACTTTTGGGCCTCGCCCAACTCATGACTTCCTCTATCTTCTTCAGATCCACCGAGATGCCTTCCGCAGATACAACGTGGCCTAGGAATGCCACTTCTTTCAACCAAAATTCGCACTTGCTTAGTTTGGCATACAACTTATGCTCTCTCAGCATTTCCAAAGCAAGGCGAAGGTCTCACACGTGATCTTCCTGTGTCTGGGAATAAATCAGGATGTCATCGACAAATACTATCACGCATCGATCCAGGTATAGTCGGAATACCTGGTTCATCAAATCCATAAAAACTGCCGGCACATTCGTGAAACCAAAAGGCATCGCCAAGAACTCGTAATGCCTATACCGAGTCCTAAAAGTAGTTTTGGGAACATCTTCAGCCTTGACCTTTAACTGGTGGTAACCCGACCGAAGGTCAATCTTAGAGAAAAATCTCACTCCCTTTAACTGATCGAACAGGTCATCAATCCTAGGCAATGGATACCTATTCTTTATAGTGACCTTGTTTAACTGTCTGTTATTGATGCACATCCGCATCGAGCCATCCTTCTTCTTAACAAATAAAAATGGGGCACCCCACGGTGAGACACTTGGTTGAATGAAACCAAGGTCTTGCATCTCCTCCAATTGGGTCTTCAACTCCTTGAGTTCAATCGGGGTCATCCTATATCGAGCTCGGAAGATAGGAGCTATGCCTGGTGCAAGCTCGATCATGAATTCAATCTTCCTGTCTAGGGGCAATCCTAGCAACTCTTCTGGAAATACATCCAGGAATTCACTTACGACCGGAATAGTCGAAGAGTCCTTGGCCTTGGGGTTTGCTAGACTTAACACCTCAAAACGGGTTGTAGAAACCCGGAACCGAGTTGCCTAGGCTAGGAATAGTGCCATGAATAGTGGGTGGATAGTGCCCTTGTGTGGTGTGTGTAAAGGCTTAAGGCCTTTAGATTTTGTTCTTGGTAGGATGGTCCATTTTGTTCTAGTTAGTGTGTTGAGTTAAGTGAGGATTTTAGGTGCATATTTTAAATCTCAAAAGAGAGTATGAAGATACTCTAAGTGTCTAAAAATAAGGGTATAAAATACCCTAAGTGTTTAAATGGGTTGTAGGTGAATGGTGCTAGTGCATGAGGCATAAAGAGGTCGGAGCCTCTCATGTATGTCGGTGTGACTTTAATGATCATTGAGGTGGGTTAAAAACCTATGGAGGATAATTTATGAGGTGTGAGTAGGGTGTTGGACCCAAGGGAAAGGAGTGTGAAAACACTCGAAGTGTTCTAGGTGTTGAAAAGGTATGTTTCGGCATTTACCTCAACTTTAAAGGGCTCTAGTTTAGTCATCGTTGCTCGGAATCGAGTCAGTATTAAATTTTTGGAAAGTTATTAGAACTCTCTTCGAGGTTCATGTTTACCATTTTTCCAGATTTTGAGTCGGGGTTAAGTCAAACATCCGATTTCCAAAATCGGATCACTGCAATAGGGATTGACAAAACTCATTTGCAAATCAGTCGGCTTTGGAGCCATTTTTGGAAAAATAAAACTCAAAATTAGGAGTTGTATAGAACATGAAATTTGTTCCTCTTCGAAAGAAGAATCTAACGCAAGTTGAATTGTTTAAATTTGACCATCGAGTCAAAAGTTATGGTCAAAATACCGAAGGAAATTTTTGCAAACAAACTCGCTCGAGCGAGATAGACCAAAACTGAGTTTTTGAGGCCAGGGAGCAACCCGTTCGAGCGAGATGGAAGCCCGCTTGAGCGAGATTGCACAAGCACATTTCTTTTAGGGTTTTTCTCAACCCATACACCTATATATACCCCATTTTCGGGGGACCAAGGTTTCTAACACCTAGAGAAGGAATTTTTGAAAGAAAAAGAGAGAAAGGAGAGGAAAGGTTTGGGGATTTCCAAGAGGGGTCTTGTGGAGATCAAAGAGAGTCCAAATCAAAGCTTTGATCATTTCTTTCAAGAAGGATCTTCCTCTACCAAGTTGAGATTCTACTCAAAGCCTTTCTTCTACAAAGAAATTGGTCCAAGAGGTTAGTGATTCTACTACCTAACTTTGTTATTATACAAAGATAGAAAAGATGATTAAAGGGGTGATTTAAATAGAGATTAACCTTGCTATAATGCAAATAGTGAATGTATGATTTAGGGTGAACTAGATTGTGATCAAGTGAGTAAATAAGGGTATATGATTCGGGGGTTTTTTCTATAACAAGGATGAATATGGCTATACTTGTAAGTAAAACCACTATCTAACTTTGTCATCATACTAAGATTGAATAGATGATTTAATATGTGATTTTAACCTTAATGTGATGCAAATGGTAAATCTATAGTTTGGGGGTTTTTCAACAAGAGGATTAATATGACTATATATGTAAGAAAAACTATGATCTAGCTTTGTTATCCTATAAAGATGAAAAAGATGATTTAATGGGTGATTTTAGTCTTGTTATGATGCAAATAACACATATGGGATTTTGGGTCTACCACATTATGAACAAATGAGTAAATAGGGGTTTATAAATTGGGGGTGTTGCAATACAAGAATCAATAGGGTTATACATGTGTGAGATCATTATTATTCCCTAAATAAATCATGATTTTTAGTATGATGTGATGAAAATGACATGGTCTTAATGATGTGTTGAATTAGGCTAAAAGCCATAGTCTTGATGTTGTGATGAAATGTATGGAAATATATTATGTTTTAGAATTATCCAATGATGCTACAATGTTACTACGACTTGTATGAACCTATATGAATTGTTAAGGCTTTACATATATACTCAATGATGCTCACAAACACACCACGCACAATAAATTATGCATGATCGAGTTTTTGCATAAGCATGTATTTCAAGAGTCATGAACAAGGTTTTTCAAAGGCATTCATAAGAAAGAAGCATAAGCATTTGACAAAGCCAAACTTTGGGTTGGTATTCTAAGATCGGATAACTCATGCTCACAAGGATCAAGTCCAAGATCTTGCATAAACTCCATGGATCATAAGTCTCGCGAGGCTTTTCAAGAATTCGTAAGAAGCTCACAAGTTTAAGATCTTGGATATATCTCCAAGGATCATAAGCTCACAAGAAAGCTCACAAGAAGCTCACAAGGAAGCTCACAAGAAGGCTCACAAGAAAGCTCATAAGCTCACAAGAAAAGTCGTAAGAACTCATAAGCTCACAAGAACTCATAAGAAAACACGAGACTCACAAACATTCATGAGAACTCATAAGCATGCATAAGATGATTTTTTTTCCATGAAAATAACAAGTTTTGCAAATAGTTTTCCATGACGGAGTTTTTATGCATGAACTTGTGATCGGTAATTCCTTACGCACTTGTATTTAATATTATAATTATGATAGCATGGTTAGCTAGTAGTTTTGGCTCACTGAGTATTCCATGCTCAGCCATACATGTTATGTCGGTAGGTACACGGGTTCCTTTTGACATCTGTGATCAGGGACGTTGGATAGAGGAGGATTATGGCAAGGAGGAGCCATATGTGGAGCATCAGGAGGAGGCAACGGATTTAGACCACTGGCCCTTCCAATGTGATTACTGAGAGAGAGAACATTGTATTTTTTTTATGATAGGTGGGTATGTCCACCTTTACTTTTGTCATGTATGTACAAATTTGGAATACACATTATGGATAGAAAATAAATTTGGGTTATGCTTCCGCACTTTGATATGAGCTTCCGCATTACTTTATGTTTCCATTATATATATGGCCTTGTGTATTTGGCAAGATGATTTGCTAGGTTAAGTATAGTCTCGCCTAAAGTATCCCTAAACTCCTAGGGGGTATTTTGGGGCACGACACGGGTGATATCCTTACTTCCCAACCCTTAAAAATGAAATGGCTTTCCTTCCACTGGCCTGAAGAGTACCATCTTTTCAAAGCAAGCCACATGCCCATGATGCACTGTTAACCAATCCATTCCCAAGATGACATCGAAGTCCTGGAATCCAAGGACGTTGAGTTCAACTGCCAATTCGTGGCTTCCCACTTGAACTGTACTGCCTCTGAAAATGCTATCTGCTACTATCGTCTTGCCGAGAGGAGTCGAAATGAATAACCTTGATTCTAGTTGACTAGGTTCTATAGAAAAGCCTTGGGAAAAACTCGGCGAGACAAATGGATGAGTAGATCCGGTGTCAATCAACACTCTAGCCAACCATTCATTGACTAATAAAGTTCCTAAAATTTTAACTAGCTAAGTCAATTCATGCATCAACATCATATGTATAGATATATAACATGCCACGTACGTACACAAAGAATAAGACATGATACGACAATCATGTAAAATTGAATAACTCTAAATGCGTACCTTGCACTACATCGTTAGATGCAAGTGCATCACCTTCAATCAAGGCAAATACTCGCCCTTGATTCGCCTGGTGAGGCAGAGGTGTAGACCGTGCAGACTGGGAGGATGCCTAGTATGACCCTACTGTGCGTGTTGTGGAGGCCTAATCCCCTAAGACTGGCCTGGTAAATGCCTAACCGGGAAATCCCTGATCATGTGGCCCTGGCGACCATAGTGAAAACATCCACCCGATGCCTTCTGGCAATCTCCTGCTAGGTGCCTTCGACCGCAAGACGTGCAGACCTTGTATGTGTAGGTCGAAGGGGCCGGAGGTGGAGCATACCTTGCCACCTGAGGTGCAACTGGCCGTGAAGCCGAAAGAGCTTGAGGTCATGGTGCCTGAGGCATGTACTACCGTGGAGCTGGAGGTACATAAGATGGCCTCTGTGGTGGTGCTGGCCATGCATACTAAGGTGGTGCTGACCAAGTGTATTGATGTCACGACCCAAAACCCACCCTAGGAGTTAGAGTGAACTTTGGACGACTAATCATGACTTACATGACTTGCTAGACAAAACCTCCTGCAAGAACCCACAGAGCACATACAAAGAGGATATAAATAGCGGAAACATACTCAAACATAGCACAACGGAAGACTTAACCAAACCTCTATGTATATACATAAGTGATCCAAGTAACACAAAAGAAGAATACACAAAAGAAAGTGCGGACAGGCCCGCCAAAATACATGAATATATATCCCTCTCAACTCACCCACAGCTACATCACTCAGAATCTACTACCATCTAATAGTAACCCTCGACCGGAGGTTCCTCAACGTACTCCTCCTCCACCCATGGGCCAGGAGCACAGACATTAAAAGGAACAGCCGCTCCGCTATCACCTGCCGACATAAGAAGTACGGCTGAGCATGGAATACTCAGCGGGTACCAAATACTAACCAACAGTCATAGCATAAAGATGGCAATACATAAATCAGGAGCAATTCATATATGTAAAATGGGAACAATTCATGTCATACAAGGAAGTAAAGCAATTTATAATCATGCTTGCATTTCGTAAAAGCTGATAAAACCTCTTGAAATCATTGTGCGCTTGACTTGACATTTAAATATCCTTTTCATACTTGAAAGCTTGTCTTGTTTGATTTTGTCGAGCGTGTCGTACGTGTCATGCCATGCCATGCGTGCTTGCTTGTGATTATGTAACTTGTGAGATACACTTGTGAGATATCCTTGTGAGATGTACTTGAGAGGGAAGGGAGACCCTTCTTTATGCAATGCACTTGAGAGGGAAGGGAGACCCTTCTTTATGCAATATACTTGTGAGTGAGGGGAGTCCCCTCGTGGTATGTTTGTTCTTGTTTTCTTGTGAAAAGCGAGGTAAAACATATCGTAGGATATGTCCCACCTCTAAACCTCGTTCTTGAAAGTACCGATAAATCATGTCATGCATGCCGTGCTCATGGAATTGTGTGCATACTCGCATTTGAAATTTAAGATGACATTTGGGGATTTTAATAACACATAGCATATCACAATTTAAGCAAATAATAAATTATATCATTTAAGGAATGTAAGAAACACACTATCATGAGTCCTAGCAATTTCATGAATAATTAAGCATGCATTCCTCTTTTCAATTTATCCTTCATTTTATTCACCTTGGCATTTCATCAAACATGGTGAGTACATTATTTGTTAAGCCTATCACATGCTTTTCTAGGTGGGTTCATATTTACAACATGCTTGTATGTTTATTATTGGTGCAATGCCCTTCCCCATTTCATTCATCACATCATCCACACGGCATCCATTCGCCAATTCCATCTCCATTCATAACATCCACACATCCCAACTCATGGCACATGTATAGATGAAGGAAAACAAAGAATAATAAAGGAAAAAGAGAAACTATAACTAGGAGGGTAGCAAAAGGTACCGACCTTGATAAATGAGGGAAGGAACTCTCCTCCAAAACGTGCGTGTAGATGCTGCCCTAGCTTGAGGAGAGTGCTCCACGAGTGCTTGAACCAGAATCTTGAAGCAATCCAAGCTTGAGGTGATCTAGGGTTCACGAACCCTTTGATTTCTTCTCAAAAATCAAACCCTAGGTTAGGAAAACCCTTCTCTTCTCTCTTCCTCTCTAATTTCTTCTAAGTGTGGTAAATGAGCCCTAAAGGCTTAGGCAATCCTTAAGAGTAAAGAGTGAAACGCCAAAAGATCGAAACACCCTTACTGAAATTTCTGCAAAACACGATACACCGATCGATCGGTGGTTGATACCGAGCGATCGGTTGCCTACCGATCGATCGGTTTCATAACTGAGCGATCGGTTAAAAATCTACTCTCTGGAAAATTTCCCCATACAAAAATCTTGACCAGTTGATAGCTACCGATCGATCGGTTTTGGACCGATCGATCGCTCCATGGACCGAGCGATCGGTGGTCTACAGGTCCAAACTGTTTTGGCCATATCTTTTGACTCGTTTGTCGGATTTTGACGATTCAAAAATCTACTCGTTCGTCTAATTTCTTCCTTATTTATTAATTCTCTACTTTAAAGGCAACTTGGCTACGAAAGTGCCATGTATTAAGCATGAAAAAGCTCGGGGCTCTACATCCTCCCCCCCTTACAAAATTTCGTCCTCAAAATTTAGACGATACTTGTAGTACAAACCAAAAAAAAATTACAAGTCATATGCAAAACCTATACAAAAACTCATTCAAACAATTCCGGGTACTTCGCTTTGACTTCGGCCTCTCACTCCCACGTAGACTCTTCTCTAGCATGATGTTGCTACTGCACGAGAACCAATGTAATCGTTTTATTACGAAGGACTTGATCTCTCCGATCCAATATATGAACCGGCCTCTCAACTAAAGTGAGATCCTCTCGAATTTCCAACGGTTCCAAATCTATGACATGCGAAGGATCCGCAATGTACTTCCGAAGCATAGACACATGGAAAACGTTGTGAACCGCGGCCATGTGAGGTGGAAAAGCTACCCTGTAAGCAACTTCACCAACCCGCGTGATGATCTCAAACGGGCCAACATATCGAGGACTAAGCTTGCCTCGCCTGCCAAATCTCATAATCCCCTTGCTAGGAGATACCTTCACAAAGACTTGATCCCCAACTTGGAATTCCAAGTCCCTGCGGTGCGTGTCTACATAGCTCTTTTGACGATCTTGAGCGGCTTTCAACCGATCCCGGATGATCTTGACTATACTAGCAGTTTGCTCGATCAACTCCGGACCAAGTACTTTTCTTTCTCCTACCTCATCCCAGTAGAGAGGAGAACTGCAACTTCGCCCATACAAAGCCTCGAATGGAGCCATTTGGATACTCGCCTGATAGCTATTGTTGTAGGCGAACTCTACCAAAGGCAAGTGCTCTTCCCAACTGCCTTTGAAATTCAGCATACAAGCCCGAAGCAAGTCTTCGATAACTTGGTTCACCCTCTCGATTTGTCCATCCGTCTGTGGATGAAAATCGGTGCTGAAATCAAGTCGGGAACCCATAGCTTCCTGAAAACTTTTTCAGAATCTTGCCCTGAATCTTGGATCCCGATCTGACACAATATTGACTGGTACCCCGTGTAGCCTAACCACTTCCTTGATGTACAGGGCGGTCAACTGATTAAAATTGAACGGGGTCCGGTAAGGTAAGAAATGTGCGGACTTCGTCAATCGATCCACAACTACCCATATTGCATCTGAGCCCCTTGCCATCTTTGGCAAGCCAAAGATGAAGTCCATTGAGATGTTCTCCCATTTCCACTCGGGAATAGGAAGAGACTGTAATAGGCCTACGGGCAGCATGTATTCTGCTTTTACCTGTTGGCACACTAAGCACCGTGCCACATATTCCGCAGCATCCCTCTTCATATTCCGCCACCAAAAGTGACTCTTGAGGTTCTGGTACATCTTTGTACCCCCTAGATGCACCGTGTACTTTGTCCCATGGGCTTCATCCATAATCTCCCTCTGAAGATCTGCATTAGCTGAGATACACAACCTTCCCTTGAATGTGATAGCACCTCGGCTAGTGAGAGAGAAGTCCTCACTACCCTTGGCAACTTCCTTGTCCCGATAAGCCAACAATTCAGCATCCGTGGCTTGATATTCTTGGATCAAATCTATAATGTATGGCCGAACCGTGACATTTTCCAAGATAGGACTACGGATAGAGTCATTCACACTGATGTCCAGATTTACCAAATCTTCAAGTAGCTTCCATTCCTGCACCAACATGTGTGCTAATAACCCCGGAGGGCTTCTACTCAAAGCATCAGCCACTACATTTGCTTTACCCGGGTGGTATTGAATGATACAATCATAGTCTTTCAAAAATTCCATCCAACGCCGTTGCCTTAGATTCAGCTCCTTTTGGGAAAAGAGATACTTGAGACTCTTGTGATCCGTGAACACATAGAACTCCACCCCATAAAGGTAATGATGCCAAATCTTAAGTGCAAACACGACTGCCGCAAGCTCCAAGTCATGCGTGGGATAATTCTTTTCATGCTCTTTCAATTGCCTCGATGCATAGGAAGTGACTTTCTTGTGTTGCATGAGCACACACCCAAGTCCAACGTGTGAGGCATCACTATACACCTCATACCCATAAGGTCCGGATGGCATAGTAAGGACAGGGGCTATAGTAAGTCTCTTCTTCAGTTCCGTGAAACTAATCTCGCACTTGTCACTCCATACAAACTTTGCATTTTTCCTTGTCAGGTAAGTGAGTGGTGCAGCAAGGCTAGAAAAACCCTCCACAAGTCTCCTGTAGTAACCTGCCAACCCAAGGAAACTGCGTTTCTCTGTAACACTCTTGGGCCTTGCCCAACTCATGACTGCCTCTATTTTCTTCGGGTCTACCGAAATGCCTTCCGCGGATACAACGTGGCCTAGGAATGCCACTTCTTCCAACCAAAACTCACACTTGCTAAGTTTGGCGTACAGCTTGTGCTCTCTCAGCATTTCCAAAGCAAGACGAAGGTCTCGCATGTGATCTTCCCGTGTCTGGGAATACACCAAGATATCGTCGACAAACAAGATCACGCATCGATCCAGGTATGGCCGGAACACCCGGTTCATTAAATCCATAAAGGCTGCCGGCGCATTCGTGAGAACAAAAGGCATCACCAAGAACTCATAGTGTCCATATCGAGTCTGAAAAGTAGTTTTGGGCACATCCTCGGCCTTAATCTTCAACTGGTGATAGCCCGATCGAAGATCTATCTTTGAGAAAAATCTCGCTCCCTTCAACTGATCGAACAAGTCATCAATTCTAGGTAATGGATACCTATTCTTTATAGTGACTTTGTTCAATTGCCAATAATCGAAGCATATCCGCATCGAGCCATCTTTCTTCTTGACAAATAACACCGGGGCACCCCACAATGAGACACTTGGTCGTATGAAACCAAGGCCTTGTGATTCCTCCAACTAATTCTTCAACTCCTTGAGTTCAATAGGGGCCATTCTATATGGAGCCCTGAAAATAGGAGCTGTGCCTGGTGCAAGCTCGATCACAAACTCAATCTCCCTGTCTGGAGGCAATCCTGGCAACTCCTCTGGAAATACATCCAGGAATTCATTCACGACTGGAATAGTCGAAGAGTCCTTTGCCTCGGGGTTCGCTAAACTCAACGCCGCAAAGCGAGCAATATCTCTACTTTTTAACCCCCGGAAATGAAATGGCTTGCCTTTCACTGGCCGGAAGAGTACCATCTTTTCAAAACAAGCCACATGCCCATGATGTGTTGCTAACCAATCCATTCCCAAGATAACGTCAAAGTCCTGGAATCCGAGGATGATGAGGTTGACTGCCAATTCGTAGCTTCCCACTTGGACCACACTGCCTCTGAAAATGCTATCTGTCACCACTGATTTACCGAGAGGAGTCGAAATGAACAACTCCGGTTCCAATTGACTAGGCTCTGTAGAGAAGCCTTGGGAAAAGCTCGGTGAGACAAATGAATGAGTCGACCCGGTATCGATCAACACACGAGCCAAACACTCATTGACTAGTAAGGTTCCTGAAATTTTAACTAGTTATGTCAATCTATGCATCACATCATATATATAGGTAGATAGATATATATAGCACGCCACATATGTACACAATGAATAAGGCATAACATGAAATCGCGGTTAAAAGAATAACTCTAAACGCGTACCTTGCACTACATCATCAGATGCAAGTGCATCACCCTCTGTCAAGGCAAAAACTCACCCCTGGTTCGCCTGGCGAGGCAGAGATGTAGAACGGGTAGTCTGGGATGACGCCTGGTATGATCCTGCTGGGCATGCTGGGGACCTAATGTAGCACCCCGGACTTTTTCATCCTTAATGAATAGCACCTTCGTAGCTAATTGGCCATTTTTGTAGTCTAATTAATAAATAAGGGAGAAATCGGAAATTCCGAAAGGTCAGAAATGTGCGTTTTCGAAAGACGAACCCAACGCAAGTTAAATCGTCGAAATCCGACGAGCGAGTCAAAAGATATGGTCAAAACAGTCCAGACATACAGAGAACCGATCGCTCGGTCCAGTCAGCGATCGATCGGTCCATAACCGATCGATCGGTAGCTATCGCGCGGTCAGAAATTTTGTATGGGGAAATTTTCCAGAGAGTGAGTTTTTGACCGGTCGATCGGTCATAAACACCGATCGCTCGGTAGGCAACCGATCTATCGGTCATAACCACCGATCGCTCGGTCTTCGCGTTTTTGCAGAAATTTCAGTAAGGGCTTTATCGTCTTTTGGGGGTTAAACCCTTTCTCCTTAAGGCTTGCCCAAGCCTTTAGGGCTTCATTCACAACACTTAAGGGATTTTGAGAGATAGAGAGAGAGGAGAAGGGGATTTGCAAATAGGGTTTTCCATTGGAGAAGAAATCAAAGGGGTGAAGACCCTAGATCGTCCCCAAGCACGTTTTCTTCAAGATTTCAACTCAAGCTCGTGTGGGGTTCCCTTCTCAAGCTAGGGCAGCACTCTCTACGGTATTTTCAAGAGGGTTTCCTACCCAAGCAAGTATAGTTTGAGTAAGGGCTTTCTTCTTCCAAGTTGGAGTTTAAATCAAGGTCTACACCAAGATCAAGCTTCGATTCAAGGTTAGTACACCCTACTAACTTTCCCTAGCAATAACCTAGGTTTTCTAGTGTAAATGGTGATTCTATATATTATGCTTTCCTTCCCTATGCATTGTATTAACTCAACAAATATAAACAAGATAAGGGAAATTGAATGAATGTATGGATGGGAGATTGGATGTGGCGATGGGATGCCGAATGTGGTGTATGATATGTGTGGGTTGTGAGTTAGAAATGGAGGATGGGCATTGTACAAATAACAAACGTACCCTTGTGTGTGATTGGATGGAAAATATGCAATTTAAAATAAGGAGATGAACTACTAAGGAACAATGTATGTGGTGTGTTTGACGAAATGCCTAAACTATGAAATAATGATTTAAATGAAGAAATGAAAAGGGGCCTTATGCATGTATTCTCATGAATGATGAACGGATTTAAATACCATGTTGATTACTCGAATTCTCCTATGCATACATCATGAATTGAATGGTGACATCATATCTCTCTTGTTATCCTTATTTCATGATCGTCACAATTGACACGTACACGAGCACGTATGATAGCATGAACCGAGATTTCAAGAGCATGTGCATATAATAACCAACAACAAAAATATTGCATGACAAGGAGGTTGGTAGCCCAAGTGAAGGGTGCTAGCCTCTGGCTCACAAGAGAAATGAATCAAGTACATGACAAGGAGGTTGGTAGCCCAAGTGAAGGGTGCTAGCCTCTGGCTCACAAGAGAAATGAATCAAGTACATGACAAGGAGGTTGGTAGCCCAAGGAAGGGTGCTAGCCTCTGGCTCACAAGTGAAATGAATCAAGTACATGACAAGGAGGTTGGTAGCCCAAGTGAAGGGTGCTAGCCTCTGGCTCACAAGAGATATGAAACAAGAACATGACAAGGAGGTTGGTAGCCCAAGGAAGGGTGCTAGCCTCTGGCTCACAAGAGATATGAAACAAGAACATGACAAGGAGGTTGGTAGCCCAAGGAAGGGTGCTAGCCTCTGGCTCACAAGTATACCAGTCAAGAACAAATCAAGACATGAAATACAAGACAAGACATGAGACACATACATGATTTGACCGAGACACGAAAAAGGTTTCCGAGACATGAGTTTTTCCGAGGTTTTTGCATTCATACACGCATGTCAAGATATGGCTATGTATCGTATGTTTTCACTATTGTATCTTGTATTGCTCACTGTTGTTATGCTTTCGCTATTGTTATGGTTAGCTAGTAGTTTGTACTCGCTGAGTATTCCATGCTCAGCCGTACTTTTATGTCGGCAGGTACTGTGGATGTCCTCGACCCCGAGCCTTGGGCCGAGGAGGAGTATGTAGAGGAGAGGGAGCCACCGATCCCATGGCAGTCTCAGGAGGATGGGGACTTGGATGTGTGGCCATACCTCGACTACTGTTGAGAGGAGAGGGTTAGAGAGTTCCTTTTTTGTATTTTGATAGGTGGGCATGTCCACCTTTACTTTGATTGTATTTGGTATATGTTAACTTGGAATACTATTTGGAGTTATAGAAGAAAAGAAAAAGTTGGCTTATGCTTCCGCACTTATGTTTAGCTTCCGCGCTCTGATTTTCATTGTATTATATTATGTTTAGCCTCTTGCATTACAGGATGGTTTGACAGGTACACGTAGTCACGTCTAAAGTATCCCTTAACTCGTAGGGGGTATTTTGGGGCGTGACAGAAGTGGTATCAGAGCTCTAGGCATTAGAGTCCCTAGGGTCGCGTAGTACTAGAGACCATGATTGGACAAGGGATTAGTTGTATTCCAAGTATGGACTAACAAGTTAGTCCTAGTCAAAATAGGTTGAATCTCAACCAAACTTAGAGTCCTACGCTAGGAACACGGATTGTATGGATGATGTTGTGTTGTATACCATGTGTGCATAAATTGTGTTATGCTTATTAAATATGCTTGATGAATATGTATTGAGCGAATTGCGAAATTTGTACTAAATGCGTATCGAAGTTAGACTCATGTTGTATTGTCGTTCTCAGGAGAAATCATGAGACGCAATACCCGGGGTCGCGGGTACAACACGAGGGGTAATGGAGGTGATGCTCCATCGGGTGATGATCAACCCGACTTTGCCCAAGCATTCGCATCCATAGCCGAGACTTTGGCTATGTTGGCGGCAAGGCAACCGGCCACTCCGCCTAATGCGGCACTTATACCGGCTCCTCCTAACCGAGCCCAAGCTGGGATAGAAGCTTTCCGGAGGATGAGGCCTCCAACTTTTTGTGGAAGCATTGATCCACTTGTCGCCGAGGGTTGGATTCGGCAACTTGAGAAGATATTCTCGGTTTTGGCACCTACGGAAGTAGAGAGGGTCACATGGGCTGCCTTTATGCTTGAAGGCGAGGCCGACCATTGGTGGAAGTCTGCACTTCGGACCCGAGAGTTGACCCGGCAAGGCCAAGAATGGACATGGGGAGAATTCTTGGACGTTTTCTACAAGAAATACTTTCCGGTTGGGATGAAAGAAAAGAAAGAAATTGAATTTATTACCTTGGAGCAAGGTAATATATCTGTAGCGGCTTACGAAGCCAAGTTCTCAGAGCTATCTCGATTTGCTCCACACATGATAGCTACCGAGGCTATGAAGGCCCGGAAATTCAAGAGGGGGTTGAAGGCCTACCTCAAGGATCGTGTCTCAATGTTCCGACATGAGACATATTCAGAAGTTGTGGACAAGGCATTGTTGGCCGAGTCGAACTCCGAAGAGTTCTTTAAGAGAAGAGGAATGGAGAAAGGACAGTCTAGTAGTTCAGGGGAGAAGAGAGCTAGGACTATGTCTTATCAGTCCACAGGGCCGGCTCAGTCACAGAGGATGTACTCGGCACCACAGGCTCCCCACCCTTTTGCTCCACCGACTTTTCGCCCGGCCACCTCGTATGCTCCTCGCCCCGCAGTGACTCAGGCTACGGGTTATACTCCTCCCACTTATTCACATGATGTCTGCACCCTTTGTGGAAGGAGGCATCCAGCAGGGGAATGTCGGAAGGCTACAGGAGGCTGTTTTCATTGTGGCGACCAGGGCCACATGATTCGGGATTGTCCCCGACGTCGCTTGCCAGCTCAGTCTTCGGGGAGCAGGCCCCCGATTAGGCAGACATCTCAGCCTAGCTCTTCTCAGGCTTCGAGGGCCTCACAGTCTACCCGGCCTCCTCACCCAGCCACTCAGGGCCGAGTCTTCGCCCTATCGGAGAGAGACGCACGTGCATCCGATGATGTCGTGCAAGGTACGCACGAATTCTAGGGTTCAATTTGTGTAAAATTTCTATGGTTTGTTTTGTGAGTTTCTATACTAAGGGCTACCTAAGTATGATGCTTGTTGTTTGAAATCTACTAATATTAGCTACTTAATCGCACAGGTGCTTTATTAGTGAACGAGTGTCTCGCCCGAGTGTTGATCGACACAGGATCCACTCACTCCTTTGTGTCACCTAGTTTCGCGAAGGGATTTTTGACTGAGGCTATTCTGTTAGAGCGGGAGTTGACCATTGCAACTCCACTCGGTAAGTCAGTTGACACGAACAAGATATTCAGAGATTGTGTGGTTCAAGTAGGGGAGAATGAACTAGTGGTCGATCTTATCATTTTGGATTTCCAAGATTTGGACTTTGACGTCATTCTTGGTATGGATTGGTTGGCAAACCATCACGGGCATGTTGCGTGTTTTGAAAAGATGGTAAATTTCAAGCCGGAAGGGGGTAAGCCTTTTCACTTCCGAGGATTAAGAGAGAGGGACATTGCTCGCCTCGCAGCCTTGAGTATAGCACACCCAGAAGCACAAAACTCATCGGCTATTCCAGTTGTGAGTGAGTTCTTAGATGTGTTCCCGGAAGAACTTCCCGGATTACCTCCTGATAGAGAGATCGAATTCGCTATAGAGCTTGCTCCGGGTACCGCTCCGATTTCAAGGGCACCATATAGAATGGCCCCTATAGAGCTGGAAGAATTAAAGAAACAGATTGAGGAGTTACAACAACTTGGTTTCATCCAACCAAGTGTGTCACCGTGGGGAGCTCCGGTCCTTTTTGTAAAGAAGAAAGACGGGTCGATGAGAATGTGTATAGACTACCGTCAGTTGAACAAGGTAACTATCAAGAATCGTTATCCTTTGCCAAGGATAGACGACTTGTTCGACCAACTGAAGGGAGCGAGATTTTTCTCCAAAATTGATCTTAGATCGGGGTATCACCAATTAAGGATCAAGGCGGGAGATGTTCAGAAGACGGCTTTCAGGACTCGGTATGGGCATTACGAGTTCCTTGTCATGCCTTTTGGGCTGACGAATGCACCAGCGGCATTCATGGATTTGATGAACCGGGTGTTCCGATCTTACTTGGATCGATGCGTGATTGCATTCATTGATGACATTTTGGTGTATTCCCAGACACGGGAAGATCACGCACGAGACCTCCGCCTTGCTCTGGAGATGTTGAGAGAGCATAGGCTATATGCCAAATTGAGTAAGTGCGAGTTCTGGCTAGAGAAGGTCGCATTTCTTGGACACGTGGTGTCGGCCGAGGGCATTTCTGTAGATCCAGCCAAGGTTGAGGCAGTCATGAGTTGGGAGAGGCCCAAGAGCGTCACGGAGATACGTAGTTTCCTCGGATTGGCCGGCTACTACCGGAGATTTGTGGAGGGATTCTCCAGTTTGGCCACACCTCTCACTTACTTGACGAGGAAAAATGCCAAGTTCAGTTGGAGTGACCGATGTGAAGTGAGTTTCGAAGAGTTGAAGAAGCGCCTCACCACGGCCCCCGTCCTTACTGTGCCATCCGGACATGGTGGTTATGAGGTATATAGCGATGCTTCACATGTCGGACTTGGATGTGTCCTTATGCAACATAAGAAAGTCATTGCCTACGCATCAAGACAATTGAAGGAGCATGAAAAGAATTACCCCACTCACGACTTAGAACTCGCCGCGGTTTTGTTTGCATTGAAGATTTGGCGACATTATCTTTACGGGGAACAATTTGAGGTATTCACAGATCATAAAAGCCTTAAGTATTTGTTTTCCCAGAAAGAGTTGAACCTGAGGCAAAGAAGATGGGTAGAATTTTTGAAAGACTATGAGTGCTCCATTCAATACCACCCGGGCAAAGCAAATGTAGTAGCCGATGCTCTTAGCCGGAAGCCTACTGGACTTTTGGCGCATATGATGCTGAAGGAGTGGAGATTACTGGAGGATGCATCCAACCTCGACATCAGTTTTAGTCTCCCTACCTATGGGCCGGTAATGGCTAACATCACAGTTAGGCCATTTATGTTGAGCATGATCCAGGAGTTGCAGGAAGTGGATGCCGAACTACTTTCTTGCCGAGACAAGTCAGTTAAAAGTGGCAGTAAGGATTTTACGGCGAGGGAAGATGGAATTATCACTTTCAAGGGAAGAGTATGTGTCCCAGCCGATGAGAAGCTTAAGCGAGAAATCTTATACGAGGCTCACCGGTCCAAGTACACCGTTCACCCCGGGGGTACCAAAATGTATAGGGACTTGAAGAAGCATTTTTGGTGGCGGAACATGAAGCGAGAAATAGCGGAGTATGTGTCTAAATGCTTGGTGTGCCAACAAGTCAAAGCTGAACATAGGAGACCGGCTGGACTTTTGCAGTCCCTACCCATTCCCGAGTGGAAATGGGAACATATCTCTATGGACTTCATCGTGGGGTTGCCGAAGACGGTCAGGAAGACCGATGCTATATGGGTAGTTATTGATAGACTCACGAAGTCCGCTCATTTCTTACCCTACCGGACTACATTCAACTCCAATCAGTTAGCGGAGCTATACATCAAGGAAATAGTCCGATTACACGGGGTGCTAGTGAGTATTGTGTCGGATAGAGACCCAAGATTCACATCCAGGTTTTGGAAAAGTTTTCAAGGTGCAATGGGCTCCCGGTTAGACTTTAGCACAGCTTTCCACCCACAGACCGACGGGCAAACCGAGAGGGTGAATCAGGTTATTGAAGATATGCTTCGAGCATGTATGCTAGACTTCAAGGGAAGTTGGGAAGATCACCTACCTTTGGTGGAATTCGCTTACAACAATAGTTATCAAGAAAGCATACAAATGGCGCCTTTCGAGGCTTTGTACGGAAGGAGTTGTAGATCCCCGTTGTATTGGGATGAAGTGGGAGAAAGAAAGATTTTGGGCCCCGAGTTGATTGAACAAACCGCGGATAGGGTCAAGCTTATCCGGGACAGGTTAAAGACCGCACAAGATAGACAGAAAAGCTATGCCGACAACCGAAGGAGGGATCTTGAATTCCGAGTCGGTGATTTTGTGTTCGTAAGGATTTCACCGACCAAAGGTGTTATGCGATTCGGGAAGAGAGGCAAGCTTAGCCCGAGATATGTGGGTCCGTTCGAGATCATTACTCGAGTTGGCGAGGTGGCTTACCGTGTTGCTTTGCCCGCTCACATGGCGGCGGTCCATAATGTATTCCATGTCTCTATGCTCCGGAAGTACATCTCGGATCCTTCTCATATCATCGAGCTTGATCCGATAGAGATCCGAGAGGACCTCACTTTAGTTGAGAAGCCGGTTCATATTTTGGATAGGAGAGATCAAGTGCTTCGCAACAAGACTATTCCGCTAGTCCTCGTGCAATGGCAACATCATGCCCGAGAAGAAGCCACGTGGGAGCGTGAAGCCGAAGTCAAAGCAAAGTATCCCGAGATGTTTGAATAGACATGTGCATATGACTTGTAATTTTGTTTTGATTTTGTGCATGTATGTATCGTCCAAATTTCGGGGACGAAATTTTTGTAAGGGGGGGAGAATGTAGCACCCCGGACTTTTTCATCCTTAATGAATAGCACCTTCGTAGCTAATTGGCCATTTTTGTAGTCTAATTAATAAATAAGGGAGAAATCGGAAATTCCGAAAGGTCAGAAATGTGCGTTTTCGAAAGACGAACCCAACGCAAGTTAAATCGTCGAAATCCGACGAGCGAGTCAAAAGATATGGTCAAAACAGTCCAGACATACAGAGAACCGATCGCTCGGTCCAGTCAGCGATCGATCGGTCCATAACCGATCGATCGGTAGCTATCGCGCGGTCAGAAATTTTGTATGGGGAAATTTTCCAGAGAGTGAGTTTTTGACCGGTCGATCGGTCATAAACACCGATCGCTCGGTAGGCAACCGATCTATCGGTCATAACCACCGATCGCTCGGTCTTCGCGTTTTTGCAGAAATTTCAGTAAGGGCTTTATCGTCTTTTGGGGGTTAAACCCTTTCTCCTTAAGGCTTGCCCAAGCCTTTAGGGCTTCATTCACAACACTTAAGGGATTTTGAGAGATAGAGAGAGAGGAGAAGGGGATTTGCAAATAGGGTTTTCCATTGGAGAAGAAATCAAAGGGGTGAAGACCCTAGATCGTCCCCAAGCACGTTTTCTTCAAGATTTCAACTCAAGCTCGTGTGGGGTTCCCTTCTCAAGCTAGGGCAGCACTCTCTACGGTATTTTCAAGAGGGTTTCCTACCCAAGCAAGTATAGTTTGAGTAAGGGCTTTCTTCTTCCAAGTTGGAGTTTAAATCAAGGTCTACACCAAGATCAAGCTTCGATTCAAGGTTAGTACACCCTACTAACTTTCCCTAGCAATAACCTAGGTTTTCTAGTGTAAATGGTGATTCTATATTATGCTTTCCTTCCCTATGCATTGTATTAACTCAACAAATATAAACAAGATAAGGGAAATTGAATGAATGTATGGATGGGAGATTGGATGTGGCGATGGGATGCCGAATGTGGTGTATGATATGTGTGGGTTGTGAGTTAGAAATGGAGGATGGGCATTGTACAAATAACAAACGTACCCTTGTGTGTGATTGGATGGAAAATATGCAATTTAAAATAAGGAGATGAACTACTAAGGAACAATGTATGTGGTGTGTTTGACGAAATGCCTAAACTATGAAATAATGATTTAAATGAAGAAATGAAAAGGGGCCTTATGCATGTATTCTCATGAATGATGAACGGATTTAAATACCATGTTGATTACTCGAATTCTCCTATGCATACATCATGAATTGAATGGTGACATCATATCTCTCTTGTTATCCTTATTTCATGATCGTCACAATTGACACGTACACGAGCACGTATGATAGCATGAACCGAGATTTCAAGAGCATGTGCATATAATAACCAACAACAAAAATATTGCATGACAAGGAGGTTGGTAGCCCAAGTGAAGGGTGCTAGCCTCTGGCTCACAAGAGAAATGAATCAAGTACATGACAAGGAGGTTGGTAGCCCAAGTGAAGGGTGCTAGCCTCTGGCTCACAAGAGAAATGAATCAAGTACATGACAAGGAGGTTGGTAGCCCAAGGAAGGGTGCTAGCCTCTGGCTCACAAGTGAAATGAATCAAGTACATGACAAGGAGGTTGGTAGCCCAAGTGAAGGGTGCTAGCCTCTGGCTCACAAGAGATATGAAACAAGAACATGACAAGGAGGTTGGTAGCCCAAGGAAGGGTGCTAGCCTCTGGCTCACCTGGCTCACAAGAGATATGAAACAAGAACATGACAATGAGGTTGGTAGCCCAAGGAAGGGTGCTAGCCTCTGGCTCACAAGTATACCAGTCAAGAACAAATCAAGACATGAAATACAAGACAAGACATGAGACACATATATGATTTGACCGAGACACGAAAAAGGTTTCCGAGACATGAGTTTTTCCGAGGTTTTTGCATTCATACACGCATGTCAAGATATGGCTATGTATCGTATGTTTTCACTATTGTATCTTGTATTGCTCACTGTTGTTATGCTTTCGCTATTGTTATGGTTAGCTAGTAGTTTGTACTCGCTGAGTATTCCATGCTCAGCCGTACTTTTATGTCGGCAGGTACTGTGGATGTCCTCGACCCGAGCCTTGGGTCGAGGAGGAGTATGTAGAGGAGAGGGAGCCACCGATCCCATGGCAGTCTCAGGAGGATGGGGACTTGGATGTGTGGCCATACCTCGACTACTGTTGAGAGGAGAGGGTTAGAGAGTTCCTTTTTTGTATTTTGATAGGTGGGCATGTCCACCTTTACTTTGATTGTATTTGGTATATGTTAACTTGGAATACTATTTGGAGTTATAGAAGAAAAGAAAAAGTTGGCTTATGCTTCCGCACTTATGTTTAGCTTCCGCGCTCTGATTTTCATTGTATTATATTATGTTTAGCCTCTTGCATTACAGGATGGTTTGACAGGTACACGTAGTCACGTCTAAAGTATCCCTTAACTCCTAGGGGGTATTTTGGGGCGTGACACCTAATCCTTGAGACTGGCCTGGTAAATGCCGACTGGGGCAATCCCTGATCACATGGCCTTGGCGACCACAATGAGAACATCCACCCGATGCCCTTCGACAATCTCCTGTCGGGTGCCTTCAGCAGCACGAAGTGCAGACCTCGTGTGTATAGTTCAGAGGGGCCGGAGGTGGAGCATACCTCACCGTCTGAGGTGCAACTGGCCGTGGAGCTAGAAGAGCCTGAGGCCGCGGTGCCTGAAGCACATACTATTGTGGAGCTGGAGGCACATAAGATGGCCTCATCGGTGGTGCTGGCCACGTGTACTGATAAGGGCCGGTACGAGCCTGCCTCTCTGGAGGTGCCGAACTACTAGCTTGGCCTCTCGCCAACTCCCTCTTCTTGGACACGGCCTCAGAATTTGCCTCAACCAATAAGGCCTTGTCTACTACTTCAGGGTAGGTAGCATGTCTGAAAATCGAAACCTTCTCCATGATAACATCCTTGAGCCCTTGCTCAAACCTTCTTGCCTTCATTGCCTCGGTGGCAACCATGTGAGTCACGAAGTGTGATAGCTCCGAGAACTTAGCCTCATATTGTGCTACTGACATCGAACCTTCTTGCCTTCATCACCTCAGTAGCGATCATGTGAGGCGCAAAGCATGAGAGCTCCGAGAACTTGGCCTCATATGCGGCCACAGTCATTGAACCCTGTTATAGGTTGATGAACTCTTTTTCTTTCTTTTTCCAAGCTCCAATCGGGAATTACTTCTTGTAAAAGTATCCTTGAACTCCTCCTAAGTCCATAGTTGACCCTGCCAAGTCAACTCTCGAGTCCTCAAGGCGGACAACCACCAATGGTGTGCCTCACCCTCTAGCATGAAAACAGTCGATGCTACTCTATCTTCCTCTGTGGGTGAGAGGACCGCGAAGATCTTCTCCAACTAGAGGATTAATGCTTTTGCAGTAAGAGGGTCTACACTCCCATGGAATGATAGAAGCCTCAGTCTCCGGAATGCCTCAACCCTAGCTGTGCGATGTACTGGAGCTGGAGGCAGTGGAATAGGTGCTGCCGATGAAGGAATAGTCTGCCGAGCCGCCAATATGGCTAGTGTCTCAGTAATAGAGCCTAAGACCTGAGAGAGGTCCGGCTGCTCATCCTCATCTCAAGAGGAAGAGGAAGCTCTAGTGTGTGGCCCACAACCTCGTGTGCCCTGCCTCATGACTAAAGTCCTGAGAACAATAGCACAACATGAGTTTAACTTTGAACCACAATTTATTACAATTTCATTTCATAATAATTCAAATAGTATTAGTTGTATAATACTAATATACATCCCATCATAACCATCGGTGTATACCTAATAGGCTTAGTGTTCTAGCGTTTCTAGACACGACCTTGGTTGAAGCAACCACTTTTGACTAAGACTAAAGTTTAGTCTTACACTTGGAACATGACTCGCTTTCGACTTACTTCTTTCCTAACTTGCTTCTTGATATACCATGGTACCAGATTCTAAGTGACCCTAAAGACCTAAAGCCTAAGCTTTGATACCACTTCTGTCGCGACCCAAAACCCACCCTATGAGTTAGAGTGAATCTTGGACGACTTATCATGACTTACATGACTTGCTTGAAAAACCATCTGCAAAATATATGAAGCATATACAATAAAGGACACAATAGCGGAAACATAAACTAATCGTGGCACAGCGGAAGTCTAACAAAACCTCTATGTATATACATGTTATCCAAGTTTTGTACGAAATGAAATCAACCAAATAAGGTGTGGACATGCCCGTCAAAATACATGAGTATGAATCTCTCAAGCTCACCCACAATCACTCAGAATCTACCACCTAATAGTAGTCCTCCACATGAGGCTCCACAGCCGGGACCTCCTCAACGTACTCCTCTTCCTCCCATGGACCGGGAGCACAGATGTCAAAAGGAGCGGGTGCTCTACTAACACCTGCCGACATCAAAGTATGGCTGAGCATGGAATACTCAGCGGGTACCAAATACTAACCAACAGTCATAGCATAATAATAATAGGAATAAGCAAGAAGCAGTTCATATAATTGACAAGAAAAGTAAACAGTTGATGGTTCATGCTTGCATCATCTCAAAGTCGGAAAAAATCTTGAAAACATCATGTGCTTGACTTGACTTGAAATACTCCTTCCGTGTTGACAACTTGTCTTGTCATGCTCTATCTTGTTGTTCTTGTGGAGTGTGCTTGTCTAGTCATGCGTGTCATGCATGTAATGCCATAAAATGTAAATGCTCATGCTTGCTTGCTTGACTGGAAATAAGCATGTTCATGCTACTTGTGAGGGAGGGTGGTTTAGAAACCCCCTCTTCCTAAATGATATACAACTTGTGAGGGAGGGGAAACCCCTCTTTAACGAAAATATATCGAAAGTAAACATGCATGCTTGGGGTCTTGCTTGGCTTGTTCTTGTTCTTGTCAAGAATTGAGGCAAAACATATCTTAAGATATGCCCTACCTCTCATACCAATCCTTATGTTTGGCCTTGTCATGGTGTTCGTGAATCGAGAATAAAACCTTTAGTTTGGAAAACACCGATAAATCATGTCATGCATGTCATGCTCGTGAAGTCGTGTACATACTTTAGCTTGAAAATAAACCTGACATATAAAATTTCGTAGTATACAATTCATTTCGATAAGCATTCATTTACCACATACCGTTCTAGAAAGCAAGGTAACACACTAACATGAAACCCTAGGAATTTCCATATGCTTAAAATCATTCTTTTCTTAATTTAGGATTCATTCTCTTCACCTTGACATTTCATCAAACATATGGTATGTACATTATGGTTAGAGCTTACATCTTGATTTTCTAGATGGGTCAATGTTCACAACATATATGTGTATTCATTATTGATACAATGCCCTTCCCCTTTCATTTATCATAAACATACACACGGCATCCATCACCCAACATCCATTCTCCATACATTCATCCCATCACATCTGTATGCTTAGAAATTTAGGAAAAAACCAAGAAAAGCAAGGAAGAATATGAACTAGGAGGGTAGCATAGGGTACCAACCTTAAATAGAGTAAGAAAACCCTTGTTCTTGCCGAGGAAGATGGCCGTCCTAACTTGTAGAATGAGCTCCTCACGTGCTTTGTCTTGGATATAAGGAATCCAAGCCTTTGGGGTGATCTTGGTTTTCAAAAACCTTGATTTGCTTCAAGATGATGCCCTAGGGTTTAAAATCCCTTTCCACTCTCTCCCTCTCTCTCAAAATACTCTAAGTGTGATGAATGAGGACCCAGGGCTCATACAAGCCCTTATAGGCAAGGGAGTAATGCCCAAAAGACGAAAAGCCCTTATTGAAATTCTGTAAAAACATGAAGGACCGAGCGATCGGTGGTCAGGACTGAGCGATCGGTCGCTTACCGAGCGATCGGTGTTTTTGACCGAGCGATCGGTTAAAAACACCCTCTCTGGAAAATTTCCCATACAAAAAGTTAACCAGTCGACTGATACCGATCGATCGATTGTGGACCGATCGATTGCTATAATGGACCGCACGATCAGTTGTCTGTAAATTTGGACACTAAGTCTATTTTCCACTCAATCCACTACTTGGACTTATCCCTCTTCTATTCTAACCTTTTCTAAGCATGACTAGGACCTTTCTAAGTCTATGACATATTAATAAATATTTTATTTAATTATTTATAGCATTCTTGCAACTTCTCGAAGGTTTCTTATTTTTCATTTAATGAAAAATGGAGATTACAAAGGCATCATGCCTTGACACACATTCCAAGACATATGCAAAAAGTTTTAGGGTTCTACACGTACTTTTATGTCGGCAGGTACCGAGGAGGCCCTCCACCCTGAGCTGTGGGTTGAGGAAGAGTATGTTGAGGAGAGAGAGCCTCCTACCCCAATCCAGTCGCAGGAGGATAGAGACCACGACGTTTCGCCGTACTTAAACTACTGTTGAGCATAGTGGGCTCAATATTTCTTTTTGTGTTTTGATATTTTGATAGGTGGGCTTGTCCACCTTTGACTTGATATGTTATGTATATAAACTTGGAATACTAATTTGAGTTATAGAAGAAAAGAAAAAGTTAGTTCACGCTTCCACACTCATGTTTAGCTTCTGCACTCTGACTATTGTGGTTATTATATCATGTTAGCCTTGTTCATTATAGGATGGTTTGACAGGTACGAATAGTCACCTCTAAAGTATCCCTTAACTTCTAGGGGGATATTTTGGGGCGCGACAGAAGTGGTATCAGAGCTCTAGGCATTAGATTCCCTAGGTCACTAGTACTCGATACTATGATTGAACACAACAATAAGTGTTGTGAAAGAGTTGTATTCCAAGTATAGACTAACAAGTTAGTCTTAGTCAAATAGGTTGAACTTCAATCGAACTAGAGCCTAATGCTAGAGACACGGGTTGTATGTTATGACATTGTTATGTATACCATGTGTGCATTGTTCTGTGCTTTGTTAATATGTTTTGAATAAATTGTGGAATCATTACTAAATGTGTATCCAAGTTAGACTCATGTTGTAATATCGTCCTCAAGAGTAATCATGAGACGTGGTGCACGGGGTCGCGGATACAATACAAGAGGTAATGGAGGTGATGCTCCATCAGGTGATGAACAACCCGACTTCGCTCAAGCCTTTGCATCCATAGCCGAGACATTGGCTATGTTGGCAGCAAGGCAACCAGCTACTCCTCCTTCAGGTGCTGCTCTAATAGCTGCTCCTCCAAATCAAGCATAAGTCGGAATAGAGGCTTTTCGGAGGATGAGGCTTCCAAAATTTTGTGGGAGCATTGACCCATTAGTCGCCGAAGGATGGATCTGGTAACTTGAAAAGATCTTCTCAGCATTGACACCTACTGAGACAGAAAGGGTCACTTGGGCCGCCTTCATGCTTGAAGATGAGGCCGATCATTGGTGGAGGTCTGCACTCAGGACCCGAGAGTTGACCCGGCAAGGCCAAGAATGGACGTGGGGAGAATTCTTGGACGTTTTCTACATGAATTATTTCCCTGTCGGGTGAAAGAAAAGAAGGAAGTTGAATTCATTACCTTAGAGCAAGGTAGCATGTCGGTGGTGGCTTATGAAGCCAAGTTCTCAGAGCTATCTCGATTTGTTCCACATATGATAGCGACCGATGCTATGAAAGCCCAGAAATTTGAGAGGGGGTTGAAGGCCTACCTCAAGGATCGAGTCTTAATGTTCAGACATGAGACATATTCAGAAGTTGTGGATAAGGCACTTTTGGCCGAGTCAAATTCCGAGGAATTTTTCAAGAGAAGATGGATGGAGAAAGGCCAGTCTAGTAATTCAGGGGAGAAAAGAGCAAGGCTTGAGGAAGGAGATTTAAACCTAGAAGAATCTTGTAGAAGCTAACTCCAAGCTTCCATGGTCCAATAGAAGGAAGATCCAAGCTTCTAGGGCAAGAAATTGAGCTCCTCCTTGATTTTAAGACTCAACAAACCAAAACCCTAGAAAAACCTTGTTCTTCCCTCTTCTTCTCTCTAAAATCCCTCCAATTGTGTCTTAGAGGGTTTATTAAACCCTAACCCACAAAATTTGGATATATATGGACAATGGGGTGGTCAAAGACCAACTTACCATTAATGAAATGACTTAAAAATGACCAAAAAAAGCCCAGAAATACGAGGTTCGGTCGACCGGAGGTGTCCATCGATCGACTAGTTTGAAATCAGCTCTTTAGAATTATTTACCATACAAAATTTGGTCTGTTCGGTCGACCGGTAAGGAGGGTTGGTCGACCGGATTTGTATTCGGTTGACCGGTTGCTGACCCGCTTTGGTAGTTTAGCCATAACTTTTGACTCGCTACTCGAATTTTGATGATTCAACTTGATTTAGACTCATAATTTAAAGGAGAACAATTTTGTGTCTAATATCCAAATCCTAATTTTGAGTTTGTAATTACCTAAATGGGCTCTAAAGCCAATTGGTCTGGAAATGAGTTTCAGCAACTCACATCCGACTTCGGAAATCGGACTTTTGACTCAACCCCGACTCAAAATCCAGAAAAGTGATCACATGAACCTCAAAGAGGGTTTAAAAACCTTTCAAAAAATTTAAGAATCACTCGATTCCGATCAGCGGTGAGAATTTTAGAGCTCCATAAAGTTGAGGTATGCTAAGGCATCCCTCTCTTTCACACTTAGAACTTTTTATAACTTATGTTTTAAGTCTCACACACATTAAATTGAAACTCCCTTAAGACTTTAAAACATTCATGATACCATGAACATAAATTGGAATTCAAAAATCCTCTTTCGCATAATGATACAACCATTACAAAATCCAAGGTTTTAAGCCTTAACACACTATTCACTTACAACCCTTTAAGCACTTAGGGTATTTTATATACCTTTGCTTCTATACACAAAGAGTATATTTATACTCTCTTTTTGAGACTCAACACCCTCACCTAAAACCCTCACTTAACTCAACATACTACCAAGAACAAAATGAAAGGCCTTAAGCCTTTACACACACCGCCCAAGGGTACTATTCACTGACACTTTTCATAGCACAGTGAACTCGGATTCTGGGGTTCTACAACAAGGTCACAACCCTTATGAGACATACTTGGGTACAAATATCACAACCCTATTAGGATAATCATCACCCTCAACAAAGCTCTATTGAGACATACCTAACTACAATGATCCCCACTCCTCAACCTAACTTGGGAAATACCTAAGTACAACGAGCCCATTCCTCAACCTGTCTTGGGACACACCACCCTCAAAGTCTTGTTGGAACATACCGAAGTACAGAAGCCCCTATTAGCCTCAAGATTACAACCTTGGGTACCCATAATAATTTTGATAATAACACAATAATGAAATGAAATTTATGGTACTAATAATTTAGTTTAAGCGCTTGAACATTTCAGATTATAAGAAAACAAGCACTTCACTCAAGCAAAAAGAATGGAAGTTATCCAAGAAGGTGTTCAACTCAAGTAGAATTTGAAGATTCAAAGTCATACCCATAGTCCAAGTTGGGTCCCTTGAAGACAAAGACAAATCACACTGAAAGGGGATCCGGATAAAAATTTATGCGGAAACTGGATCCCCTATATCTTAACACCATAAAAAGCATCAAAATTATCTAAGAGTTTTAGTCATATCACCTCGGTGAATGTTTTTCACCGGTGAAGCTTAATCCACTCGAACCGTTAGAACTCTTTGTAGAGATTTTTCCAAAAAAATACTAGAAGCTCAATCCTTATTCTTCGTTATCCCCACGAAGCTTTAAAATCTCCTTTAGAATTATAGAAGCAAGAGGAAGAAGATGGATCAATGGTATAGAGCTTCTATCACCAATAATACTAAGGTTCAAAACCCTAGATTTGCAAAACCCAACTAGGACCACCAATATAGATCACGTAAATCCCTAGGGGTCTCCCTTAGGGCTCACTGTTTGGAGAGAGAGAGGAGAGGAGAGAAAAAATTCTGGAGAATTCTACTTAATTGTCTATGGTGTTGGGGTATTTATAGACTAGGATCTTATCCTAATCCTACTCCAACTTGATCTTATCCAGTAGGATTTATTAATTAACAATAACTCTTATTATTAATTAAATAAACTCCTACTTAATCTATAACTACTTTAGTTATAGTAATCCTATTAATTAAAGAGTCCCTATCATAAGAGGATTTCTTAATTAAAAGGGATAAGTCAACATCCTACACCAAAGTAGGAAACCTAGTCAAACTAGGAATCCACAAGGGGGGCGTGGGATTTGAGGAGTTAAAACTCCTTATTGTAATCTAATTACAATAACATCTTAATCCTAATTGCAATCCAATACTTGGTTTTGAATTCCATAATAAAAGGAATTATATTTCAATAATTATTCAATTAAACAAATCCTAATCCAATTAGGATTCCTCAAGTGGGCGCTCCACCCTAGGGTTTAAACCCATGGGCTTTAGCCCATATTAAAGGTCAATTTTAATGGGTATATGGATATGGGTCAAACCAATTTCCTCTTTAATTATGTTAATCAAACAATTACTAAAATAATCCCTTAGTTTAAATTAACAATTAATTTAAACAATAGATTAACTATTAATCTATTTAATTAAATGTTTAACTTTTAATCACTTAAAATAATTGATTAACTTTTAATCAATTATTGAGCTTGTATTTCTTATGTGAGCACCTCCACAGGTTGCTCTGGGACATTCTTACCCTGGCTTATCCAATGTTATCCCATTGACCCTAAATGGGAATTACATCGGAATTGCAAGTGACGTGAGATATCCCTGTTGCAATTGAATCCCAGTGTATGAACATCAACCATTACGGATCCTGCCACATGAACTTTTAAATTCAATTTATCCTTCCAAATAAATTATCCCTAATGGGCCTTTGAGATTGACATACTATCTAACCCATAGCCCATTGCAAATCATCCGGGTTTCCAAGACTTATGATTAAGACATCAGAAACAATTTCTCATGAAAAATATTTTGAAAAAATCTTTTTATAAGTATAATACCTTTTAATAAAAGTATCTTTCAAAACTTATTTTGTTTTCAAAATCACCTGCGCATGATTTGAACTTAATCAACTGTCTTACCCGGAACTTGGATAATCTCTCAAATTAATGAGCATGGATTTCTTGTTCGAAATTCATTATGACTCAAACAACTTTCTAATCATCCAACTGTCACTGTATTGTATTCCCTAAGTTAGAAAATACGTTGGTGGAATCAAAACGGTCAGATCACTACCCAGTCATAGATGAACTCATCAGATCTAAGGATCATCGAAACTGTTCAATGTGAATGAGAGACCAACTATCTGATAGTATGTTTATGCAAGAGGTCTCTCATTGAATGCAATTAGTCAGTGTACATTTAAGCACCCATATGCTGATGTGTAGTCTCCACTACAATAGTTCAAGATAGAACTACATCTCAACTATTGAGAACATCTTAGCATTCTAGCAGCCATACAAGTGAAGTGCCCAGCTTCACCCACAGCTGTGACTATATAAGGTATAAGGAACCGAAAAGTTATATCTACCTGTGATAATCTAATCACATAACTTTCTTACAATATATCCTATGGACCTTTATCGATATCTCATATCGTATAGATCATCTCATGATCATGGTCAATTACCCATAATGAATACACAATAGATTAAGAAGAAGCATTTATTAATCAAATTAATAAGGTTCTAATAATCTAATTGACTTTTCTGGGCATCATGTTCAACAATCTCCCACTTGCCCTAAAGTCACTGTGCCATAGATTTCAATCCCATACTGTCTAAGTGTGTTACAAAAAATTTATCTGAGAAAGCCTTCGTCATTGGGTCTGCAACATTAAGTTGAGACCTAATCTTTATAACCACTACATCTTGCCTGTCAATGATCTCACGAATGAGATGATACTTCCGCTCCACATGTTTCATCCTTTTGTGGTTCCTAGGTTCTTTGTTATGGGCTACTGCACCGTTACTATCACAGAAGAGAATGATAGGTCTAAGTGTTGAAGGAACATTTTCTAGCTCTTGCAAGAACCTTCTGAACCAGACTGCTTCTTTTGCTACTTCTGAAGCTGCAATATATTCTGCTTCTGTGGTGGAGTCAGCAATACTCTTCTGCTTTATGCTGCACCAACTAACAGCAACACCACCCAGTGTAAACACATACCTAGATGTGGAAGCTCTATTGTACGAATTAGATTGGAAATTGGAATCAGTATAACCCAGTCCAACTAAATCTTCTAATTGAAAGGTATGCACATAATCCCTAGTCCTTTTCAGGTACTTCATAATGTGCTTCACTGTAGTCCAATGATTAACACCTGGATTGCTTTGGAACCGACTAACAACTCCCACTGCATGACAGATATCCGGTCTAGTACATAACATGACATACATGAGGCTCCCAACTATCGAAGCATCAAGACACCTCTTCATCTGCTTGATCTCATCAGCTGATGTAGGGGCCAGCTTTTTAAACAAAGTGACACCATGTCTAAAAGGAATGAGTGTTGTCTTATAATCACTCATACTGTACCTAGACAATATCTTGTCTATGTAGGAAGTTTGGCTCAATCCCAACATTTGGCATTTTCTATCTCTTAGAATCTTTATTCCGAGAATATATGATGTCTCTCCCAAGTCTTTCATTGAGAAATGCTAAGAAAGCCATATCTTGACTGATGACAACATCCCTACATCATTCCCAATTAGTAGGATGTTAGCTACATAAAGAATTAGGTATACTACCGCTCTCCTACTGCCCTTCTTGTATATACAAGACTCTTCCAAATTCTTTTATAATCCAAATTCTTTGATCGAAAGATCAAATCTTTGGTTCCAGATTCTTGAAGCTTGTTTCAAACCATATATCGACTTGTTGAGCTTGCATACCATGTTCTCCTGGTTAGGAGCAATGAAGCCCTCTGGTTTCTTCATATAGATGTTTTCTTCTAACATTCTATTAAGGAAAGTAGTTTTGACATCCATTTGCTAGATCTCATAGTCATGGTGTTTAGCTATGGCTAGCAATGTCCTGATGGATTTAAGCATAGCTATAGGTGAAAAGGTATCCTCATAATCAACTCCTTGAATTTGAGTATGACCTTTTACAACAAGTCTAGCTTTATAGGTCTCCACGTTACCATCGGCACCCTTCTTCTTTTTGTAAATCCATTTGCATCCAATTGGCCTTATATCATCTGGTAGATCTACTAAAGTACAGACACCGTTGTCATACATGGAATCTATTTCAGCATTCATGGCTTTATTTCACTGAGATGCATCTACATCCAATGTAACTTCCTGATAAGTATTAGGATCTTTATCCTAATCATCAGGGGTAACTAGATAAACTTCATTATTGTAATACTGAAGTGTATGTGGTGGTCTAGAAACTCTTTCAGACCTTCTCAGTTGAACAAAATTAGGAGAAATTAAAGTGGAAGGATTAGGTTCAGTTTGGATACTGACTGTGTTGTCTTTCATCTCATAAAATTCAACTTTCTTAAGGAGATCCATTTCTTCCTCCAAGAAAGTGACATGAAGCCTAACAACTATTGTTTGGTCTGCCTTGGAGTAGAAATAGAAACCCTTAGTTTCTTTTGGATATCCTACAAAATTCCATTTCTCTGTCTTAGATTCTAATTTAGTGGGTTCGAGTTTACGAACATGCGCAGGATAACCCTATACCCTTAGATGTTGTAAACTAGGTTTTCACCCAGTCCACAATTCATAGGGTGTAAATAGAATAGACTTAGATGGTACCCGGTTTAGAATATAAATGGCAGTTTGTATAGCATATCCCCAAAGACATGAAGGAACATCGGCATGGCTCATCATAAAGCGAACCATATCTAATAAGGTCTGGTTTCTTCTTTCATAAACTCCATTTTGTTGAGAAGAGGTAGGACTTGTCCATTGCGAGATAATCCCATTATCCCTTAAGTATTCCATAAACTCATTGGTGAGGTATTCACCACCTCAATCTGATCGAAGTGTCTTTATGGTTTTGTCAGTTTGATTCTCAACTTCTAATTTGAATTCTTTAAACTTTTCAAAGGTGTCAGATTTGTGTTGCATCAAAGAAACATATCCATATCTGGAATAGTCATCGGTAAATGTGACAAAATACCGGTATTGACCTCACGTAACAATGTTAAATGGACCACATACATCACTATGTATTAGTCTTAACTTTTCTTTGGCTCTTCCTACCTTTTTAGGGTAAGGCTTCTTGGTCATCTTCCATTCGAGACAAGACTCGCATGTAGGAAGTGGTTCTACCTTGAGGAAGTCAAGGGGACCATCTATTACTAACCTCTTAATCCTATCAAGATTAATGAGACCAAGTCTCTTGTGCCAAAGATAAGTAGACTCAGTACAATGTCTCTTCATTCCAGACATTCTAGATGATGAGACATTGTCACTTTACAGACATTCATTATTTACCAATGGAAATATCAAATAAAGACCATTAATTAGATTACCAGTTATCAAGACCATTCCATCTTTTTTAATTTCAAGAATTGAATTAAAATTGATAGAGAATCCATAAAATAAGAGTCTAGATACTGAAATCAAATTTCGATGTGCTGAAGGCACATAAAAGCATTCTTTTAAAATTAATGGCTTTCTATTAGGTAAATAAAGAGTAAACAAGCCGATTGACTTCACTGCAACATTTGTACCGGAGCCAACTTTAAGCTTCTGCTCTTGTTTGGTCGGCTTTCTGGTTTCCTTGAACCCTTGCAAAGAATTGCAAACGTGTAAAGTGGATCCAGAATCCACGCACCATGAGTTAGGAGGACCGTCCAGAAAGTTAGACTCAATAGTAATATGTACTTCAAAGTATCTCATACCTTGAGTACTTCCGCTACCCTTCTTAAGAGTTCCGAGGTAAGTCCTGCAATTCCTCTTCCAGTGGCATATTTTACCACAGTGGAAACACTTTCCCTTGCCTTTGTTTTCCTTGCCAGCTATCTCTAAAGAACCTTTGGCAACTCTTGCCTTACCCCTAATGTCTTTAAACTTTCCTTTGCCTTTCTTCCATTTTCTAAACTTTTTAGATTTTTTGGAGGTATCAGGTTCATCGACAAATAAAGTTTCACCTTTAGTTGACTTTTTAATCAAATCTTCTGTAGCCATAAGTGAGTTCATAAGCTCACTTAGTAACATTTCACTCTTGTTCATGTTATAATTTAACACAAACGAATTGAAGGACGGAGGGAGTGACTGCAGAACAGTGTCAACTTGAGTGATGGCATCCATCTCTCCACCAAGAATTTCTAGTTCATTCAATAATCCCTTCATCTTTATGATGTGTTCCTTGACTTGAGTTCCCTCAGCCATCTTGGTGTTAACAATGGATTTCAACTTTACTTGTCGAGCTGACCTATTTTGTTCACCAAACATCTCATGAAGGTTTTGCAAAATATCATAAGCCTTATCCATGTGTTCATGCTGGCTTTGCAAAATGTTAGACATCAAAGCCAGTATGTAACACTTGGTCATCTAATTGGACCTCTCCAATTGCTCTAACTCAGCCTTTTGGGCCGATGAAGCATTTGGAGGAATTTCGAGCTTAGGTGTCTTAACACATAGGTCAAGGTTATCCATGGCAAACACAATTCTAATCTTTCTTTTCCAATCTACATAGTTAGTTCCTACTAACTTTTCATCACGAAGAATTTCAGTTAATGGGTGTAGGCCTGTCATGATCTAATCAAATGACAAATAAGACAGTATTAGGGATCTATTGTATTCATTAATACCAATTAGATTATAGGTCTGTTTCTAATGGTATTGCCAATTTGGGAAGAATTAATTGGCATCGAAAACCTAGACACTGGCTTAATGTGATCCTGCCTTTGGGCACATCATCACATCGCCTTGAATAGGTAGATAGAAACTATCTTCTCCAATTTCACAGATCTCATCTTGTGAATTCTGGAGTATTCGATCTACTGTCTGATCTATAAGGGATGTTATACTCACGCTTTGGCGTTATTGTATAATATCTCTTATTCATGTGCCCACCTACCATGAACCTAATAAACCCCTAATGAAAGCTCATGCTTTGGCGTTATTGCTCCCACTATTTGCTTATTCAGTTTTCACCATGTTCACTCATCGGTGAGAGGGATTGGGCCCGGCTTTGGCTTGTCAGCTTACTCACATTCCCCACTATAGGATCACATAGTGTATGGTAGAAGATCATAATACTTAGGGACTTGTCCCCCGTCTTATATACACATGATATATCAAGAGCAATTATTTCAACAGAATAATTAAACATATAAATAGATATCATCTCATGATAAATAAACAGCAGTAGTTATCATCTTATGATAATAAAACATTAGTATACAAGATTAATCGTTATGGGTCAATAAATTAAAATATATGGATGCAAGGGAATGTGATAAGAACAAAGGTAGCTCGCAAACTCCTTCGCGATCCCTTCCTTTATCATCTTATCTAGATCACATCGCAACATCCTCCTTCGAAGCATCTCCACCAATGCATTAAATAGAATTTAAATGGCATTAGGGAAACCAGTATTCTATTCACCCTTTTCAGGGAAACCGAATGAATCTGTCCTTTACAGATTGCCAAAACCTACTACATTTTAACCTCTAGTATGAATGCATGAATGATAAACAATTTATCATATATTATGACCTATAACTTTAATCTCATATAAAAAAGATGCTACATGGTGATGGAGTATTTTTTCTTATTTTTAAAAGGATTTAAAATTTGATAATAATTATCAAATCGCCCAATAAAAATCTATATCTTATATAGATGAAACCCTAGAAAAAAATAAAACAGTTATATTTTCCATAAAACAATTTTCATAATCAAATAATGCAATTTAGGAAAAATTTGAGAACCTCTTGGAAAATTAATTTAGAAAACTCCTTTTCCCTCTTTACATTTTTGACTCAAGTTTTGACCCTCAAAAAGATTGATTCTGGAAAAAATTTATTCATGAAAGTTGTAAATCTTTTCGACGGCTTCGAAACCATATATAGACAGACCTAAATCGGACTTACGGTCATAAAGTTGTGGCCAAAATACCGAAACTGTATCGATTCTTCTAATCAATACAAATCCGAAAATCCATGAATCAATTTAAATCGAAATAAGCTTTAATCTCCAAGAACGCTTAAGCAAGGGTGTCAAACACCATGGGATTTACTAATTAATGATCAAATCATTGAAAAGGAATTTCAAAATAAAATTTTTGTTTTGAATTTAATTATATCACATATAATACTAGTTTTTAAAATTTATTTAATTATTAAATCTCATTCAATAATATAATAAATATTTATTTATTCATCTTATGAACAAATAAAATAATAAAAACTACGAGCAATATTAAAAAGATCTAAATTAATTCATCTCATGTATTAAATCATCCATTTAATTAACTTATCAAAATAAACAAAACATACTCCTAACCATGCGCTCAAATACCAATTGAAGAGGGATCCGGATAAAAATTTATGCAGAAACTGGATCCCCTATATCTTAACACCATAAAAAGCATCAAAATTATCTAAGAGTTTTAGTCATATCACCTCGGTGAATGATTTTCACCGGTGAAGCTTAATCCACTCGAACCATCGGAACTCTTTGTAGAGATTTCTTCAAAAAAATACTAGAAGCTCAATCCTTGTTCTTCGCTATCCCCACGAAGCTTTAGTATCTCCTTTGGAATTATAGAAGCAAGAGAAAGAAGATGGATCAATGGTGTAGACCTTCTATCACCAATAATACTAAGGTTCAAAACCCTAGTTTGCAAAACCCAACTAGGACCACCAATATAGCTCACGTAAATCCCTAGGGGTCTCCCTTAGGGCTCACAGTTTGGAGAGAGAGAGGACAGGAGAGAAAAAATTCTGGAGAATTCTACTTAATGGTCTATGGTGTTGGGGTATATATAAACTAGGATCTTATCCTAATCCTACTCCAACTTGATCTTATCTAGTAGGATTTATTAATTAACAATAACTCTTATTATTAATTAAATAAACTCCTACTTAATCTATAACTACTTTAGTTATAGTAATCCTATTAATTAAAAGAGTCCCTATTATAAGAGGATTTCTTAATTAAAAGGGATAAGTCAACATCCTACACCAAAGTAGGAAACCTAGTCAAACTAGGAATCCACAAGGGGGGGCGTGAGGTTCTATGGGGCGTGGGATTTGAGGAGTTAAAACTCCTTATTGTAATCTAATTACAATAACATCTTAATCCTAATTGCAATCCAACACTTGTGAAATTACCTTGATCAATGATCTCTATGACCTAGAGGGGGGTGAATAGGTCTATCTAAGAACTTCTAACCAATTTTTAATTTTTCAAATAATTAGTTTAGAAATCAATAAACAATTCACACCAACAATCCACACAAATCAAACACAGCAGATTTTTACGTGGAAAACCCTTAGCAACAAACTTCACTATAAGAAGAATTCAAGTACAAGACAAGACCTTACCCAAACCGGACTCGATGCTCCTAGGTACAGAATCTTACTCTTGATTTTCACGAACCAGCAGTATCTATCTCCGTCGTAGCAGCTTCGGTTCCTGACTGACCAAATCTTCTCAAGCTACTTCAATACCACGATCACACACGATCGATCTCCTTCCACGAAGGCTCCAGATCATATACCGGACACATATACAAAGTGTAGGGTTGTGAATCAATTTAGAAAGCTTCAAACCCTAGAGGGATCTCATACAGATCTAAGATCACACAATGCAAAATCAAAAGTATAGATCTATACTTACATTCTCTAGGATGATTGAAAAAGGAGGGATCACTAAAGATCTATGAGGAATAATGGAAAAAGCCTTAGAAGGGTTTCTCAGACCTTTACTCTTTCAAAAATAAACAAAGATACGAATTAGGTCTCCAAAAAGTTGTTTATATAGGGTTTAGAAAAGAGTCCAGAAAAATAAAAATTATGTTTACGAGGACCGATCGATCAGTGCTTATAACCGATCGCTCGGTCCAAAACCAATCGATCGCTATTTCCACCGAGAGATCGGTTAAAAATTTTCTCTCTGGAAAAATACCCTATACAAATTTTTTGACAAGTCGATAGCCACCGATCGCTCGGTAGGCCACCGATCGATCGGTCTCAACACCGAGCGATCGGTTGAGACAGAATTTTAGCCAAAACAATTTTCTTTTATTTTTGTTTGATTCAAATAAGACCAAAAGACTTTGTTAGGCTTAAAACTATCCTCCTAGGTATGTTTAGAGTTATCTAAGTCAAATCCAACCTAGGTAGGGGTCTCTAAGTCCATTACCTGTCTAGATCCGGAGTAGAAGCTTTTTCTTCAATATCTTCAATCTTCTCGAAACTTTAACTCTTCCGACAAGTTGAACAAGACACAACACACATGACCTATCTAATGATCACGGAATTTGCCAACACCTATTTAGGGATTTAAAACTTGGATTTTAATTCCATAATAAAAGGAATTATATTTCAATAATTATTCAATTAAACAAATCCTAATCCAATTAGGATTCCTCAAGTGGGCGCCCCACCCTAGGGTTTAAACCCATGGACTTTGGCCCATACTAAAGGTCCATTTTAATGGGTTTATGGATATGGGTCAAACCAATTTCTCCTTTAATTATGTTAATCAAATAATTACTAAAATAATCCCTTAGTTTAAATTAACAATTTTTTTAAACAATAGATTAACTATTAATCTATTTAATTAAATGATTAACTTTTAATCACTTAAAATAATTGATTAAATTTTAATCAATTATTGAGCTTGTATTTCTTATGTGAGCACCTCCACAGATTGCTCTGAGACATTCTTACCTTGGCTTATCCAATGTTATCCCATTGACCCTAAATGGCAATTACATCGGAATTGCAAGTGACGTGAGATATCCATGTTGCAATTGAATCCCAGTGTATGAACATTAACCATTACGGATCCCGCCACATGAACTTTTAAATTCAATTTATCCTTCCAAATACATTATCCCTAATAGGCCTTTGAGATTGACATACTATCTAACCCATAGCCCATTGCAAATCATCCTGATTTATAAGACTTACGATTAAGCCATGAGAAACAATTTCTCATGAAAAATATTTTGAAAAAATCCTTTTATAAGTATAATACCTTTTAATAAAAGTATATTTCAAAACTTATTTTGTATTCAAAATCACCTCCGCAGGATTTGAACTTAATCAACTGTCTTACCCGGAACTTAGATAATCTCTCAAATTAATGAGCTTGGATTTCTTGTTTGAAATTCATCATGACTCGAACAAATTTCTGACTATCCAACTGTCACTGTATTGTATTCCCTAAGTTAGAAAATACGTTGGTGGAATCAAAACAGTCAGATCACTGCCCAGTCATAGATGAACTCATCAGATCTAAGGATCATCGAAATCGTTCAATGTGAACGAGAGACCAACTATCTGATAGTATGTTTATGCAAGAGGTCTCTCATTGAATGCAATCAGTCAGTGTACATTTAAGCACCCATATGCTGATATGTAGTCTCCACTACAATAATTCGAGATAGAACTACATCTCAACTATTGAGAACATCTTAGCATTCTAGCAGCCATATAAGTGAAGTGCCCAGCTTCACCCACAGTTGTGACTATATAAGATATAAGGAACCGAAAAGTTATATCTACCTGTGATAATCTAATCACATACTTTTCCTACAATATATCCTATGGACCTTTATTGATATCTCATATCGTATAGATCATCTCATGATCATGGTCAATTACCCATAATGAATACACAATAGATTAAGAAGAAGCATTTATTATTCAAATTAATAAGGTTCTAACCATCTAAATGACTTTTCTGGGCATCATGTCCAACACACACGACCCAAGATTAAGTCAAAAGTCAACTCTCCAGAAGCTCATATATGTATTTTTATTTATTTTGAGAGTGTCAAAGACTTATGTAAGAAGTTCTCAAAATATGACAAGTTGAATGCTCAAACTACTTAAATTAACCGTAGGAGCCTAAGACATATATTGACCATCATTCTAAGGCCCTAGGAATTTACAAAATCATGTTAAAGAATAGCCAACTGACCTAGGAATTCATTCTCATCATCTTGGTCTGATCCAAAACAGAAAATCAGATTTTTTATTTGAATTTGTCGACAAAATCTCAGGGTAATTTGATTTCGGTGACGAAATGGAGACAGGAAAACTACCAGTGCTCACTATTTTAAGATTTGGCGATGAATTGTGGAGGCAACCCAATTTCGTTGATGAAATGAAGCCTGGTTCTGAAAAAACGCTATAACAGCTAGTTTTAAACGGCCTATTACGTATTTAATGCTTCACCAACGGATCTATTGGATCAAGTGCTATAAAAGGAGTTCATTTATGAACCAAATATAACTCTTGATCAGTGCCATAACTTCAATCATCTACTCATTCACTCACATTGATTTCACACTCACTCATATACTTAGAAATCCCCAAAATCTTTACCTGTCAATTAGAGTTTGTTGTCCCCTCTTATTCAGCTCATTTCAGGAGCATTCATTTCGGATTTTCAAATTCACAAATCTTTCATTAAAAGAAAGTCAAGAATTTCAGATTCTTGCATTGAAGTTGTTGCTTCATTTCAACAAGAGAGGAAAGGGCACTTGCAGGTTTCAACCCGGTCTAAAGGAGGGTGTGTAAAGGTTGTGTCTCAACCTGAGGGAGAGGCTATAACAGTTTAGGCTCCACTTGTGAAGGAGTCTGTATGATTTAAAGAATCGTGGTGAATCCTCTAGCTGGAACAACTTAAGGTGGGGAGTAGGCTGGATTTGCTAAACCTTGTGACCAAATCCTTGTGTTTGATTCTCTAACTCTTCTCTTTAAATTTCTGAATTACTTTGTTTAATTTGTAGTTGCAAATGAACTTCATTCCGTATAATAGACTCATAGGCTAAATTTTTAAATCTGTAATAGACCCTATTCACCCCCCTTTAGGGTCATTACCTGGCCAACAATTGGTCTCAGAGCCTAATACTCTAAATAGATCTAAAATATCTTAGAGTAATCGATATTAATAGTAAACAACATTTTTACAACCAGTCTAGGAGAAGGACAGTCAACCACCAGACCTCCATTGTTTAATGAAGAAAATTATAATTATTAGAAAACCCGTATGATGTATTACATTCAAGCCCTTGACTATGAGTGCTGGAAAGTCATAGTCAAAGGCCCCTATCTTCCCACAAAAATTGTAGATGTTGTTAAATCCCCAAAGTAGAGGAAGAATGGAATGGGGCAGACATTAAGCTCATTCAAACTAATGCTAAAGCCATTAGCAATCTCTACTATGCCTTAAGCCCTCAAGAATTTAACATTGTATCCAGATGTAACTTTGTAAAAGAGATTTAGGATAAACTCCAAGTCACATATGAAGGAACAAATTAAGTTAAGGAAGAAAAGATAAGCATGCTTGTTCACAAGTTTGAATTGTTTAAAATGAAAAAAGAAGAATCAATAGGTGACATGTTTATCCGTTTTACTAACATTATTGATGGACTGAAATCTTTGGGTAAAGTGTATACCAATGCAGAGAATGTAAGAAAGGTTCTTCATTCACTGCCCATGGAGTGGACTCCAAAAGTTACAGTCATCTAAGAAGCAAAAGACCTCACCAAGCTGCCTATGGATGAGCTATTGGGATCTCTCATAACCCATGAGGTCATAATGAAGGACCAAATACCAGAGGAACCAAGAGCCAAGAAGGGGCTGACCCTTAAGTCATCTCTTGTGGAAGAAAGTGATGGAAGAGTCCATCGGTGATAATGAAGACATTGCCTTAATGGCAAGAAGGTTCAACAGGTTTCTCAAACACAAGAAAAACTTCAAGAAGAGACCATACAAGGAGTTCTACAAAGAGATATCTAAAGCTGAGACAAGCAAGAAGGAGCCTCTCACATGCTATGAATGCAAGAAACCTGACCACATCAGAACCAACTGCCCTCAACTCAAAAAGAGCCACAAATTCAAGAAGAAAGCTATGATGGCCACTTGGGATGATTCTGAAGGGAGCAGGTTAGAGGACTCAAGTGATAAGAAGTGGAAAATTTGTGCCTCATGGAAAATGAGGAAGATGTAACTTTTACTTCAAATGAATCACTTTCATATGATGACATTAGGGATGCCTTTGATGAATTATACTCTGAATTTACTAGAATAGTTTCAATGAACAAATCTTTTAAGAAGACAATCGATACTCTTGTGAAATACTGTAAAATGAAAATATTATTTTAGAAAATGAAATGAGGAATTAAATGACAAATTGAAAGAAATTCAAAATATTCCTCATGACTCATCAAGTGAATGTGATAAGCTTAGAGCAAAAGTCAAAGATTTGATTAGTATCATTCTCACAGTCACAAATGGTCAAAAGAACTTAGAAAGACTTTTAAGCCAACAAAGATGTATATTTAGCAAGACCGGACTTGGCTATAATCCTTCATCTAAACAAAAGGATTACCAACACTTCTTCACTAAATCTAGTAGTAACTTAACTCCACCTTCTACTACCTTTTATAGTGGAAAAATAGTTAAGAAAATTTGGGTTCCAAAAGGAACATCATCTTCTAAAACTAACCTTAAAGGTCAAAAGATAATGTGGATTCCAAAAGGAACATATCCTCCCAAGACCAACCATAAATCAGTTTGGGTTCAAGGAGGATTATATCTTGGAGTTACTTGATCTTGTCTAGTAGGTATGCCTCAAGTCAAACTCTTCCAAGACTACTTGGTTCTTGGATAGTGGATGTTCAAGGCACATGACCAGGAACAAGAAGCTTTTCATATCATTACTCCTAAGGATGGAGGGCATGTGACCTTTGGAGACAATGCAAAGGGAAGATCATCAGAATAGGTAACATTGGTAAGAAAAACTCTACTTTTATTTAAAATGTTTTACTAGTAGATGGTCTTAAGCATAATCTCATTAGCATAAGTCAATTATGTGATAAAGAATTAAATGTTTCTTTTAAATCCAATCTTTGTATAATTAAGGACAAGGATAATCTCAACACTGTATTAATAGCTCATAGAAATGAACATGTTTATACTTTGGAATTTGATGAGACTCAATCACAAAATATGATTAGTTTTTCTGCTATAGATGAAGCTAGTTGGTTATGGCATGCTAGAATGGATCTCTTATCTAAGAATGATCTAGTTAAAGGTTTACCTAGAACTAAATTTGTAAAAAATAAAATCTGTGATGCTTGCCAACTTGGAAAATAAATAAAATCATCTTTCAAAACTAAGAAAGTAATCTCTACCTCTAGGCCTCTAGAACTCTTGCATATGGACCTTTTTGGACCAAATGAAGTGGTTAGCATAGGAGGTAAATCCTATGCCTTTGTAATAGTTGATGACTATTCAAGGTATTCTTGGGTGCTATTCTTATCTCACAAAAGTGAGGCACCCTCTTTGTTTGAAAAATTCTACAAAAGAGTTCAAAATGAAAATGGCTATACTATAAATAATGTAAAAGGTGATAGAGGAGGAGAATTCAAAAACAAAGAACTAGAAATATTTTGTGATGCAAATGGATTTAACCATAATTTTTCAACTCCTAGAACTCCTCAACAAAATTGTGTAGTTGAAAGAAAAAAATAGATCTCTCCAAGAAATGGCTAGGACATTGCTTAATGAAAATAAATTACCTAACTATTTTTGAACTGAAGCCATTAATACTTCATTTTATGTAATTAATAGGGTAGTTATCATAAATAAATTAAATAAAACTCGCTATATGCTTTGGAAAGGAACAACCCCTACTACAGGATATTTTAAGGTGTTTGGATGTAAATGTTTCATATTTAATGATAAACACCATCTAAAGAAATTTGACCCTAAATCTATAGAAGGTATCTTCCTAGGATATTCTATCAATAGCCTATCAATAGCAAAGCCTATAGAGTGTTTAATAAGAAATCCTTAACTGTTGAAGAATCAATTCATATAGTATTTGATGAATCAAACCAATTTAATAAGACTCCATCTAACAATTAAATTGATGATGAAATAAAAAATCTTCTAAAATAAGTCTCTAACTTGAAAAAAATTAATGAAGTTAATAAAGATAACCAAGTAGAAGAAGAATCTAATGATAAAATCATTGAAGTTAATAATGAGGAAGAAAATGAGGATAAAGAATCATATCAACTTCCCAAAGCTTGGAAATTAATAAAAGATCATCCTAAAGAATTAATCCTTGGTGATATGGAACAAAGGGTTAGAACAAGAAGAAATTTAATTAACCTTATTTTTCTAAGTTAAATTGAACCTAAAAATGCCTTGAAAACTATTGAAGATGAATCTTGGGGAATTGCTATGCAAGAAGAATTAAATTAATTTGATAGAAATCAAGTGTGGGATCTAGTACCTAAACCATATGATAAATCTATAATTGGTACTAAATGGATCTTTAGAAATAAAAATGATGAAAATGGAAATATAATTAAAAACAAAGCAAGACTAGTAGCTCAAGGTTACAACCAAGAAGAGGGCATAGATTATGAAGAAACATTTGCACTGGTTGCTAGACTAAAAGCTATAAGAATGCTACTTGCATTTACTAGTCACAAAGAATTTAAATTATTTCAAATGGATGTAAAAAGTGCATTTCTCAATGAGTTTATAACTAAAGAAGTATATGTAAATGAACCCTCTTGCTTTGAAAACCATAAATTTCCAAATCATGTATTTAAATTAACCAAAGCCCTTTATAAATTAAAGCAAGCTACTAGAGCTTCGTATGATAGACTAAGCAGTTTCTTAATTGAAAATTGATTCATAAGAGGAAAAATTGATACTATATTTGTTATGTCCAAAGATGATGATATTCTAATAATTCAAATTTATGTAGATGACATTATATTTGGATGAACTAATGAATCCCTTTATAAAATGTTTGCTAAAACCATGTAAGATGAATTTGAAATGAGTATGATGGGAGAATTAACTTTCTTCCTAGGACTCCAAATTAAGCAAACAATACAAGGAACTTTTGTTAATCAAGTCAAGTACACTAAAGAATTGCTTAAAAAGTTTGGAATGGAAAATACTAAAGTAATGGAAACTCATATGAGTCCATCAACCAAACTTGATAAATATAAAAGGGCAATATTGTTGATGAAAAACAATATAGAGGCATGATTGGATGTCTTTTGTATCTCACAGCAAGTAGGCCTGATATTATGTTTAGTTTTTGCATATGTGCAAGATTCCAAGCTTGTCCAAAAGAATCTCATATGATTGCTGTAAAAAGGATCTTTCGATACTTGCTAGGCACTATTGAATTAAGTTTATGGTATCCTAAAGACACAACACTAGACCTAATAAGCTATCCAGATGATGACTTTACTGGACGCAAAGTTGATAGAAAAAACACTAGTGGGACTTGTCACTTTCTAGGGCATTCTCTTGTTCATGGTTTAGTAAGAAACAAAATTCAATAGCCCTATCCACAGCTGAGGCTGAGTATATGACAGCTGGAAGTTGTTGTGCTCAAACTCTATACATGAAACAATAGCTAGAAGATTTCAAGCTCTTCTATTCTAAAATTCTAATTAAGTATGATAATACTAGTGTCATCTGCATGAATAAGAATTCCATTCAACACTCAAGAACAAAACACATTGAAATCAAATATCACTTCATAAGAAATCATGTACAAAATGGGGATGTTGTATTGGAGTTTGTGGATACAAACAATCAACTTGTTGATATATTTACAAAACCCCTTCAATCTGATAGATTTAATACACTGAGAAGAGATTAGGAATGACTAGGTTAAATGAACTTAATTGATCATATTTATGCTAAAATTGGTCTAAAACTGAAAGCTTATGTTTTGATATTTGAAAATTTGTTTGATTTTGTTATGTGTTTGATATGGATGGTTTATAATGTTCTTAGATGTTAAAATGAATCAATGATTTTGGGAAAAATGTTTTTAAAATAAAAAATAAAATACTTTTTCAAAATCTCTATTGATTTCGGCAACAAATGAGCTGAATATTTGAAATTCAGCGATGAATTTGGGACTACATGGAAACAGTATGCTTCCTGTACTCAATTCAGTGACGAAATTGAATGGTCCATTCAATTTCGGTGATGAAGTCAATTCGAAATCAAAATAGTAAGCTACCTGTCATCATTTCGACGACGAAACTGAGTGGCCAAGCCCATTTCGGCGACGAAATGCATCGTGGGTATAAATTAAAACCCCCAAATCTGATTTTTTCAAATCATTTCTAAAAGCTAGGTTTTCCCTCCAGTTCCCTATTCCATTGAACCCTCACTCAAATATCTTCCATTGCAAACCAAAACTCTTCCAAATCAAACCTTAATCAATCATAATGCCTCCTCGCATGAAGAATGCGTCTGTGGAACCACCATTGAAGAGAGCTCGCACAGACAAGGGTAAAGAAGTAGCTACAAAATCAGCACATTCACAGTTCAAGTCTCCCAAGTACGAAAAGCTCTTCAAAGAAAAGTTCCTTCCTCGTACTCCTCTTTATGATAAGGTTGTTAATTTTGTTAACCTAGAAGCCTACGGTCTAGGTGTTATCAAGACTCTGTTTTCTGCCCTTAAATGGGATTTCTTTATTACATCAAATGAAACCATGTATTTAGAACTGGTTAGGATTTTCTACACCCATTTCCATTTCAACCAATCCACCCAAATCATTTCTTCCTATGTTCAAGGGAAGAAGGTTTCTTTTCATTTAGATAATTTGTCTAACATTCTTAAAATTTCCAATAGTCCATTCCAATCTTTTTTTAATGGTTAATGGACCAAGCATGAAGGATTTGATGTGGTTGAAGCACTAAAATTCATGTGCATAAACCAAGACTTCACTGCTCCATTCCAACCCAAAGTCAAAGAGCTCACCTTAACCTGTAAACTTATTCACCACATCATTACCTACAACCTTGTCCCTAGAGCAGGTGGTAGGGAATATCTAACCTACTTTGATGTCTTCCTCATGTGGTGTATTCTCACCTATACTCCCATTGACCTCTCTTATATCATTGCTCACTGCATGGATGATGCATATAAGAGAAAGTCAGGTTGTATTCACTTTGGTCAAGCCTTGACCAAAATTTTCAAATAGTTTCATATCTCTCTTTCCTCTCATACTGACTTTGTGAATGCTGATGACTCGACCATATATAGCAAGGCAACCATCCAAAGGATGGGCTATATATGGAATGATAGCCAGAAGGATTGGATTCCCAAGCCTTCTTCCTCCCAGTCTTCTAGCCAGCCATCATCTGATCCCATTCCTTCCATTCCTACTTCAGCTTCAGATCCTATTCCCTCATCTGTTCCTACTCCTATCATTCCTCCCTCTTCAGCAGTAGTGCCAGAGCAGTAGCCAATGCAGTAGCTAGAGATTGAGGATGAGCCAGCAGAAGAAGCAGTGCCTGAGTGTCCTGAGATAGTGTTAGAGGATGAGGTTCTTGAGTCTTCTCATCAGTGACAAGACTCACCTCATTTTGAGGACTCAAGACCATTCTATGAGCCACCTAGTAGATCAGCACCCGCAGATGACCAGCTGAGTATGATGTCAAGACAGATAGCATCCATGGCTACCAGCTTGGAATAGTTCCAGCTGGAGATGAGAAAAAGCCAACTGAGGTTTCAGGCTGAGATGAGAGACTCTATGATCTCTTTTATGACAGAGAGTAGAGCTAGTATGACTGCTCTACAGACAGAGACCAGAGAGAGCCTTCAGAGCCTCCATTCAGTCACTACAGAGAGACTTTCAGTACTTGAGTCTAGGATGGACAGCATCCAAGGGGAAATCAAGAAAAATTTTGAATCCATGGAGCCTAGATTAGAGGAGATTGAGATATTAGTGGACATCGCTAAGAATTGGATAGATTCCATCCTATCTCTTATAGAGAGAAAAGCTGTGGATTCCGTTGAACAAGGACTTCAAATGAAGGATTTGGTGACCTCAATAAAAGGAAAGGTAGAAGGGACTGAAAAGCATCTCAGGTCTCAAGAACCATCCTTTTCTCAGTTGTCCTCTCTCCTAGATAAGCAGGCCCCTGTGATTGCCTTTGTGGCTACTCAAGTTGGAAACTTGGCTCTTGAAGTTGAAAAGATCAAGACTAAGCATGTTTTTGAGATAAAGAGGCTAGGAAAACCTAAGCCTGCTCCTCTAGAGGCATCCAAATCCCAGTCACCTACCTTAATCTCTAGCTCTAGTGACTCTAGTGGTAGTGATAACCATGATGGAAAGGATGACAAGGATGTAAAAGAAGACAAGGATGATGAAAATGAAAGCCAACCCAAGGATCTTTTAGAGAAGCTAGCAGAGCTTAGGAAGAAGCAAGCCTAGGATGGGTTGTAATTCATTTTTTTTCTCTTCTTTTTGCTGATGCCATAGGGGGAGAAGAGATGTCATGAAATGAATGAAAATATCATGTAATGAATTTTGAATGACATTGAATGAAAAATATATTTATGTTTGAACAATCTTTGCACTTTATGAACTTAATAAGATTATCATATTCATGGAACTTCTCTTGGTTCAAAAATTTGTCTTGTTTAAGTTTATCAATGAACTTCTCTTGATTGCCTTGACTTGATCACTTGTGATGAAAAATGAAAAGATGATAATTACCTTTGTGGAAATTCTCTTGGTATTAAATCAAAATGTTATATCTCTTGAAATGTCTAAAATATGCATCTAAGTGAAAATTTGTCACTATTTACACAAATGCATATGTTTAGGGGGAGCTCAATCCTATTTCAATACATTATTATGTCATCATCAAAAAGGGGGAGATTGTTAGCCTTAAGGTTACTACCTTGGGTACCCCTAATAATTTTGATAATAACACAATAATGAAATGAAATTTATTGTACTAATAATTTTGTTTAAGCACTTGAATATTTCAGAGTATAAGAAAACTAGCACTTCACTCAAGCAAAAAGAATAGAAGTTATCCAAGAAGGTGTTCAACTCAAGCATAAATTGAAGATTCAAAGTCATACCCATAGTCCAAGTTGGGTCCCTTGAAGACAAAGTGTAACGACCCCAAAATCCTACAAGGCTAAAATAGGACTTTGGAATCGTCACATTACATAAACCTGCCTAAAATCCATACATACAAGGCATACTACACGAGTCTCCAAAAATGGGGATAGTAAAATTTCGATCATGAAAAGTCAAACCATCCTGTACAATAATAGTCCACACACCATAGCTCCTCATAACGAAATAGTCTAAAACATCCACCCGGTAAATAACTAAGGCAACATCTACTAGAAGTCAAAAGTCTAATACAAACTTCTCTTCCAAAAAGAAATGCTAAAACTACTCAATAGTGATACCTGTCAAAATCCCTAGCCTCTTCCTCAGGAAGCTCACCTTCTCCCTCTTCTTTGGCGTACACCTCCTCGGTCCACGGCTCTTCTCCTAAACCTGAAGACAATGACAGGTCGACTGAGCATGGAATACTCAGTGGATAAACAAACTAACAACAACATAAGGTAACATGAGTAATAATAATATTATAACTCAGTTTATTTAAGCTTAATCATAATAATTTCACGTAGAATAAACATAATCAGAGTGCGAAGCATATAACATATCATAACATCATCTTGACTCGTGTACTTGTGCAATTCTTATCCATGAACTTATCTTAACATATGCCTAGACTTATACATGCATGATTCATAGTGTGTTGGTTCCGTCAACGGCATAATTCATAGTATTTTGTCCCAGCAACGCATAATTCATAGTGTTCGACAACGATTAGAGTGGATATTCGTAATGGGGGATCATTCTTCCATAGCATAACATGAGTGCGACAACGCGTAGAGTGGATGTTTGTAGTGGGGGATCATTCTTTCATGGCATAATTCGTGACATGTTCATATCCAATGCATGCATGCTTGTGAGACAAGTGGACTTAAGAGACTTGAATACTTACCATGCGAGTGCACGTGTGCTTGAATGTCATGATTGGAATTCAAATTAGTCATCCCTTAGATTTCAATCTTCCGTTAGGAAACCCAACGTGGAGGATTTTCCTCTAAGGTTTGGCCTACCCGAATACTGATCACCATACAAGTAAATAGAGCATAATTTATCATAACAACACAATATCCATTTAACTTAATTTCTTCATAATCAAAAGCACCATACTAATATTTAGCATTCTTAAACATTTCAACAAACATGTAGAGTGCATTAATTATGGATACTTTGCCCTTTCTCATTCTTAACATTCCATCACACAATAATCCATCCACACAACCCAAACATACTCCATATCCATACATTCATCCCAATCGTCCATAGTATTTCCCTTCCTCCGTTCAATCCATCCATAGCATAAATCCATTTTCATCTCTAGCATACATAATTAGGGAAAACAAATCAAATTATCATTTCTATCATTCATATTAAACTAATATTCATCAAACTTCATTAATAGAGTTGAGTTAGGGAGTTTATCGACCTTAGGAATCCTTCCCTTGGATTCAAAACGCTCCAGAGGTGATTTGGGGAAGCTTCGAGGATGATCTCTAAGCTTTCCTCTCAATCTTCTAGCAATCCCCTTCTTCTCCAAGCAACCCCTCTCTCAAAACCCTAGGTTTTCTCCCCATTTTTATCAAATTAGTTAAAAATAGGTAGAGTATTTTAATATCTCGAGTAGGACCCCCTATTTATAGCCCAAAGGGTTGGGAACGAAAAGACCTAAAAGTCCATACTAAAATTCTGTCAAAAATACGAAAGACCGATCGATTGGTGGTTATGACCGAGCGATCGGTCGCCTACCGATCGATCGGTGTTTATGACCGTTCGATCGGTCAAAACACACTCTCTGGAAAATTTCCCCATACAAAATTTTAGACCGGTCAATAGCTACCGATCGATCGGTTTTGGACCGATCGATCGCTACTTCTGACCGAGCGATCGGTGTTCTGCAGATTTTTGACCTACTCTACTATTTTGGCCATAACTTTTGACTCGTTCGTCGGATTTCGACGATTCAACTTGCGTTGGATTCGTCTTTGAAAAACGAACAATTTTAGAATTTAGAATTTCCAAATTCCACTTTATTTATAGACCAAAAACTCCCCAAAGTTGACTGATCTGTAATTTCATCAGACAAAACCTTGGGAAACCCATTTTTGACTTAGCTTAGATTAAAAATAAAGAAAAACATTAAACATAAACCTCAAAGAGGGTTCCAATACCTTTCTAATGGTTCAAGAATCACTCAATTCCAATAAACGGTGCTAAAATTGGAGCTTCCTAAAGGTCAAGGTGTGATATGACATTCCTGAACTAGAAGTTTGATTAAACCTTAATCACACTATACCCATTAGATATACAATACAATAAACATTAAAATATCATAAGGACTATAATACCCCTAATACAATGCAATAAAACATGAAACAGATTCGGGTCTCTACATCCTCCCCCCTTAAAAGAATTTTGTCCTCGAAATTTACGTACCTTAGCTGAACAAGTGCGGGTACTTTTTGCGGACTTCGGCTTCTCTCTCCCAAGTAGCCTCTTCTCTAGAGTGATGCTCCCATTGCAAGAATACAAGAGGAATGACCTTAGAACGCAAAAATTGCTTCTTTCGGTCCAAGATTCGAGCCAGTTGCTCCACTAGAGTCAAATCTTCCCTAATTTCCAACGGTTCCAAATGAATGACATGTGAAGGATCAGCAATGTACTTCCTCAACATAGAGATGTGAAAGACATTATGCACACCTTCCATGTGAGGTGGCAAGGCGACCCGATAAGCAACTTCCCCGATTCGGGTGATGATCTCAAAAGGACCCACATATCTCGGACTAAGCTTGCCCCGCTTGCCGAATCTCATCACCCCCTTCGTAGGTGAGATCTTTACAAACACAAAATCTCCGACTTGGAACTCAAGATCTCTTTTCCGAGTATCGGCATAGCTCTTCTGTCTACTCTGAGCTGCCTTCAACCTCTCTCTGATCAACTGAACTCAATCCACAGTCTGACCAACGAGCTCGAGACCCAAAAGCTTCCTCTCGCCAACTTCGTCCCAACACAAAGGTGATCAACCCAACTACCCTGAAAGTCTAACATGCAAGCTCGTAGCATGTCCTCTATGATCTGGTTCACTCTTTCAGTTTGCCCATCTGTCTGCGATTGAAATGTCGTACTAAAATCCAAATGGGAACCCATGGCCTGCTGAAAACTCTTCCAAAATCTGGATGTAAATCTTGGATCTCGATCAGAAACAATGCTAACTGGCACTCCATGCAAACGGACAATCTCCTTGATATAGAGGTTAGCCAAATGATTGGAGTTGAAAGTGGTCCAATATGGAAGAAAGTGATCTGATTTAGTAAATCGGTCAACCACAACCAAAATGGCTTCAAAGTTCTTGGCCGTCTTTGGCAAACCAACAACGAAACCCATGGAGATATTTTCTCACTTCCACTAGGGAATAGGAAGAGACTGAAGAAGTCCTGCCGGTCTCCTGTGTTCGGCCTTCACTTGCTGACACACCAAACACTTGGATACAAAGGTAGCGACTTCCTTCTTCATACCTTTCCACCAGAAATACTTCTTGAGGTTCTGGTACATCTTAGTACCTCCCGGATGTACCGTGTATATGGACTTGTGTGCTTCATCCAGAATCTCCCTTCTTAAATCCTCATCAGCCGAAACACAAAGTCTACCGTTGAAACCAACTCCACCATCTCTCTAAGAGAAATCCTCAAACCCGCTGTTAAGCGACTTATTCATGGCAGCGTGCAATTCTCCATCATTCCACTGCAAGTCTTTAATCCTACCTAATAAGGTTGGCCTGACCATAATGTTAGCCAACAAGGCTCCAAACACTCTCACACTGAAACCTGCATCAAGGCTAGATATTTCTTCGAGTAGCCTCCATTCTTGGACCATCAAGTGTGTCAAGAACCCAGTAGGTCTCCTACTTAGCGCATCTGCCACTACATTCGCTTTCCCCGGGTGGTACTGGATAGAGCAATCATAATCCTTGAGGAATTCCACCCAACGACACTGCCTCAAATTCAGCTCTTTCTGCGAGAACAAATACTTTAGACTTTTGTGGTCGGTGAAAACTTCAAACTGCACACCGTACAAGTAGTGTCTCCAGATCTTGAGAGCAAAGACTAAAGCTGCCAACTCCAAATCATGGGTAGGATAGTTCTTCTCGTGGTCTTTCAACTGCCGAGAGGCATAGGTAATCACCTTCCTGTGTTGCATAAGAACACAACCTAACCCAATGATTGAGGCGTCACTATACACCACAAAACCTTCACTACCCAATGGAACAGTCAAGAACAGAGCGGTGGTGAGACGCTTCTTCAACTCAAGAAAACTTTTCTCACATTTCTCATTCCACTCGAATCTAGCGTTCTTTCGAGTTAGGTGAGTAAGTGGAGCTACCAAACTAGAGAAACTTTCCACAAATCTTCTGTAAGAACCAGCTAGGCCCAAAAAGCTTCGAACCTCTGTAACACTCTTTGGCCTTCCCCATCCTTCCACTCCTTCTATCTTGGAAGGGTCAACCGAAATCCCCTCTTCTAACACCACATGGCCTAGAAACGCTACTTTTTCTAGCCAAAACTCGCACTTGCTAAGCTTAGCATATAGCTTATGCTCACAAAGTATCTTCAGTGTGATCCGAAGATGCATCTCATGCTCCTTCTGTGTCCTGGAGTACACTAGAATGTCATCCACAAACACGATCACAAAGTGGTCCAGAGTCGGCTTGAAGATCCTATTCATGAGATCCATGAATGCTGCCGGAGCATTTGTCAAACCGAACGGCATGACTAGGAATTCAAAATGCCCATATCTGGTCCTGAATGCAGACTTAGGCACATCTTCCGCCTTTATCTTTAGTTGATGGTAGCCTGACCTTAAGTCGATCTTGGAGAAATACTTAGCTCCTTGCAACTGGTCAAACAAGTCATCGATCCTAGGTAAAGGATATTTGTTCTTGATGATGACCTTGTTCAGTTGCCAATAGTCGATGCACATCCTCATCGAACCATCCTTCTTCTTCTCAAACAAAACAGGAGCTCCCTAAGGTGATACACTTGGGTGGATAAACCCAAGACCAAGCAATTCATCGATCTGCTCCTTAAGCTCTTTCAACTCTGCTGGAGCCATCCTATACGGGGCTTTAGAGATAGGTGCCGTACTCGGAGCTATTTCAATTGCGAAATCTATCTCCCTATCCGGTGGTAAAGCCAGCAAATCTTCAGGGAAAACATCTAGGAATTCATTCACCACTGGAATCTTTGAAGAGTTTGGTGCTTCCGGTGCAGAAAGGCTCAAGGCTGCAAATCTAGCTACATCCCTGTTGTTCAAACCCTGAAAACGAAAGGGAGGCCCACTGATTGGCTTAAAGTTAACCACTTTCCCGAAACAGTCCATATGGCCATGGTAGGTGGAAAGCCAATCCGTGCCTAAGATGATGTTAAAATTTTGAAAATCTAGGACAATCAGATCGGTTGGCAATTCTCTGGGACCTACCCGAATATCACAAGCATGATAGACCTTATCAGTGATGACTGAACTACCCCCTGGAGTGGCGATAGCTAGCTTGCGGTCTAACATACTTGGCTCTGAAGGAAAAGCTTGAGCAAAACTAGGAGTGACAAAAGAATGAGTCGATCCGGTGTCAATCAACACACGAGCTAAACAGTCATTTACCAACAAAGTGCCTGAATTGGATACATAGCTAAGTGTGTCAAAACATATGCACAAACTAAAATTATATACATAGTATGCTTATCCACATTAGCAACATCATAGTCATACAAACAGAATAACATCATACATAATTTAATCTATGATTTAAACATACCTTGCACAACGTCATCGGGCGCCTGTGCATCTGGCTCGGAAATAGCGAACACTCTGTAGCACCCCAGACTTTTTCATCCTTAATGAATAGCACCTTCGTAGCTAATTGGCCGTTTTTGTAGTCTAATTAATAAATAAGGGAGAAATCGGAAATTCCGAAACGTCAGAAATGTTCGTTTTCGAAAGACGGATCCAACGCAAGTTGAATCGTCGAAATCCGACAAGCGAGTCAAAAGATATGGTCAAAACAGTCCAGACATACAGAGCACCGATCGCTCGGTCCAGTCAGCGATCAATCGGTCCATAACCGATCGATCGGTAGCTATCGCACGGTCAGAAATTTTGTATGGGGAAATTTTCCAGAGAGTGAGTTTTTGACCGATCGATCGGTCAATAACACCGATCGCTCGGTAGGCAACCGATCGATCGGTCATAACCACCGATCGCTCGGTCTTCGCGTTTTTTTCAGAAATTTCAGTAAGGGCATTTTCGTCTTTTGGGTGTTAAACCCTTACCCATAAGGGTTTGCTCGACCCTTTGAGCCCTCATTCACCTCACTTAGAAGGTTTTGAGAGAGAAGAAGAGAAGAGAAGGGGGATTTACATCTAGGGTTTTCCACTTGAGAGAATCAAGGGTTTTAGAACCCTAGAACCGTTCTAAAGGCTTGGATTCTCCAAATCCAACCTCAAGCTCGTGTGGAGTACCTCGTCCAAGCTAGGGCAGCGTTTCTACATCATCCTCAAGGATTTTCTTTCCCTTTCCAAGGTTAGTACACTCTTCCTAGTTACTTTGGTAATAACCTAGGATTTTTCTAAGTAAATTTGTGTTGGATCTTCCCCATTGTTCCCTTGTGTTGGTATATGCTAAATTCCTAAAACATAAACAAGATAATACAAACAAATGGTGGAATGTATGAATGGATGAGGAGTGGAGGCGATTGGATGCCATGTTGTGATGTGTTGAATGATGAGAAAAATGGTGGAAGGGCATATTACGCATAATGAACACACCCCAAGTGTTTGATGAAATGTTCGAATGAGAAAATATGAAATAACTAAAGGTAAAAAGGTTGAATACCACATGTTTGATAGAATGCATGAATAAACTAAGATTTGAAAGCATGAGTCACATAAATGTTCCCCATTTGGCAAGTTGTATGCATGTGTTTATTTCACTTCTTAAATTCGCATGTGAGTTAGGAATTGTTAAAATGCTATATGTCATCATGATTTCACGATTGCTATGCACGAGCACATATGTGGATGGAGGATATTGTCAAGGAGGTTGGTAGCCCGGTTAAGGGTGCTAACCTCTGGCTCATAAGAAAGGAAATGATATCGTCAAGGAGGTTGGTAGCCCCGGTTAAGGGTGCTAACCTCTGGCTCATAAGAAAGGTATTGTACTGTCAAGGGGGTTGGTAGCCCAGGGATGTGCGGGTGCTAACCCCTGGCTCATAAGAAAGGTATCGTACTGTCAAGGGGGTTGGTAGCCCAGGGATGTGCGGGTGCTAACCCCTGGCTCATAAGAAAGGTATTGTACTGTCAAGGGGGTTGGTAGCCCAGGGATGTGCGGGTGCTAACCCCTGGCTCATAAGAAAGGTATTGCACTGTCAAGGGGGTTGGTAGCCCAGGGATGTGCGGGTGCTAACCCCTGGCTCATAAGAAAGGTATTGTACTGTCAAGGAGGTTGGTAGCCCAGGGATATGCGGGTGCTAACCTCTGGCTCATAAGAAATATTAAAAGGACAACTCAAAGAGGAATTGTATGATGCATAGACATGTTTTAGTTGCATAATAATTATGACTTGATAAAATGTTTATGTATGAGGTTGCTAGAAATGATTATGAACTATACTCCTCCCAGTACTTGTATATGATGTTGTTCGTTATTACCATTGTTAGTTAGGGGCTTGTACTCGCTGAGTATTCCATGCTCAGCCGTACTTTCATGTCGGCAGGTACCCGAGTCCCTCTCGACATTTGTGATCCGGGTCCTTGGATAGAGGAGGACTATGGCGAGGAGGAACCTTATGAGGATCTAGTAGTCGAGCCTCAGGCGGAGGCGAGAGACTTAGACCATTGGCCCCACGGGGATGACTATTGAGTGAGACAGAGTTGTATTTTGTCTTTTGTATTTTGTTAGGTGGGCCTGTCCACCTTAGACTTAGACGTGTTTTGTATTTATGTTAACTTGGAATACTACATTTTGGATCATTATAAAGAAAAGAAAATTTTAGTTTTCGCTTCCGCAAATTTTGTTTAGCTTCCGCGCTCTGATTATCATTGTTTAGTACCTTATTTATCTTGTTCATTACAGGATGGTTTGGCAGGTTTGTTTAGTCCACCTAAAGTATCCCTAAACTCCTAGGGGGTATTTTGGGGCATGACAGAGGTGGTATCAGAGCCCTAGGTATTAGAGTCCCTAGGGTCGCTTAGTACTAGATACCATAATTGAACAAGGCATTAGGTGTAGGAAAGAGTTGTATTCCAAGTATAGACTAACAAGTTAGTCTTAGTCAAAATAGGTTGAACTTCAACCAAACTTAGAATCCTACGCTAGGAACACGACATGTATGATATGATGCTGTATACCATGTGTGCATAAATTGTGTTGTGCTTATTAAATATGTCTGATGAATATGTATTAAGTGAATTGCGAAATTGTATTAAATGCGTATCCAAGTTAGACTCATGTGGTACTGTCGTTCTCAGGATCACATCATGAGACGCGGTGCTCGGGGTCGCGGATACAATACGAGGGGAAGTGGAAGTGATGCCCCTTCCGGTGACGAGCAACCCGATTTTGCCCAAGCTTTTGCATCTATAGCCGAGACCTTGGCTATGTTAGCAGCAAGGCCGGTTGCCGTTACTCCTTCTACGCCTCCGCCACCTCCGACACACCATGCTTCAGGATTGGAGGCATTTAGGAGATTGCGTCCTCCTACCTTCTTCGGTACTACTGACCCCATGGTCGCCGAGGCATGGGTGATGCAATTGGAAAAGATTTTTAGAGCGCTCCACTGCACGGATGAACAGAGAGTGGACTGGGCCACCTTCGTGATGGAAGGTGCGGCCGAGCATTGGTGGAGAGCCGCACAGAGACAGAGGGAGTCCACCAGGGCGGGGGAGCCGTGGACATGGCCGGAATTTTTGGATGTCTTCTATAAGCAGTATTTTCCAGCAGCTGTCAAAGAACAGAAGGAGATTGAATTCATGACTCTTGAACAAGGAGAGTTGAGTGTAGCCGATTATGAGGCTACCTTCGTGGAGTTGTCGAGATTTGCACCTCACCTAATTGCATCAGAGCATATGCGAGTCAGGAAATTTGAGCGGGGATTAAAACCCTCCATTAGAGACAGGGTCTCGATGTTCCAGGTGGCTACCTGGGGAGAGGTTGTGAGCAAGGCGAAGCTTGCCGAGAAGAATTCGGAAGAATTCTTCAAGAGAAGGGATGTGGCTCGAGGCCAATCGAGTAGTTCGGGGTCAGCAGAGAAGAGGGCTAGGGCAGCCCCATATCAGGCATCCAAGCCGATACGGTCACAGAGGCCTCCCTTGACATCACAAGTATCTCGGCCTACCATTACACCGGTACCTCGTCCCACACTTTCACAGGCCACCCGATATGTTCCACCTTCATCCTCATCAGCATTTGAGGAGTGCTCCTATTGTGGTCGGAGTCACCGGATTGGTGAATGTCGGAGGATTTCGGGTGGGTGCTTTCACTGTGGAGATGTGAATCACATGGTCGGGGATTGCCCACGCAGGCAGCTGCAGCCAATCCAACCCCAGGGGAGTAGGCCCCCAGTTCGACAGGATTCCCAGCCGGGATCCTCACAGGCTTCTGCGTCTAGACCTTCACGACCCACGTTATCCACTCCACCGCCTCGTAGGGCAAATCAGGGTCAAGTTTTTGCCTTGTCGGAACGGGATGCACGTGCATCTGATGATGTCGTGCAAGGTACGCTATCATGCTAAAGTTTCGAGTTGTAATTGGCTGTTATTATGTAATGTGATTGCTTATATGTATGACATGCTACCTATACTTATGTGTTATTGCGTGAATTTAATTAATCATACAGGCGCGTTATTAGTGAATGAATGCCTAGCCCGAGTGTTGATCGACACAGGATCCACTCATTCCTTTGTATCGCCTAGCTTTGCGAAAGGATTTCCAACCAAGTCCAGTCAGTTGAAGCATGAATTAACCATCTCCACACCGCTCGGCAAGTCAGTGGACACGGACCGTATATACAGGGACTGTGTAGTCCAAGTGGGACAGAATGAGTTGTTAGCCGACCTCATCATCCTAGACTTTCAAGACTTAGATTTTGATGTCATACTTGGTATGGATTGGCTATCGGCTCACCACGGACATGTGGCATGTTTCGAGAAGATGGTGAACTTTGAGCCGATGGGAGTTAAGCCATTTCACTTTCGAGGGTTGAGGGAAAGAGACATTGCTCGCCTCGCAGCTTTGAGCTTAGCAAACCCAGAAGCACAAAACTCCTTGGTCATTCCGGTCGTGAGTGAGTTCTTGGATGTGTTTCCGGAGGAACTTCCCGGATTGCCTCCGGATCGGGAGATTGAGTTCGCTATAGAGCTTACTCCAGGCACCGCTCCGATTTCAAGGGCACCGTATAGAATGGCCCCAATAGAGCTTGAGGAATTAAAGAAGCAAATTGAGGAGTTACAACAACTTGGTTTCATCCAACCAAGTGTGTCACCATGGGGAGCTCCGGTCCTCTTTGTGAAAAAGAAAGACGGGTCAATGAGAATGTGCATAGATTACCGGCAGTTGAACAAGATAACTATTAAGAATCGTTATCCTTTGCCTCGGATAGACGACTTGTTTGACCAACTGAAGGGAGCGAGATTTTTCTCCAAGATTGATCTTAGATCGGGGTATCATCAGTTAAAGATCAAGGCGGCAGATGTTCCGAAGTCGGCTTTCAGGACTCGGTATGGGCACTACGAGTTCCTTGTCATGCCTTTTGGGCTGACGAATGCACCGGCAGCGTTCATGGATTTGATGAACCGGGTGTTCCGATCGTACTTGGATCGATGTGTGATTGTGTTCATAGATGACATTTTAGTGTATTCCCAGACACGGGAAGATCACGCACGAGACCTTCGTCTTGCTCTGGAGATATTGAGAGAGCATAGGCTATACGCTAAGTTAAGCAAGTGTGAATTTTGGTTGGAGAAGGTGGCGTTCCTAGGCCACGTAGTGTCGGCCGAGGGTATTTCTGTTGACCCGGCAAAGATAGAGGCAGTTATGATATGGGAGAGACCCAAGAGCGTCACGGAGATACGTAGTTTTCTCGGGTTGGCAGGCTATTATCGGAGATTTGTGGAGGGATTCTCCAGTTTGGCTGCACCTCTCACTTACCTGACGAGAAAGAATGCTAAGTTTAGTTGGAGCGACAGATGCGAAGCAAGCTTCCAAGAGTTGAAGAAACGCCTCACCACGGCCCCCGTCCTTAGTGTGCCATCCGGGAGTGGTGGTTTTGTGGTTTATAGTGATGCCTCGCACGTGGGGTTGGGATGTGTACTTATGCAGCACGGCAAAGTCATTGCTTACGCCTCCAGGCAATTGAAAGAGCATGAGAAGAATTATCCCACTCACGATTTAGAGCTCGCCGCAGTTGTGTTTGCCTTGAAGATTTGGCGACATTATCTCTATGGGGAACAGTTCGACGTATTTACGGACCATAAAAGCTTGAAGTACCTGTTCTCCCAAAAGGAATTGAATTTAAGGCAGAGGAGATGGGTAGAGTTTTTGAAGGACTACGAATGTTCCATCCAATATCATCCGGGCAAGGCGAACGTTGTAGCCGATGCTCTTAGCCGGAAGCCCACTGGACTTTTGGCTCACATGATGCTGAGGGAATGGAGGTTGTTAGAAGATGCATCCAACCTCGACATCAGTTTTAGTCTCCCTACTTTTGGGCCAGTAATGGCTAACATCACAGTTAGGCCATATATCCTAAGCATGACCAGGGAGTTGCAGGGAATGGATGCCGAGCTACTATCTTACCGAGACCAGTCAGTTAAAAGTGGCAGCAAGGATTTTGCGGTGAGGGATGATGGAATTATCACTTTCAAGGGAAGAGTATGTGTCCCAGCCGACGAGAAGCTTAAGCGAGAAATCTTGTACGAGGCTCACCGGTCCAAGTACACCGTTCACCCAGGGGGTACCAAGATGTATAGGGACTTGAAGAAGCACTTTTGGTGGCGGAACATGAAGCGAGAAATAGCGGAGTACGTGTCCCGATGCTTGGTGTGCCAACAAGTCAAGGCCGAGCACAGGAGACCAGCGGGTCTATTGCAGTCTCTCCCTATTCCCGAGTGGAAATGGGAACATATCTCTATGGACTTCATCGTGGGGTTGCCAAAGACAGTTAAAAAGACTGATGCGATATGGGTTGTGGTTGACAGACTCACGAAGTCCGCCCATTTCTTACCATACCGGACTACATTCAACTCAAATCAGTTAGCTGCCTTGTACATCAAAGAGATAGTCCGATTGCACGGAGTGCCAGTGAGCATTGTCTCAGACCGGGATCCAAGGTTCACATCCAGGTTTTGGAGAAGTTTTCAGGATGCCATGGGTTCCAAACTAGACTTTAGCACGGCCTTCCATCCACAGACGGATGGGCAAACCGAGCGAGTGAATCAGATTATTGAAGACATGCTCCGTGCATGTATGCTAGACTTCAAGGGAAGTTGGAGGATCACCTACCTTTGGTGGAATTCGCCTACAACAATAGTTACCAGGCAAGCATACAGATGGCACCCTTTGAGGCTTTGTACGGAAGGAGTTGTAGATCTCCGTTGTATTGGGGATGAAGTGGGAGAAAGAAAATTTTGGGCCCCGAGTTGATTGACAATGGCGGATAGAGTCAAGCTCATCCGGGAAAGGTTGAAGACCGCACAAGACCGACAGAAAAGCTATGCCGACACCCGAAGGAGGGATCTTGAATATCGAGTTGGTGACTTTGTTTTTGTCAAGATTTCACCAACCAAGGGGGTTATGAGATTCGGGAAAAGAGGCAAGCCTTAGCCCGAGATATGTGGGTCCCAATTCGAGTCATTAGCTCGAGTTGTGGAGGTTAGCTTACCGAGTTCCTTGCCCGCTCACATGGCGCGATCCCACAACTATTACATCTCCATGCT